>JAABNX020000002.1:26041877-26058256 GCA_015163995.2 Mormyrus lacerda | reverse complement strand
GAGAGGTTTTCTGTGCATGTCCTACTGGGAGGAGGCCCCGGGGCAGACCCAGGACACGCTGGAGGGATTATATCTCTTGGTTGGCCTGGGAACACCTCGGCGTCCCCCCCGAGGAGCTGGTAGAGGTAGCTGGGGAGAGGGAGGTCTGGGTTTCTCTTCTGAAGCTGCTACCCCCGTGACCGGACAAGCGGAAGGTAATGGATGGATGGATGGAAAATCAAGCCCCAGGTAATCTTGCCTTCGGCCCTGATCTGTTCAATAGCTAGAAACATCCCTGGATCTCATACGTAATTTAACTGGTGTGTATATGTACAGAACATGGTGTTAGATGTACATCTGAGATGCTGCACATAGATTTAGATGTGACGCAGGCAGGTACTCCACATTCGGTTGAAGTGACTGAGACGCATGATGTGGGTTTAGATATCACTGAAACTCTTAAACTGGCGATAGCTATGACTTAAATATTGCATGTTGAGTTAAATACATCCAAAACTGGCTATGTACTTTCTTTATTTCCACTCTTTCCCCTCCCTGGTGTTTATTGTTTTCCTGTTTTTTTCTTTTTTTTTTTTTAGCTCACCATTCATTTCTTCCCTAAGTGGGTCATTTACAAGGGGAAAATTTTGAAAGTTAAATTTCTTCAGGCTTTCCTTATTTGGGTTTCCCTAACAGTGCCAAAGGGTCTAGCAGGAGAGTTTCTAAACATCACGTTTACTTGGGTCCTGACTTTTTTTTTTGTTTTTGGAGGAGGTTAAATGGCATCGGGGCTAAAATACTCGGGCCTACAGCCCGACTGATCGAACCTAACGACGCCCATGTGCCTAGGTAAAGGAGATCTACATATATAATGCAGATTATATTTTTCTGTTTATTAAACGAATATACGCGACAGTCCCTCGTCTTAGAACTATCTTCACCGACGCTTTAGTGGGAAACGGACCGCAGCTCAAAGCTAGATGAGAGATAGAATGGTGAAGCCTCACACTCCGTGGCGCTCACGTCAGCGTCTGAACACTGTGAACACGGGGCAGTGAGTGATGATGATCAGTTAGTCTAAACAAAGAATAAAACGAGGACTGGGGCAACTGTGTTGTGTTTGGCTCTGACGTCAGAGCCGCTCACTCTTTTGTTTCGCTTTTGTGAGGTCTGTCTCAGCACGTTTCTCACGGCCCTATCTTACTCAACCCTCTTGTGGCAAAAGTTCGAAAGCTCATGAGTAATTTGTATTGTAACTTGCGTGATTTCCCGCACGCTGTCGGGAATTAAGCTGCCTGCAGTTGACCTCGAGGGATTTTAAACGCCTATGCTTAATTAGACTGATTTACGATTAATTAATTCAGGATCAGGCTCGCGTATCAAAACCGATTTACTTGGCGTCTGCAAATCATTACTTGCTTACTTGTTGAATTATGTTGGTATACTGGGTCAGTATAGAAGTGCGTATTTATTTTAACAATTCCAGCCAATATTGGTTAAACACTTGTGACGGCATCTACCAACAAAGGCAGAAGACCGCATACCCTCTTGTCCTGGTAATATATGAAGCAACTGTTGTGCATTATCCATCGCAATAAGGTAAAATCAAAACCTGATGAAGACTGTGATAAGACATGCTTGTCACTACCAACAGGCCAGCCCTCCTGCAGAGCGACAGACGTACAGTATAAGTAGGTTCCTTCTGTATTGTAAAAGCTACCAGTTGCTCAAGGGAATCCAGTGCTGATAAATTAGTTTCGGTCGTTTGTTTTGGGAAGTTTAGAAATCTGTTTTTTTTTAAACAGACAGCTTTGAATCATTTCTGAAGATTCTGCCACTTTGTCTCACTTTTTGGCTTATTGAATAATGCATCATTTTATGATGTGTCGAACCACTAATTGGACCACAAATTGTAAAATGTATTTTATTACAGAAACGTGTATTTCTGGACAATACATGTCTAATAAATAACGATTAAATCAATTACACAAAGAATGCAAAGGGTTGAAACAATGTAACAAATAACAAAGTGGAGATACAAAACATAAAATTACAGTGTTTTTACAAATCTCCTGATATCATTTCATAGCCTCTTATTCAGAGACGGTTGGTCGGATAATTTATACAAACAGGCTCGTAAGTGGTTTAATACTGTAAAACAGTGTTTTTTTTCCTTGGTCAATACCAAGTAGCAAAAAATGTCATTGGTCTTTGACAGTCAGTTCCCAAAGGTCCCACAACTTCTTCATTTCGGATCAGAAGCGGGATCTTCGGTTATTATGCCATATAACACGACATCAACGCGATGTCCTTCATTTCTTCGTTGGTCATGTACTCTGTGGGGAAAAACACAAAGTCGAGGACGTTATTATAAATGGGTTACACACTAAAGTGTATATTTTAATGTTTAACTCGACCACCAAAACCAAGTTAAGCATATAAGAGATGGTTCGACTACATCGTAATTCACAAGGTTCTTCTAAAATATTTGGTAGTTAAAAAACACAAACATTCCAGTTTTCTGTATTTTATGCCATGTTTCAAGAATTAAACATGTTCTGAATACGTAACTGTTTATTGTGATGTAAAAAACAGCTAACACAAGTTTATCCACTTACGATGTCTATGCTGTGGTGAAGTCTGGCGGGTGTCAATGAGAAATCTTCCACATATCCGCCTTAGAGAGCGCCAGATCTTGCCTTTTCTGGTCCTGCGAGCCGGATCCGAGGCCGGATTTGGGCTGAACAGGTCGGGCTCGGGTTTTCCATCGCTGTCACTTGCCCCGCTTTCGCTGTCACTTTCGTCCCCCAGAAACCCGGCTTCCAGAGTCTGACCGAGAAGCCCTTCGTCCACCGGGAGCGCCTGTCGCAAATCGCCGCTTGCGGAAATGGGGGTGGAGTGGCGGCATAGCGGGCAAATAATTGTACAAGTATCTGCTGAACACGCCGATTGCCGGACTATCGCCGAGAGGCAGCTCTCGCAGAAAGTATGCCGGCATCCCAGCTCTCTGGGGAGACGACGACCAGTGTTGTAGCTCCGGTAACAAATACCGCACTCTAGTTCTGAGCTCATTTTTCTATCCCGATCCTATTGAGTTCTTGCCGTAAGTACTACCGATACTGTCTGTTGTGTTGAATCACCACTATTCTTATAGTAAGAGGTGTATGACACGCCCATTAATAATAAAAAAAAAACCCAAACAAACATACTTTCGCTAACGCATGGTGAACCGAATGACGTCTCTCATCTGAAACACACCCTTCATTTCCATTACTGTGTTTTTAAGGTGGACCGTCTGAACAGGGGCGCCGCTAGCAATTTTGGGCCCTATGACAAAATATGAGGTTGGGCCCCCCTACCAGTGTTATTATTAATAAAGCAGATCTCTGGGGGCCCCTAAAGGGCGTGGACCCCGAGAATCGTCATCGTTTACCCCCCCTTTACAGCGCCCCTGCGTCTGAAACTAAACATTTACAGAAAGGGTTTTGTCCTAAGACAAGTATGTGTTACCGAGTATATTATATAGCGTTTTCTAAAAGACAAATAATACGACAATCAAAATCATATAAATAGAATTTGTATGCCTAGTTAAATTGTTTCTCGTGCGTGTACATTAAGGGAAATCCTGAACACTTGGTAAAATTTTGTATGAAGAGCAGGGGCTAATGAAAACCATATCAACCCTAATAATTGTTTATTATTCTTATTCTTAGTAGTAGTATTAGTATGTATTTATCGGGCTTAGCAGTTTCAAATGGAGTTTATTCCCATGCAAGCAGTTGAAAACTTAACATGTGACTCAGCCTCCCAGAGTACTATTGTCCGATACATGTTTCCCAAAACTGGCCTCCTTCGATATTGGATAAGCGTTTATTGTTATGGGTTGGATTTTTTTTTAAAAAAAAAAAAAGGAAGAAAAAACACGTAGGCTGCTCATTTACATTTGCACAATAAGACTAGACATCATGTTTCACTACCCCAAAGAGGGAAGTGTTTTGTTTTAAATTTGGAAAATCTCAATGAAAGAAATCTGTAAAAATAACCTTATTTTGATATTCGCAGATGCTGTTTAGCACTCATTCCACCTTAAATGGTCTGCAAACGGTTCCAGGAAATTATTTACTCCCCCAGTAAATTAGTAATACTTTAAGGGTAATCAGGAGTTCAAAACTACAAAAAGGAGCTTCTTCCGGGACAAAGACTGTATAATAAAGTTAAATATTTCCACCTTCCTGGTTTCCTGAATGATAAATGTGTACTCAAATCAATTGCTTTGGATGCCATTCAATGACGTTTGCTTTTCAGGTGTATTTGGAGAGGGGGAGTTACAGGAAAATAAAAATGTTAGCCGAGTTAACCGACACAGACTTTGTCAATTGTTTGCCACATTGAGGTAACTGTTTACACAAACAGTTAATCTGTAATAGTCTGTAACAGAAATAAAAAGTAAGAACACGTGGGACTGCTATACGTCATGACAGTTTGGTACTAAGGCTATTATTTAATGTTTAAAGTACTGACTTGTGGCATATCCCTGCCCAGACATTCATATTTGTGTTGTTTTTTGCATTACATAGACACTTTTAGCAAAGACAACATACTTTATTGAGGAAACATGATCAACCGAATCCTACAGCAACTGAGGACCGTGCCCAAGGACCCGACAGTAAAACCACATAGTCTAACCCACTGAGCCAAATCCCACTGCGCGAGAAAGTGTTTGACACAACAATTCATGGTAAGTCTCAGTGGAATTAAATCTATGATGTCATGTTTACATTAAAAAATGAATGACCAGAAATGGGCGTGTTGCACAATTCATATGACTGACTGAAATGATGAGTCATCTCAGAAGCTCGTGTCAGCGGGAAATTACTGTCTTTGTATGCAGGTCAAATAATATCCTGCAATAAGCATTATAATAAGATGAAAAGGCATCCAGACAGAAGATGTCTTGATTGTAAAGATAAGCATATTATTAAAAAAACCAGGAAATTTTGTAATGGAATTCCCCTTCCCTGCTAAGCTAAAAATAGTGGTTGAAGGAATGAATCACGATGTTTGTATAGGCAATTCCTCTTCTGTTCACGTGCTTCTTTCTACCCGTTCAGGAGACATAATTATCAGCAAATTAACGAAATGCTCTTAGTTTTGAGCTATGTCCCTTTTTCACTAAAAGAACCTCTTAGAAATATGTGTTGTGTGACATCATCAGTCACACAGTGGCCATTGCGCAGCAAATATGGTACATGGATCCAATTAATGCCTGCACTCAACTTGTTTGGTGTGTAACTAATTCATAGGTATATAATCTCTGAACCCCCCCTTCAGGGATGCCGCATTAAACGGCTGACCCAGTGCTGTGACCCCAAGCTTCACTATCACTCCAATGCGTGTGTATATTTCTAGAAGATGGTGGGACGTGAAGAAACAAAGATTCCAATGTACCTGTGTTCATATTTGTGAAATTCCAAAAAAAGCACTGTTTCATTGTCTAGGAATGAAATGACAGAACAACATCACGTTTAATGCATTCACAAAATAATTTTGAAGACTCTCCACAAAGCCTTGACCTGTACATCAATGCAAATCTGTCCTAGATAGAAGTCTTGACAAGGACCTCTGGAGCTGAGAAGACCATTTATTTCTTACCCATGCTGGTCCTGGAGGAGAGGTGAGCTGGAGAGGTTCTGGTGATATTCCCCATCATAGTAACCCACAAATTACCAGGGAATTAATGTCAAGGTAACCAGACATCTGATTGTAAGAAGAGTAGACAGTGAGGAGTCGAGAGATAGTTTGAGCTTTAGTGTCATACAGGATGAACGGGAAGGAGAGAAGGTGAGATTTGGGCTCAGGGGCTTGATGTCTTGAATACTTTGCATAGAGAAAAAAAGACGGAACAGGACTTGATGTAAAAGAAAGTTAAGAATGAGACAAAAGAAAATAATTAGCTAACGGATACATTTATCTGTGGTTCTGCGAATTGGTCATATTTGCTATGTGACTGGAGACATGAAAAAGTAATGGGCTTGGCGACTGAGGACCCCGAAATGTAACAAACATCATCAAGATTCATCTCATAAAACGGACCTGGCTAGAAGTGTAAGTACTGTCATCTTGCAAAGTATTTCATGAGCTGTGAGGAAAACAACAAGCGATCCAGGGTATAGTTTTAAGGTGGAAGTTACCAGAGTTTCTTTCCATAACTTTGTAATATTTTAGCAACAGGCTCTCATTGTTGCTATCCATAATAGCTCAAGAAGAATATATGTGGTGAAAGTATTTTGTAGTTTATTTTCACGTTTCTAGGCAACGCTTCCCCACCCCCCCCCCCGAGGGAGGGTTTCTCCAGTTGGGCCCTTGCTGCCGGCGTGTTGGGTTTGGCATTATCTTAGCACAGACAGGAGCATGGGGGACGCCTCTGAGCTCCAGGGCATACACGCATAAACACCAAGGCCTGCGGTAGGCAAGAAGCCCGCAGTGATTTATGGCAGATGAGGACATTCAGTGCCAGCTGCAGGACCTGTTTAAATGATCATTCAGTGAGGAAAAAAATGAATGAAAGTCCTGCAGACACACATATAAATGTCATGAACTGTATAACTATAACCTTCTGGGTTATTATTCATTTACATTTATTTTTATTTAACTGTGGTTTTTGCCCAAGGTGACATACATTTGAGGCAAATAGCACATTACAAACATATACCAAGGAGTCAGATAGGTGTAAGTGCAGCTAGGCTGGGTTTCCAGTGAGTAACTGGGTTATTCCTCATAATGGGTTTCTGAAACAGCTCCTATATAATGTCTAATGTGACCTTAGCTGGGTCAATGCTTTTGGTTTCTCAGGATCAGATAAATATGCAGACTTGCCTATAGCCCCGGCAAAATCAGAGGCCCCACATCAGGGGAAATTGAACGGCTAAACTTACTAAATATGGCTGATTGAATTGCTGGCATCCTACCCCCGATTAGTAAGTTCTACAGACTCAAAAAATAGCTGAAGTGGCCTTCTTGGGAGGGGGGATGCTACCCATGTCAGCCTAGGGCCCCCAGAGAGGATAGGAGGAGGGCTCTTGCTAATGTGGCCGACCTACAATTCTATTTATCAATGTATCGATGTATTTCTGAATGATAGGTAACATAATGATGCATATTGAATATGACGTAAAAAAAAGCGACAATTGCAAATGCAAAGCGACTATTGCACTTTTCATTTTTGTTAAATAACATAAATATAGATTGCTTTCAAAATACAATTTATTTGCATTATTTAGTTCATGCGAATTGGTGACTGAATGGATTTATTGATGTTATTTTAAGTAGTTTATGATGTCTGAAACAAATAATTTGGGTAGCAGTAATCTGTCCTTAGCATCCCAAAGCGTATTTATCCTTGGCGTCTGATTGCTTAATGTCCATAAAAGCATGTAGCTAAATAAGATTTTTTTTTTCATTTAGTTTGTGGGCAACTTCTGTTCATTGTGTTGGGTGACTAATGGGCACAACTATTTTCTCAGGAGGGCAAAAACCCTAGATCTGGATTCGAGTTGTGGACCCGAAGCCGGTGTTTTACGCTACACCGCACATATGGAAGGGTTTATGCTGTCTGAGGTCCATCATTCCATGCTAACGCTTCTCCCAGAATGCTGCGTTTCCCTGGTTATTCGCCCCTATGGATGCATTCAGGCCTGATCTGCTTCCGTGGCATTTCATTCCCGTCTCCATGGCTGAGATTCCAGGGGCTGTTCAGCCAGCCCCCCACGAGGAGCCCGCCGGCCCTGGGGACGCTGCCGAAGTGGAATGTCCCATTTGCTACCAGGAGTACAACCAGGGGGGGAAATGCCCCCGCATGCTGGAGTGCCTGCATGTCTTCTGCACCGAGTGCCTGCAGAGGATCCAGCTGTGCCCCCCCCAGCCTCTAGGTTTTTGCGGCCCGCCATCCATACCCTGCCCCCTGTGCCGTCACCCCACCCCCCTGGAGGCTGGTGATGCCCTCTCGCTGCCCTGCAACTCGCGCATCCTGGCGCGCCTGCCCCCCGGTGCCATCCGTGTGCCCATCTCCTCCGCCAGGCAGCTAGCCACTGTCACCCAGCGGGTGGTGCTCTCCCTGGAGGCCCGCGATGCGCGTTTCATCATCCTGCCCACAGTTAGCCTGCGTGTGGAACAGATGAGGACCAGGGAGGAGAGCCAACCCATGGTGCCCCCTGGTGGCGAAGGAGTAGGTTTACATCAAAACAGGCGGGCCCTACTCTTTGTCCAGCTTTTGGCTATTACACTATGGGTCCTGTTTGTCATGATCTGTGTTATTGGAGTGGTGTTTGGGCCCAAGATCTTCCAAAGCTAAGGGTTAGGAAGTTAGAAACTGGCCAATAAATTTCCACAATTCCACAATTTACACAGGTATTATATTACATTGCTTGCACTCCTTGATTTAAAGTTCATAGATGTCAGAATCATTGTAAAACTCATTGAAACAACAATGTTCGCATTAGAAGGTTACCGGGGGGGTCCCTGAGATGCAGATTTTTTTCCTAAGCTACATACCATATTCAGAAGAATAACCTGCTCATCTTTCAGAGGACCTCAAAGAAACATTCACCTGAACAGGGACTTGAACCCTGAACCCTCAGATTAAAAGTCTGATGCTCTACCAACTGAGCTATCCAGGCTCATATCAGGCCTAGTTAAATGCCCTTTAGTTGTACCTTCAAAGGATTTTATCACAGTTTGTTAAATTTGGTAAATTCTGAATTATGGGTAAATAACATAATGACACATATTGATGTGAAAAAATGATAATTGCATATGCAAAGTGATCATAATACTTCTTATTTTCATTAGATAATGTAATCAAATCCACTTTCAAAATACAATTTATTTGCATTATTTATTTCATGCAAATTGCTGTACAAAAGGATGCATTGATGTTACTTTAAGTAGTTTATTATGTCTGAAACAAATATTTGAAGTAGCGGCAACCTGTGCTAAGCATACCATGGCATGTTTATCCCTGATTGGGTAACATGCAAAAATCCACGGAGCTTAAGTAATAACTTTTTTAATCTTCGTTTCAGGGAAATTTCTGTTAATTGTGCTGGGTGGCTAATGGCCACAATTATTTTCTTTGGCGAGCAACATATGGAGGGATGGACGATGTGTGAGGTCACCCGTTCTGTGCTGATGCTTCTCTCAGAATCAGATTAGGGTTTGAGGGATTTTCCTAGTTAACTTGTAGTTATTTACGTTATTTTCATATAGTTCACTGTATAGTTTTTATATTTCTTACTTTTTATGGTTCTTTGTTCTTTCCTTACTACTTGCTTCTGTCACCCGTTTGTCCCTCACATCCTGTTCTTTTATCTATCTTATGCTCGCCATCTGACTGTCAGGCTCCTGGAGTCTGTGTGAAGACCTTCGGTAACGGGCCTGCTTCCCTCGGGGGGGGGGGGGGCAGAGACAGACGCAGACAGACACCGAACCGGCCGTGTGAAACATCTTTCTGTAACATCTTCATTCTGTCTTAATAAACTACGTAAGCTTAAGGAAACTGCCCTCATCATTCAACTACGAAACAATCTGAGGTTCAGCTGAAGAAATCTATCAGGTTACACAGGCAGTAAATGTAAAGATGCTGTTTTTCCTCTTAGGTTTAAACTACCTTCCCCCTGGTAGTGCCTGAGAGAATCCAGGAGTGGAAAGTTGACTGGTGATGAAAGCCACTGCACTGAATGGTTGCTGGTTCAAATCCCAGTAGGGACTTTCTGAGTTCTAACTCTCAAACTGAAATTTCCCAGACTGATATTCAGGCAAATGAGCAGATGTGTCCCCTAGATGCTTTGCAGGACCACCTTGAGGTACCCAGTAAAATAACAATAATGCTTCTTCTGTGATGGTTTGCTTGTGCAAAGAACAGCTGCAAGTTCTAGGGCTAGACCTGGCTTTGGGACACTACTGGCAGTCCCTGTCACTAGGGACAGCTGCTCTCTAAATGATGGAGAGCTAGACAAGGCTCTTATCTGATAGGTTGAAAGATAGCTATCTTATCTGAAAGACATGCATTATTCTATGTAATATATAATACTATATATATAATATATAAAGCAATATATACAGTTGAAACCAGATATTTACATACACTTCAGAAAAAAACAAAAAAAAAAATTCTTCACTGTCACACATTAAATCAGAGTAAAGTTTTTCTATTTTAGGAAAAATATTAACATATTTTTTGCATTTGTTAAATTTCAGAGTAAAGAGAGGGAATTTTAATGTATTTTTTATCATTTTCTTCAAAATCAGAGGTATACATACACGTTTATTGTGTCTTTGAACAAAAAAAAAAACTCCAGATGATTCCATTCTGAGCTTAAGAAGCTTCTGATAGGTTAATTGATTCCATTTGAGTTAATTGGTGACAAACCTGTGGATACATATAGAGGCACAGCTCAAACATGGAGCCTTTTTATGTGACATCATGGGAAAATCAAGAGAAACCAACCAAGACATCAGGAAAAGAATTGTGCATCTCCAAGTGTGGCTCATCCTTAGGTGCAATTTCCAGGTGCCTGAAGGTCCCACGTTCATCCATTCAGACAACAATACGCAAGTATAAAAAACATGGGAATGTACAGCCATCATACCGCTCAGGAAGGAGACAGATTCTGAGTCCCAGAGAGGAACATTTTTTGGTGTGAAATGTGCGAATCAACCCCAGGACAACAGCAAAAGACCTTGTGAAGATGCTGGCTGCAACTGGTAAGACAGTGTCATTATCCACAGTAAAACGAGTCCTGTACCGACATGAGCTGAAAGGTTTCTCTGGGAGGAGAGAGCCGTTACTTCAAAACCGCCATAAAAAAGCCAGACTACACGGTGCAAATGATTCTTGCAAATGGACAATGACCCTAAGCATACCTCCAAATTATTGGCAAAGTGGCTTAAGCACAACAAAGTCAATGTATTCGAGTGGCCGTCACAAAGCACTGATCTCAATCCCATAGAAAATGTGTGGGTGGCACTGAAAAGGTAAGTGCAAGCAAGAAGGCCTACAAACCTGATCCAGTTACACCAGTTCTGTCAAGAGGAATGGGCCAAAATTCCAGCAAACTAGAAAGCTTGTGGAAGGAAACCCAAAACGTTTGGCCCAAGTGAAACAGGAAGTGTATGTAAATTTGATTGATGAAAGTAATAAAAAAAAATCCATAAGATTCTCTCTTTATTCTGACATTTGACAAATGCAAAAAATGTTAATATTTATTGATCTAAAACAGAATAAGTTTACTGTGATTTAATGTTTGACAGTAAAGAAAGTTTTTTTTTTAAGTTATATAAATATCTGGTTTTAACTGTACACACATATATCAGCTGCGTTCAATTGTAACACGAAAACTCTTCTGTAAATTTCTTGTGGCTGAAGGGGTCCCTCTAGTGGTCCAAACTGGCATCAAGTATTATTTTTTTATGGTGTTTCTAGGAAAAGTGTCAGTTGCCTATAAAAATTGCTTAAGCTTTGGTAGCTTTGATCAGAAATTAAATCCAATAGTACTCTGTTCTGTGCTTTGTGTAATGCAATTACAAGAAAAGTTTATGTGCAATTTTTTTTTTTTTTTTTAAAAAAACGGTTTGGACACATAAATTACTACCATGTAGTTTTTTTTTCATCCTCAAGCATTAAAAGGTGTCAGGGTGTGAGGCTGGTTAAAATGCAGATGTTTTTCTCTGAAGTGATGTACCAAAGGCACTCTAAGGGATATACTGATTTTTGCAGCAATTGCATATTACAGAGAAACAGCCTTAATTGCAGAACCTCAAAGAGATGTTCATCTATACAGGGACTTTAACCCAGGACCCATGTAAAAGGCTGATGCTCTGCCAACTTACCTATACAGGTTCTGACATAATTGCCAGCACATGCACCATATAACACACAGCCTCTAGACCTCATTGGGTCCCTTTCACATGGTTTTTACTTGAACTTTTAAATTATTGTTTTGTAACTTAACAGATTTCTCTTTACTAATCTTGATAAATCCTGAATTATGTGTATGTGTCACCCTGATACTCAATGAACATATTATGAAGGAAAGGTCAGATGCAAATACTAACAAAAGGTCACATGACACATAAATGGTCACACAAATGAGAACCATAGTTTTGTTTTATATCCAAGCATTAGAAGACTGTGGTACCGCTGTGATCACAAACCTGGGGGCTGTATGGCTCAGTGGGTTGGGATGCTGAACCCGGGATCAACAGGTCAAACGATATGTCCATCTATCCATTTTCCATTCTCACTTATCCTATGTACAGTTGTGCTTTGGATAGAAGTGTCTGCTAGATAAATGAATTTCAACACTGACATCACCATTGCCTGCTAAAGTGATGCAGATGCTGTCCTAAGGAGCGCAGAAATTGAGGTCAGCACCTCCCGCTCCTCCAGTTTTTTGTAAATCTATTTCACCCAGGAGGACAAAGTTAGAGCAGGTGAGTAACTTTATCAATGTCTCCAAATGCCTGTCTTGTAAAAGAAGTAGATTAGTAAAGTATTTGTGTTTTTTAACTTAAGATGACTTAAATTCTGGCCACCCTCCAGTCTAGGGCCCAGCAAACAAGTGTACATTGCAGGAACGTTCAAGAGTGTGCCTTGCTGGGATGTTCACGAGTGTACATTGCAATGACGCTCACAAGTGTGCCTTGCTGGGACGCTCACGAGTGTACATTGCAGGGACGCTCAAAAGTGTGCCTTGCTGGGACGTTCACGAGCGTACATTGCAGGGACGTTCACAAGTGTGTCTTGCTGGGATGTTCACGAGTGTACATTGCAGGGACGCTCACGAGTGTGCCTTCCTGGGACGTTCACTAGTGTACATTGCTGGGATGTTCACTAGTGTACATTGCAGGGACTCCAGTCTCTCTGTCATGGCTGAGGATGTCATACTAAATTTCTGTGATTCCAGTGCTCTCTCTGGTGTCTTGCAGATACTGCTTTGATGTGTGTGTGTGTTTGCATAAAATTTATTATAAAGATTAGAATGATATATAAGGTAAATTGGTTAACGGATAGGAATGGCATGGTGGGGCAGTGGATGGTTTTGTGGCGTCACACTGGGATCTGGGTTCAAATCTCCACCAGGGTTCCGTGTGTAGAGTTTGCATGTCTGTGTTGTTGTGGGGTTTCAACCAGTTACTCCAATTTCCTCCCACAGTCAAAAAATATGTTGAGGCTCATTGGAATTGCCAAATTGCCCATAGGCATGCATGTGTGAGTGTGCCCTGTGAAAGGTTGGTGCCCCATCCTGGGTTATCCTCTGCATATATGGGCTCTAGACTTGCCCCCCACCACCAGAATAGGATAAGCAGCTTCAGAAAATGGATGGTTAACCAATGCTCCCATGTCTTTACCACTTGTAGCGTCATATTAAAGCTATTCTTGTGCGACTTCCTGTAAGGGTCTTTGAAGTCTGTAAAAAAGTCAGTCCTATAGTTATATTTTGCCAGGTTATTTAGAAAAGCAGTACTGACTAGTTTGTGAATCCTATACAGCAGCACGTTTATTGTACAGACGTCAGCAGTACAAGATTTAACAACACGATAACAAAAAAAAAAAAAACAAATTAGTTTAAAAATTAAGCACAGGGTGGACAAAAATGTACCACCGTCTGAGGTTTAGTCTTCCATGCATGTATTTTAAATGCTCGGATCTTAGCTCTGAATAACTAGTTTCGTGATTAACCGATCTCGTTCCAACCAGTAATACTTTAGACTTGATTCTGAAAATCAAATGTATAGACACCCCGGAACTACACGTCAAAACGGTTATTTCAAAATGTTATGCCAAATCACTGTCGAGAGCGAAATTTACATATGCAACACACACACCTAATTACCTGCAAAATCGGAACTAAAATCCATAATACGCGGAATCTATGGAACCACGGTTGGGAATAGCTGATATAGCAGGCCTTGTATTATCATATTAGAGCACGCCAACAGATTACAGTACATTGCCGTCCGGATCTGCGGGGATGGGAGAGGGGGAATGCGGGCAGAGCGAGAGAGGGAGCGTGGGGGAGCACTCGTGACGTCACACGCCGCGCTGGCTCGCCGTAGAGAAAGTTTCGTGGCCCCCTCCTCCTTTTCTCAACTCTACTGTTGTTTTTGTTGTTGGGGTAAAAGTTTGCTTGTGTGAATGTGCGTCTCTGCGATTTTCTCGATCCCTTCGGCAAAGGGAGGATAATTTCGTTTATTCGGAAAGATCGCTCAATTTTCTTTCCCGGGGTAGCAAAGGAAGCGAGAATAGGAGTACGAACGCCTTTTAACCGGTCATTGTCTGGCTGAAGCGGACCGATCGCGTCTGCCCCCCTCCCCATCCTCTCGTATAGGTCTGCGGGACAGAGGAAAAAGGGACCTGGCGCAATGGCGGAGACCAAAATAATATACCACATCGACGAGGAGGAGACGCCGTACTTGGTCAAGATTCCCGTCCCTGCGGAAAAAATCACGTTGCTGGACTTCAAACAGGTCCTGAACAAGCCCAACTACAAATTCTTCTTCAAATCCATGGATCAGGATTTCGGGTGAGTTGAGCGCCGTCCTAGGCAGCTGGCTTACTGGATACTGATGTACAGTCTCTGCCTTCCAGATCGATGCAGGGTCTCTGGATACAACGTGAAAGCATCAATTAAACAGCCAACCGATCCCTTAAGAGCTGACAGATAGGACGAGAAACTATGTAACTATTTGCATTATCATGAAATGTTATGTATAGTAGTAATATCTGACGCACCGCCTATATTAATGGAAATAGCAAGTATCCTTTTTAAAAATAATTTCTGCTGATCCTGTAGATTGTAGCGTTGTGTGATGGCAGTAGGACAAGCCGTACCTAATGTAATCGCTCCATCTTGCTAATTACTTTTTTTTTGTCTGGGAGGGGAATTGCACGCGTTATGACTTCCAGGAATTATTGTAAGCGTTAAATAACAGAAGTTGTTGGGCGTTGTAAATGACGGGCAGCCGGGAGGATTTTTACAAGACATGGGGTATCTTACGCATCTATTCAGTCGCGGACCCGGATTTATAACCCGATTAGTTGTCGTTATTAGGACATTTACCTTCGTGCACCTCCTTAAAAAAAGAAAGAAAATTAAAAGCGCACTGAAATACAACTAATAAGACATGCAAACATCTAGGCTATGTGATACAACCCGTGCATTAATCCGCCTTACTGGAACAATCTGAAAATAAACCCCTTAAACACGTCAAAAATCAAGTGAAGGAATATCACACGGATCTGATCGCAGACTATTTGGGCGGCCCTTTCATCCTCCAAAGTTTCTCCTTGGCCTCCTCCTCATGCCAGGCTTTCCTAGGAGCACACGGGAGCTCGCCGCCCTTAACGTCGCCTCTTTCCTCCTTCCTTCCTTCCTTTCTTCTCCATCTTCAAGTTTTCTTCAGGGAGCTTGTAACCATAGCCGTCCCCCCTGCTTTCACTGCCTTTCTGGGCGTCGGTGCATGAGACACGGGTCTGGCCTTGTGCTTTATTCACATTTCCCTGTAAATCATATCTTCGTGTTTCTGGTTTACTTTCAGGCTAAATTAGAACCGCAGAGGCGTCCTTACTGTGCCGTTTTCACCGCCTCCACTGTAATCTACCAGAGTGGAATTGATATGATTTTATGCTGCTCCTGCTACACCTCCCCCCCCCCCATTCCCATTCAGGAAAGGAGTATTATGTCCCTTATGCTGCCATCCTACGGGGTACGATAAATCTGGCCTTGTTCTAAATCCTCATTGTAAGCCTGTCCAATGTAAACGCTGTCTACGAGGTCAAGGAAGATGGGGGGGGGGGCTTTGCTGGCAGAGTTTTAGTAGAGCTTAAATCCCCGCCTGGCACTGGAGTCTTCACTGAGTATCGGCCGTCTCAATGAACCGCGTCTAGAAACCCCTCAGAAGCGGCTATCAAGAGGCACAGCGTGTAAGGAAAGTGCCAGAGATCCGCTGGCTTCTCACGCTAAATCTGCTAGCTGCGAGTTAACTGTGGGGGCCGTAAGCGCAGAGCCGTCGGCTCTGCCGTTCGCCTCCTTAGACGCCTGAAGTTCAGGCAGCGAAGGAACATTTTGTCAAAGAGGAACATTAATATTTCAGAGGATGGTCTCCCGCCCAGCAAGTGTGGACTGTTGCTGCCCTGAAAAGCATCTAAGGATGGAGAAGAGCAGATTAAACAACTGTTAATATTTGTTTGAGGTGGTTTTCTTGGGCTCTGCCAGAATGTGAGTGTGTTTCCTCAGTCAGGAGACAGCTGTCAGATGAACTGTGTGAGGGTGAGAGAGATTCACGGGGGGCGGGATTGGAGGGGGCCATTTGCTGGATGTCTGGGGCACAGTCAACAGGAA
>JAABNX020000002.1:26017074-26033486 GCA_015163995.2 Mormyrus lacerda | reverse complement strand
CCCGGCCTACCACGCGCTGTCCAGCTACAGCTATGGACCCGGGAGCGCAGGAAGCCAGCACAGCGAAGGTGAGGGGGGGGGGGAGGGCTCCAAACCGCGATGTCATCCCGCCTCCTGCTTCTGTGTCCTGTCCTGCTTGGCATCTGCTTGGCCGGTGGTGTCACTTGATCTTATGTAGTTGCTTCTCCTCCTTCCAGAAAGCTGAGCTCATGTGTCTTTCTCTTCTCGTAGGGAGTCGGAGCAGCGGCTCGACGCGGAGCGAGGGCGACAGGCGGCGGGGTAAAGGAGGCAGCTCAGGTGGAGGTACCCGGGAGGAGAAATCAACGGGAGGCGGGGCAGACTCGCGCTCCGGCAGCGGCAGCGAATCGGAGTACTCCACCCGCAGCAGCCTGAGGCGTGACCACGGCTCAGCCACGCCCAGCGAGCACAGCCACCTGAGCCAGCGCTCGCACCCCCGTGCCCCGCCCCCGCACCTGCCCTACCCGCCCGGGATCCCCCTCCCCTACAACCCCATGATGGTCATGATGGTGCCACAGCACCCCCTACCTGCGGTCGGCCCCCCTCACCCCCAACACCCTGCTGGTCCTCCGGGCCAGGTCCTGACGCCCTCCACGACCCCGGGGGGACCGCCTGGGGCCCCTCCCACCCGCGACCTGGGCTCCGTGCCCCCCGAGCTGACAGCCTCCCGGCAGTCCTTCCACCTGGCCATGGGAAACCCTAGCGAATTCTTTGTGGATGTGATGTAATGGTGTGTGTGTGTGTGTGTAAGGTGGTTGACAGAGCAGGGTACCCAGTAGTCTGACTAGGTGTTCATCCACAGAGCCAGAAGAAATTGAGGCTGACCCACAGATCACTGTAGGCTTCTTGTCAAAACGAACATCTTCTGAACCACGTCTCATGGAAGCGGTCTCTGATCTGTCTTTACACCTCTACTGTGGGTGTCTGGATGTCCCCCCCATGTCCGTCGTGGTCGGACTGTCCCTGAAACAGAAGAAATACAAATACATCACTCTGCCCCCCCTTTCCCCCAACAGCAATGAAAATGTTAGAATATTGGAGAGACGGTTATATTTCTGATAAAGACCTCAAGAATGACTTTTGGTTGGTTCCCCTCTGGTGTTGGCAGGTACTAAATTGCATTTCAGCACACCTCCCTCCCCCAAAAAAAACTGCCCTCAATGACGTGATCATTTATGTTATTGAACTGACTATTTTTCATATGGTGAAAAGTCTTTAAAAGGCTACATATATTCGGTGAAGAGTAAAAATGCATTTCCGTCACAGCTGTGGTGTAACCAAGCCCAAGAAAGCGTTGTGAAACGGGTAGAAATGGCTGTATTTATCCTTTTCCAGGTAATCGCAGTACTGTATACGAATATTTGTTTTGAATACGACGTAGTCACCGCCGAGCCAGAACATTTAAAAATAAATGTGAATTTTAATTTCATTTAATGCAGAAAGTAATATTTACCGTCCCTTTCGTTACTGATCGCGATTTTTAAAAAGCCTGAATATTGTGTGTAAATATCCCATTTTTAAGCCTTAAAAGATAAACTGCACCTGAGTTTTAACGTTGCATTAGCGCAGATACTGGTGATAGATATGCACAGCTTTCGGTGTAATTTAAATGAACAATGGAAGATAACGGTCCACGGTACGTGGGGCATACCAAAAAAAGGTACTTTTGATTTTAGATGAAGTATAAAAAAATAACGACGAACCCATTAGAATTCCAAAGGATCCCTACCATTTAATGTGTTACATGATTGTTTCATGGGTGCTTTCATTGGAAGAGTACTTTGGAAGTGTGAACACAATGGTTTATGGCAACTTTGTCTTTATCACCGTTTTCAATATTTGAAATAAATTTTTACTAATTTGACTTTGGTGTAATTTTTCTTAACTTCCGTGTTTGACACGGAATCGTTACATCATTTTAATTTTTATTTTCCATAAACATTTAAAATTACTCATCTGTTGATGTTGTTTTGAATCTTGTTTATTCAACTATTAGGTACAGGTTTTCAAAAAAAAGAGGTATTTTGAACAGTTTTAAACAGTTTTGAAATGTTTTAACCACGAGCGAAGAATCGTACAAAACTACGATTCCCATAATTCAAGTACACGGCACGTGCGCGGACATTGCCGGTTATTGACGTCGCTAGGCTCGTGGAGCTGAGCGAAAAAATTGCTTGTCTAAAAAAAAAAAAATCGCTTGTCTTTTCTGTTACATTTGATCCAGCACCAGTAGTATTGTTGGTATTGACGGTACCAGTATTCTTAAGTCTTTCCAATTATTAAGTGGGAATAGGGGTTAACGATATTGGGGGGTGCGGAATCTTTGCAATAAATATTGCATCTCTTACTATATTTATCAAACAAAAAAAATACTCAATATAAGCTATAGGCAGATAAAAGTTTCTATCTCCCAACAGTGTTTGTGAAACAAGTTGGTGGTGCTGCTTCGATTTCAACCAACAAACACAGAGAATTGCTGACAAAATACAGGGACATAAAAAATTGTACGGCTGTGTTTCACCCCTGTTAAAATGCCAGGCTTTTGTGATGCAAAAAAAAAAATGAGACCACAATAAATACCATATATATAAAAAATGTACAATAAAAGCTGGTTGCATAAGTGTGCACACCCTTAAACTAATACTTTGTTAAAGCATCTTTTCATTAATTGCGGCGTTCAGTCTTTTTGGATACACACCTGCAATCAATTAAAACTGATTAACCCTTAATGATAACCGGGGGGGGGGGCTGCCGAGAGTGACACTGTGCCGCTTCATGTACCGCGTCCTTCAAAGGATGCGACCCCTCGATTCAGACGCAGCATATATTTCAGCATCGATTCGCACATCCTTAGTAAGTGTTTATTGGTGAAAACCCGAGTGGGGTATGGTGATGGCCACCACATTTCAGGAAGACATTTGAATTACCACTTGATCACATTTTGTGTGGGTGAGGTGTTCCTTACAGGAAGAGCACAGAATAACAACAGCAGGATTATACGCGTTGTGTATAAATCATCGAAGAACAACACTGTTTTAGATGCGCCATTTTCAAGGCCAGCGTTCCTGTTGTACTGCCGCAGATCTCCCCCAAAGGAACTTCTCTGTGCTACGGTACAGGCATGTCTGTAAACTTTAGTCTCCAAACTAAACGCTCCTCACTTGTCTTAGGAGATCATGCACGTTTGTACAAGCTGCAGGATGGACAGCTTTACTTTCTTCTCTGTCCTGTTCTTCTGTTTACATTTCCAGCTCTCAGCCCCATGGGATTGTACCTCCCCTGTCAGTCTAACTCTCCTGGGTGGCATCAGACTATACAGCTGGAAAGAAATCGCTCAGTCTGGTCAGCTGAGCTGAGCTTCCTCATCCAGTCAATTGGGGGCAGATTTGAACTATTTTAAGAGACACCAAACTTATATATACCACTCTGTTACAAAAATGAGTACCAATTTGTACCTTTGCTTGTCAGTGGGACTGTACCCTCAAGGGTCTGCTGTAGGTAAGCGCAGAGGGTCCAGCTGTAGGTAAATGTACTTTTTAGTTTAATTTAAGATACAGAAATGGACTCTGAGGAACATCCCCAAGGTACAAACAACATTAATCAACCCCAAATGGTACAAAATGTCCCTCAGAGTCCATTTCTGTGGCTTAAAAGGTACAATTACCTACAGGGTACAGCCTCAGTGACAAGCAAAGGTACAAATTGGTACCATTTTTTTCTGACAGTGCATATGAGCTTCATTTCTATCTATTTCCTGGCCCAGCTGATCCCTTTAAGTAACCATATATACCTTTCACACATAACTGAGCGGCAGCAGCCATTGGACGTGCATAGTCAGTCGAGCTTTGGCTGGGCCATAAAAAGAGATGAAGTATAGGAGATGCCTGCATTCACATGGCCCTCAGTGGAATGAAATCCTTGGTTTTGATGGTCTTCACAGATATTCATGCTTGGCTGAAGCACATCTGCTTTAAAACGCTGGAATCTCCTGCCAGCTTTACAGCACTACAGGCCTGATACAGTCATGCTGCTGTTTAGTGGCCTCAGATGGAAAACAAATGGGTCATCTGGGGCATCGATTGGAAGGAGATGTGACCCTCGATGTTAGAGCTTCGCATCCCCAAGGTCAATCTCTTTGTTCTCTGTTACTTCCAGCTGTTCACTGAGTTAAGTGCAAGTCTTAAGTGTAAGTTTTGCCCTCAGGAGTCATTTGTCGAGAAATATTTAAAGGGCAGTTCAGGAGTCCTGCTTCCCATCATTTGAGCGGCCATGACGCATTCGACCGAGCAGCCTCTGCGCCGCTGCCTTTGCTGTTTTGGTGGGATGGTCCCTGTCCCTTGGAGAGCAGGTGGGGCGTCTGCATGTTTTCTGAGAGAATCTGAGGATTTCCTCCAAGCTTTTTTTTTGTAATAACAGGACCTTTTACAGCTTTTAATGACTTTTAATGTGTCTTTTCTATCAGCTGAGCTCAGTACCAATTTATGCTGATGTATCTGTACTCCACAAAAATGCGAATGAAGGTGAGTATTTTGTTCAGAAAATCGCACCAATAGCATTATTTTTGTATTCCCAAAGTTTAAATTAAGCAATTACAAAATAATTGAAAAAAACTGTATAAAACAATACCAATACTGATATGAACCAACAGGCATGTATTCTAAATGATACATTTCATTAGCTTTTTTGGTACTCTTGTTTATAACACTTGGCTCAACCCATCTTGGACCACCAAACACACTTTGAATCGTCTTGGACTATCCTTCTGTGCAGAATCATTTAAGGTCCTTAACCTCCTAGGTTTTGCATATATGAGCTGCCGGTTTTTGAAAGGGGACTGAGATAGCTGTTGTATATCTTCTGTTTTGATTTCATTGGCTCATTGCAGTGATTACTTAGAAGCATCTCCGTGGTCATTGTATTGCTGGAAGGTTCACCGACAACCCAGTCTCAGCTTCCTGGAAAAGCCAGTCTCTTTGGCACCGATTCGTATTATTACACGATAGCAGAAAGTAGCATGTGTGGCTATTTCTGTTTTGTCTTAGCACCAATTATCTCTCCTTGTGTTTAGCAAAATGCATCTTAATCTTTTGCTTTGATGATTTGATCTGAAGCGACGCGTAGAAGTACGGTGTCCAATAAGTGTCGACCTGCTGCGAATTCAGAAAACAACTCTGCGAATTTGCCGACAACACAGTGGAAGTTTCCGGGGAACAATGATCGATTTCAAAAAGAGGTACAGGATGACACAATACAGTTTATAACGATATATTTTTATATTCTTAGCAGGAGTTGCCTTTTTTGTCAGGTGTAACTCCAGCTTTCCCTCACCTCAAGGATGCCAAAAAAATCCCACCCAAAACCACTATTGGCTCTCTGAAATATCAGTAACAGTTGCGAGATTGTGTGGTAACGTCACACAATACACAATCACGTCTAATTTACAGACGGCACGCTGCCGAACAGCATCCCATTCTCTGTGAGTCGAGAGTTTCTGCTTGTGTACAAGCATAGCTCAGTTCCATTCAAGCATCAGCTTGCAATCATTACTAAAGTAAGGGAATATCTACTATTGCATCGATTATGAAAAAAACACTGCATGCTTGGATTGTTACTATTGCTGTGATTACTTCAGTTGTAATTCTGCATAAACAGATATACTTCACAGCATGCAGAAGTCTTGTTATAATTAGAGGTTTGCAATGATCCTAATATTTTGACGACAATGATGCACAGACCTCAGGACAGGCAGGTGACCACCACATGTGTACAAAGTAACTGAAACCGTCGTGTACCAAACGAGGAATTATAAAATAGTACCATTTTGTGTGTATATATTTCCCCAGTCTATCCCAAGACTGACTGCATGGAGGTACACCCCTGTAAACATAAACAAAATGCAATACTACCCAAAATGTAATTGAAAACAGAACAAAGACAACATAGCAAAGGTTGAAACTGAGAAATGTCATAGTTTTATGACAAATATACTTGAATTTCATGCCCGGCAACACATTTCAGAAAAGTTGGGACAGCATGTTTACCACTGTATTGCATCACCTCTTCTTTTAACAACAACCTGTAAAAGCTTGTGAACTGGGGAGACCAGTTGCTGGAGATTTGAAAGTGAAATATGGCCTGATATAGCATTTCTCATTTTTCGTTTCATGATGTGTTGAATGTTTTCAGTGGGTGACAGGTCTGAACTGCAGGGCGGCCAGTCTAGCACCCGCACTCTTCTTCTACGGAGCCTTGCTGTTGTAATCAGTGCTGAATGCGATTCAGCATCGTCACGCTGATATGTACAAGGCTTTCTCTGAAAATGGCGCTATCTGGATGGCGGCATATGTTGCCCCAAAGCCTGTATATATTGTTCAGATGGTGCCTTCCCAGATGTGCAAGTTATCCAAGCCATGGGCAGTAATGTGTGTGTGTCACGGCTGCATGGTAGGAATGGTGCTTCTTGAGGCAAGGGCATGAATAGGAACAGCTGGGGTGTATCTCAATACCAAGAACGTGAAGGTCGTATTTGTGGAGTATGTCCTAATTCAGGGGCTGCATCCTTCAAAGACTGTATTCAAGGACCAAATGCGTCACAGCAGTGCAACGAGAACTGGCTCATTGCGAGGGCTCCTATGCAGCCTAGAAACACGTCTTTCTTTTCCAAGTAGCAAAGGATCCACCAGATGAATCCTTCATAACCCAACATATCCCAAGATTCATTGTGTAGAGGTAAAGTGTACCGGCTAGGTGATAGGAGCAGAGCAAGGGTAAAGAAAGGATCAGCTGGCGATGCAAGTAGGAAGTTATCTGCTGGCCGGACTGTCCCATTTGCTAACGCTTTCCGTTTGACGCTTTCCGTTGAACGCCGCTTTCAACGGTTGCACCTATAGATCACATCCTTCTGAATTTGGACACAGCCGTGGTCTTGGCAAAACCAGTCTTACTAACTTGGCTCCCAGGTATGAACTTGGGGTCAAATGAATCTTGGGATTGGTCTTGCTTGGCAAGAATGCAACCGATATATCCTTGCATAGGTAGGCGGTAGGTAGAGAGTGGGCAGTCCTGTCAACCAGCAAGGACACTGTACTGACTGACGTATAATGTTTCAGTACTTTAATGAAGTCTAGTTAACCATATTGTACTTGTTATAATTGTTATGAATTTTTATGATAATTGCCTACTTATGTGTACACTACTGTATTTTCTATAATTATTGTGAATTTCCATAAATTAAAAAAAGGTTTCGCATGTGTTTAGGCTTTGGACAAAATGAAGCACGTTTTATATAGAAAATAAATAAAATTGACATGCTACTACATGCTTGTTTACCATGCATGGGAAGGGTTTTGTGTTTTATAAAAGATATATAAGAATTATTGTACTGTACTAAATGTTTCCATATTATGCTTTAATAATCCATAATAAGGTTTAAATTCAGCACTATATGCAATGTATATAAACTACTTTATACAGTAAATAAAGGCAACGTAGCCTAAACTTTCTAAGTAACTATGTAAGTAATACTCGATCGACATCCAAATCGTTGAACCCCCCCGTTCTACAGCGCGTAATGCGGATGTTAAACGGGGAATACCGGTATATATTTATTGACTAGTGAAATGAGAAGTAATGGAAGGTCACAGTATGGTTCCTTAAAATGGAATTTAACTTAGGTAGGATTACAGATTTAATTTGGTTTTGTTGTGTCTAAACAAATTGATGATTTCAACATCTATTTTTGAGGAAATGATGATTATTACGTAATAAAAAGAAACGAAAAAACAGAATTAATCCATCTAGCTTCCCTCTGTTAAAATATTGCTTGTAGTCTGTTTTGTGCTGTTTTATTGCATCTCTCTGTATCATTTGTCACATAGATACACACAAGCGAGCACATGTACATACAGAGGGACACACACTTTCACCAGCTTGTTCTTCCTCAAAAACCGCACCATGCAGTCTCTGTAATATCGCCGCCATAAATATTGTGCATTCTCTCAGCGTCCGCCAGGTGGCATAGTAGAGCACACATTGTATCTTCATGTGTACGTTAGTTTTAAAATGAATTTGAATTTTTGTAGCTCTCGCCTTGATCGTGGAACAAGGTTTTGGTTGTGTGAAATGACAGGGGTAGAGGAAATGGAAGCAGGGTGATCATATGGACCTAGATAGAGCTATTCTTTGTATCGCTACATTTGTGTAACCTGACACATGTAGTGGTGTAGTAGAACAGTCCATTGGTTTGGCAGCAATACTGTGCCCTCATGAAGGGGGTCCTCACTAAGACCATGAGCACTCAGTTTCACCACACTGTCCGTGCCTGCCTATCTCACTGTCTGCCTGTCTGTCTGCATGTTTGAACCTGTCTCACTAACCGTCTGCCTGTCTCTCTACATGTTTGATCCTCTCTCACTAACTGCCTGGCTGTCTGCATGTTTGAACCTCTCTCACTAACTGTTTGCCTGCCAATTTTGATCCTGTCTAACTAATTGTCTGCCTGTCTATCTGCATGTTGTACCTGTCTCACTATCTTCCTGTCTTTCTGCAACTTTGATCCTGTCTCACTAACTGTGTGCCTTTCTGTCTGCATCTTGACCCTGTCTCACTAACTGTCTGCAAGTTTGAAACTTCTAACCATCTGCCTGTCTGTCTTTCACAATGTATTTGTTTGTCTCTCTAGGTGTATGAGCATGCCTGTCTGTCTCTGCATGGTTGAGTCTGTCTCATCGTACACTACCAGTCAATTTTTTTGCACACATTTTCTACATTTGCATTTTACTTAATATTTACTAAAAATATACTTCATATTCTTTACTAACAAATTTACAGTATGTTCACCATTTGAGTACCTTTATTAGCAAGAAAATGTCATATCATTAATTTGTCAAAGTATCCTCCTCTAGCACTCAAGGCATTAAATACTGCTCTGTTTCATAGGACAGTTAGAATTTAAAGTTAAAGGACAGCCA
The DNA here is from genome assembly GCA_015163995.2 of Mormyrus lacerda. Taxonomy (NCBI): domain Eukaryota; kingdom Metazoa; phylum Chordata; class Actinopteri; order Osteoglossiformes; family Mormyridae; genus Mormyrus; species Mormyrus lacerda. The sequence goes on along the minus strand of JAABNX020000002.1, from coordinate 26,024,499 downwards.
AGAATTTGACTATGCCATCATCACACAACCTGTTAATAGGATGTCAGACTCTTTCTATAATATAAAGGATACTTGTTTTATTTGACTTATATTTTCATTTATAGTTCACTCAACTTTCCAGTGCTTAACAAGAATAAAAAACCTGCAATTTATGAAGTGAATGGAAAACTGGTAAAAACCTATGGTGTGCAAAAAACCTTTGTGTATGTCAATCTGTCTCTCTGCCTGCTTGTCTTTGAGTGTATGAGCCCCTGATGAGTTTCACTGCCTGTATGAATTTATGAGTCTGTCTCACCAACTGCCTCTGTGTGTGACAATTTGTCTGTCTGTCTGCTTCTTGAATCTGTCTTACCATGTATCTGTTTCTCTGTGTATGAGTGTGTTTGCCTGCCTGTCTGTCTCTATGACTTATTGTCTGTCTATCTTTATTTGCATGCCTGTGTCTGTCTTGCCATCCGTCTCAGAATTAGAATCCTATCACTCGCCAAGTACGAAAAGAACAAGTTACTTTTTTGGTGGCATGATGTACAAAATTAAAAACAGAAAGCAAGCAAAAGACAATTAGTGCATGTTAGCCTCTCTCTCTGTCTCTGTCTTTTCCCTTGCTCTGCATTGCGTGGGTGGGAGGATGCCCTATGCCATTTGCTGAAATGGGCCCTGACGTCTCTTGCCCATCTCCGCATTCCCAGAGGCGCCCATCCCAGCCGTCAGTCCGGCTTCCTCTCCCCTAGGACCAGACCACACACTTCACAGCGGCACCCGGAGCATTCCGGAATGGCTCTTTCTTTTTCAGGGAAATTCCCAGCCTTTGCTGCCGTGCCACCATCTCAGCAGTAGCGCTTCCTGTGTGTGGGTACAGCCGCGCTCTGTCTCTACTCGCACCCTCTTCTCGTGAACTTTTCTCAACGTTTGATTCACGTCGCCCCACATCCAGCCCCGAAAGTGCTCGGGGTGCCTCTGCTGGGCCACTTTGTTCCGTCTTTCAGGCCCCTGTGCCACTTCAGTTTTTTCGTTTCTCGGTGGGGGTGGGGCTGCTTGCAACCGTTTCTCTTTTGTTAAGGGTGTCGCGTGTGGGCCCTTGCAAACTGTGTGGGTTTGCTCTTCGCATCCCTGTCTGAAAGCAGGCCAGACCCTGGAGTTCCTGTCTTTTCTGTGGACTATATGGCCAACAGAACCCGGTTTGGTAGGAGGAGCCATTCCGGGGGATCTGGACCTGCTCAGTATCTCCACCGTGTGTCACGGGACTCATACGCCAACAGTCGCCACCCGCCCACCTGTCTCTCACCCCCAGCTTCCTCTCCTCTACCCTTCCTCAGCCCCACCAGCAACCGCAAGTTATAAATAACTTGCAGAAACAAACACACATACTCCCTGCATCTCTACAGTGTCCCATGAGCCCTAGACCTGTCTCTCACGGGGTCCCCAGCCCCCCCATCCTTGGTCAAAGGAAGAGGAAACCATCATAACCCAGTTAATTGGTAATGGGACCTGTCGGGCCATGGTGAAGGGCTGATATGAATAACTGCAGACTTCTGTGAGGTTTCCTCGGGTGAAATCAGTATCAAATCAGTATCAGTATCTGTCCCATCACTGTCCCCATCGCCACCTTGGGTTCCTGGCCCACACCGTCAGCAGTGCCACGGGCCCCCGGGGGCCACGGGGTCTGCAGTACAAAGCTGCCTGTTGCTCCCTCACATCACCTCCCCCCCCCAAACTGTTGCGTGGTCATGGCTGTGGGGAAGTAAGCAGCTTTTTATCAAACTGCGGTCCCCTTATCTCACGGATGTGACACTGCACTTTTTAAAGTCAGGTCTGAGAGCTGCAAACACCCAGGGAATGCTGAGTGTTGCAATCGTCTTCGATTTTCAAAATGAGAAGCAAATTGTGTGTTTTCTATCGCACAAGACTTTTGCACAATATACAATTTCTTGATTTAAGGATCTCAGTAAAAGTGCAAATAATTTTCTCATAATAGACACTGTGACTCCATTGAAAGGCTCGGTATCTTTTTGTCCATTTTGGTGTTTGGCTTGTATCCATAACCACGTATCCATCGTGTAAGAGCCCAGTTACATGCTGTCTGCTCCCAGCCATACCAGTGGGGCAATGCATTATGGGTAACTGAAGAGTGCTTCACTGGCACGCTTCATAAATGCTTTGGCTCACACATGACCGTCAGATGCTGCCATGAGGTATCCTGTCGGCGAGTCTGGCATCAACACACTCAATCCAACATTATGGGCAGGTCAGAGGCACTAATTCACTAAACCGCGGGCGGACGCTGGAAAGCCTGGTGGCAAAGCAAAGCCCTGACATGCTGAACCAGGGGCTGGGCAGCAGCAGTGGATGTCCTGGGGGCGGAGAGCATGCCCTGCGCTGCTCTCGCTGCACACGCTGGTGTTAATGGGAAGCAGGGCCGATGGACAGGGGGGCGCATTTCGGAGCAAGGGAGGGGCAGGCTTTGTGGAGGTGAGGCCCAGTCAGAATTGCAGGAGGGGTGGGGGGCAGTGTGTGCCTCAGGAGGATAGGGTGCTACGCCTGTGATCAGAAAATCACCGGGACACACAAGGGCGCCTGCCACAAAGGGGGCAACGTTAGGACAATTCCAAAATTTGCAGTAATTGGATCGTTCCGAGTTGGAGGCCATCATGGACCCAAAATTTCAAACGCCCCTCCAGGGACTGGCACTGGCCGAGTGATTTCACCATGGGCCCCAAGCCAGGCCCATAACTCGCAGGTGCTCCCAGGACTGTCTGAGCCGCATCACTTTGGGAAAAAAACACCTGCTAAATAAGTAAAGATATAGCAACGTCCAGTAAAGTGGCCTGCTTTCTCATATCATCCATATACAGGTATACAGTCAAAGCTCATGACATTCCGGCAACAAGTGACAAACTAGGAGGGATTCACAATGACTTAAAACAAAAATAGGAGCGTAACACTTAAGACCATATATATATACAGAGCACCCGAGCAGCATAGAGAGCAAAATAAATACTGAAAATAAATCAGTGCCAATAAGTCAGTGCCAATGAGAAATTCTATGTGTATAACAAAGATCAGTCTTTTCAAAAATCATTAATCTTTTTTATTGTTTGTTTCGCTCAGTAATTTCCACCTATACCAGTACTTAGCCACAGCAGCCGATGGGTTAGCAAGCTTTTAAAATGAACATGTGAACTCCCTCGTGATCTGCTTTGCCGCTGATTCCACTGGCAGTTTCTTTCTCTCTTGTTCTGAGTTCCTTTGTTAAGTTTTTTTTTTTTAAATAGCTTGCACCGCGGCCCGAGCATTGGCACCACAGTGGAAATAGTGTCATTTTGAGAGCGTGAGATGTGCCTCGTGGGAGGCGGAAAGATCTCGCGGTGACAAAAGAGCCATGACAAGACCAATGCCTGAGAAGGCAGAACCTTTGCATAAAGTAGCCTTGTGCATCTCTGAGGATGGGCGGGGCCTAGAGGATGGGCGAGGCCTAAAGGAGGGGCGTGGCCTATAGCAAGGCAGTTTATCTGGGGTCCCAGCTGAGACCAACATAAACTAAACAATGGTATTCACTGTGCCTGATGCCGCTGGATCATTGTAATACAAATGAAGCTATTATGAAAATTAACTCACCAATCGCTGACAGTGTGACCTTTCCACAATAGCTAGTGTGAAACGGCAGGGGGGCCACGCAGGTTATGTTTGCCTAAGCTACGTGATCAAATGTCCGAGGCAGAGTTTCGATTAAGTGTATTTCTAGAGTCTATTTAGTATCGGTGTAACGGTACACAAAACTCTAGAGCTCGATACAAACCTCGGTTTTGGATTCACAGTTCAGAGCAATTTTGGCGCAGTAGGGAAAACAGAATTTATTTTCATATTATTTATTATTAAATCTGAAAACACAACGAGAAACAGTTGCAACCCAAAGGTAATGCGCCTGTTGACGTGAATAACAAAACTTAAGAGACGTTTATTTGCACACTGTAAAAACAGTTATGTAAAATAAATAAAACACAAGACTACAGTGTCATAACAATCATAATGAACTAAACTGCGTGTTCTCTACTTCCGGGTATGGCGGAATTTCTGCAGCGATAAATATTCATATAGCCTACAGTTATTTTTCAGCCCAGTCAGAATTTCCGGGCAAAAGCACCTTAAATGCCACAGGGAGACTAACTTGTCTTTCCTCCTTGATCCGGTCATATACATATCCAGATGATGTCATCTCAAATGAGTTAGCATACTGGATGCGTTCCCAGCTACATACCCCACAGACAGTCTTGGTCTCAACTACTCTCTCTACACAGCCGATGTGCTATATTAGGAAATGTTCCAAACTGTCGATTATGATTGGCCTTAACATAGCATTATTGGTAACCAACCCCCAACCACGATTAGCATAATGTTTCCCATTTAGGTTTCACCTGTGACAATAAATGTATTCAATCATTTTATTGTGTGTTCTGAACTGAAATCAACATGCCAAGCTAACATATCTAAGACATGCATAGCCCTAATTTTTAGCCAAAATAACATATTCAGATTAAATGAATCTGCATACACTTAATGAAAAATAATATTTAATAACATATTGTTTTTTGGCCTATTATAACCTAGGCAAGTCTCCCTTTTGAGCTTCACCCTCTAGAGTGCACTGAACAGCTGCACTAGCCTAGAGACAGCTCTGTCAGGTACCTATAGTGAGGTACGACTGGCGAATGACACCCCCTGCAGTAGCAGACAGTGTGTTTCACATGGTACCTCTCAGCTGTAGTGCTTTTTGCTTCTTTTTCACAAGAAACCACCTATTCCAAGGTACGGTCAATGGTTTTAGCTGGCAGTGTGCCATACACCATATGAAAATGCTACAGAAGCGGTGGCTGACCTCAGCGCGTGCTTGTGTGTGTGCCTGCGTTAAAAATGCCGTGCAAAAGTATTCATGTTGTGCAAATGTTTTTCAGACGTTGCTGGCTGATACCCACACATGTTTGGTCAAGTTAGTGTCCTGATTATACAGTGCAAAATATTTACAGTCAAGATGCATCGTTCGTCTGGAGAACGAAGGCTGAAACTGGAATATGCTGTTTGCATATGCGGGTATAAATGCAGGTCTTTTATTACCGTTTGCCTTTTGATCATGTGCTAAAGAATGAACTGCTCCTGTTTAGCAGATAAGAACCCTAATCTGCCAAGAACTGAAACTGAAAGCAAAGTATGATGGGGGAAACACAAGAGAAGTAACTAAACAGCGTAGAGAAATGAATGGAAATGATCTTAGTATATGTCGCTGCATGCAAGTTAACTTCCTGTACGGTTCATGAATCTTTTCTTTGTCATGTGCAAATGTCATGTGGTGAGAAAGCAGAGAAGAAGTTTCCGAAAGCTCTGAAGAAATGTTTGGCAGAGAAGAGCGGCTGATTGGAGGAATCTGCAGCCCAACCAGGGGGTCAGTGCATATGTGACAGAAATATTTCAGGCGTTTGTTTCAAAAGTTGCATTTTTGAGTGAAACAACCTTGGCTGGGGCCGAAGATGCTGAGAAACGTGTGTTGGAATCCACTAGAGGCATGAATTCTTAAAGATGGAGCCCCCCCGCAGGAAGGCGGGCCTGGTGATGGGTGTAGTGTCCCCTGGGGTGAAATGCACCTAGCACTGTCTCAGAGAGGAGAGAAGGAAGCTCATGTGCTACCTGATTTTATAAGGAGCAGCACAGTTATGGTATTTTCAGATAAAATTCTTCAGCAGGTACAATTTGCCAAAAATACCCAAAATACCACAGTATATCATATTACTGTAATACCACCCAAACATATAGAGATGGGCTAAGCCAAGAAAGCTTTGGCACATGTTCATTCCCCCTTAGATGCCCAGGAGATTCACGTCTCATTTTATGATTAATTAGTTTAATTGTAATGTGATGGTGGTAGAATTTACCAAATGTGTGGTATAGCTGGAGGCTGGAATTGATAAATACAACTGGCATAGGTGTCCTGCACTCTCATTGATTGATTTCTGTGTCAATCAACCAAACTGTTTTTTTATTGTGCCTGCAAGACAGACATGGGTGAGTGACGCTCAGAACGATCCCGTTCCTGCCCATACTGAATGGACCGATCAAGGCACTCGATCAATTTGGCACCATTACTGAGATCTTGATACTCAAGTAAAAAGTGAGGATTGCTGAACAGAACACCTGGGTGAGTTGGCATTACCATGTTGACTATTTTTAGAAAAAAGTTTTTGGAATAGCAAATCTTACCTTTATTAAGAAAAATAATTTTATTTGGCAAGAAAATATAAGAAGTTAACCAGCTACATGTCAGATCAGGTCAGGTTGGGGGGCCTACGCTGATGCAGCGTGTTGCCACACCCACCACACGGCGAAACTCCTCAGGATCCCGGCCGGCGAATCCCCAGGCAGACACACGGCCCAGTCCCACCCTCCGGAAATGGCCATCCATCTGCCACAGCCAGGTGTTACGTGGGCGTCCCCTTCGGCCTGATCCAGCCGCTTGGGTCATCAACAATGAGGATCCTGCGAGCCGGATCACCTTCAGGGAAACGTGCCACATGGCTGTAGTGCCGTAACTGACGCTCCCTCACAATGCAGGTAATGTGCCTCATTCAGAACTCTTCTAGCAACCGCTCATTCGACACAAAGTCAGACCAGCGGCACTCAAGGATTCTCCGAAGAGACACAGTACCGAAGGAGTCCAGTCTCAGCTCACTGGATAGTGTCCATGTCTCACAGCCATACATCAAGACAGGGAGCATCAGGACTCTAAAGACTTTGACCTTCGTCCTCTTGCAAAGATATTGGGAGCGCCGCACACCCCTTTGCAGTCAGGGTCTTTTCACAGAAGGTCTCCCACGTCACGTTAGAGTAGGCAGTCGCACCAAAGTGTGCAAGTTCCTTACACAAACTGCATGCAAATTCATCAGAAACAGCCTAATCTTGGAGTCAGATTACAATAAGAGTATTAAACAAACATTCCTAAAAACAAATGTATTATTTGGGGGGGGCGGGGGGGATGTGGGTTACATAGCGAATATTACAAATTCCACAACCCCGAGCCGAATGTTTTCGGTGCGATAGCCCAATATGAAGAGCGTAAAAAAAAAACGTAATGTGGAGAATGAGCTTGAGCCACATTAATAAACGATGTGACAGCTCTTTTAAAATTAATCTTGCCGTCTTTATCAACAGCTACTATCGGTTTAATACTAGCAACAGCACAGTCAGGGAAGCCAAAAATTTACACTCTCAGGGATACACGCTAAACAAACACGCTAAAGACACACCAGCAGGATGCCAGCTCTCACGCGTCTGGCCCGCGGCGGCACTCGCACTTTCTCGCGCTTTTTTTTACCTATATTACGGTAAGTCAAAGCACCCGTTACAAAGAATCCTGTTTGCCGCCATCTTTTCTCTTTTTAT
>JAABNX020000002.1:25947195-25967144 GCA_015163995.2 Mormyrus lacerda | reverse complement strand
GCTACCCAATGAGAATTTTTATTCAATCCGAGCACAGATATTGACTCGTATTACTCGTATGATACTCGTACTCGTCACAAGTGCTTTATCCGTACCGGATACTCGTTTCAGCCGAGTATCCGGCTCAACTCTAGCATCTATATGCATGGACCAGGTAAGATCTTAGCTACATCAAAAATGTTGGGGTAGTTTACGAACCCTACTATTTACAAGGTAATAAAACTCTTGCATATATGTAAATGTGCGTGCAGACCTGTTTTAAATAGAAAATCTCACCCCAGCCAGCTAACCGAAGTTGGCAACACTGAAAAAACAGTAGCAAAAATAGCAATAAAATAAATCCTGCTTTGATGTCCTGTACCTTAGTCAAGCCTCTTTATTCATATGATCATACTTTAACCAAGTATATAAAGTTGCTCAAGAAACTATGTTAGGCTAAAGCATGCATTTAGATTAGAATCTCCAAATCGACAACTTTAATATTTTAATAAAAAAGAAAATTTGGGGGTTGGTATATGGCTGACTTGTTTAGGTTTCTTTCGAAAGTCTGCGGTTCAAATGTACAGGCCAGCATAGTAATGCCACCTTTGAGCCCCTGAGCAAAGCCTTTAACCCCCAGTTCCAGGGTGCTGCACGCTGGCTGATTCTGCGCTGTGCCCCCCAAGTTGGCTCTTACCTGCATTTGAGCAGGACTGCCGCTAGAGATTTTACCCTGCCTTTTTTGGCATCCCTGTATTTGAGTCTGTTTCTCATGTGCAACAAAATATGGTACAAAAAACAGAACTTCCCGGCATAAAGCGTAAAGTACCTCTATTCTGTTCTGTTCTATTGCTGTAACATTTGCGTGTAAGTGCAATAATTTATTTATCCCATATATTAAAGGCAGAGGGCGCTGTCGCAGCGTGGTGAGAAGTCGAAAATTAACAGTATTTTTACCGCCAGTTTTGCATGTATAATTAAATATACGTATTAAATATAAGTATTTTATAACATAAATTGTATTATATGAATATGTTTATTGTGTTGTGTTATTTTTGTTACATTAAGTTTTATATCGCTTTAGTCCAGAGCGCCGACACTGAGCTATTTTAAGGGACATTTCACTCACATAAGTTAGCCGGCTATCATCCGGACCACAGTGGCTGAAATGAACCTTAAGTCAACCATACTCCACACAGACGAACTGCTTAGCTTGTCATTTTCACGATGTTAACCCTACTATAAAAAGCACTGTCGGAAACAGCAAGCATAAAGTTTTCGCATCCACAAACTAGTTTCTTTACTTGTATCTGTGCAGTCCAGCCTGAAATATATTGCCCAAGACCCTGGTGGATTTGAAGTCACTTCCGTTCACTGTCACTTTCTGTCACAGTACAACGTGCGTAACGGAGAAAACTCACACACAATGAGGGGAAAATTTATGCTAGATGTCATAGCTATTTGACGGTCTTTCCCCCTTTCTCGTAGTTGAAAAAGCAGGAACTTACTTCGGTAATGGTTATATTTGGGGGGGGGGGGGGGTTATTAACATTTGCACCGACAGTAATCAAACAACTTGTGCAGGACGAGGGCGGGCTGATATGCGGACTAACAACCATGTCAATCATCGATGACACTTCGCCTTTTAACGAATCGCCGGGGCATGAAACAGCGATGTTCTCCAAATCGAAAATAATATCTGTATAAAAGTGTAATGCTATATAGCATAAAATGGAATGTCTGTTAACTATATACCATCTAAAATCTATTCTATTTGACTTTCAAGGGGTGAAGCCGAAAAGCGAAAGAGTTTAAACGTTTTGAAAAGTTTACGCGCACACTTACTTTCACCGGTCACTTGTCAACATCACACAAGTGTCCAGAAGCCCACGCTAACAAGAAATTCTGGTCGGTAAGTTCTTGAAAAAATATTTCTAGTTAAAATATTTTACAATAATTTATGATTGAACTAACAAAAAAGAGGTAACGGACATGGTTGATATTTGTATACCAGTGAGTTATATAATAATTTGAGGAGTATTTTCTATAGGAGTTTCTCGCTAAATGGGTGTTCTTCCGTTTCGTTAGCTTTAAGGATGCTTCTGTAAATTTATAAACTTAAGTTGGATGGAGAATATCACGCCAGTTACAGTAAGAGCAATATACTTCTGTAAAGTCCTACTCAGTCTCTTCGTGCCGCCTTTTAGCCTTTATTTGCATTTTAGATTGGAATATGGAAAACTCGTTTTCTGATTGTACTAAGCGCTGTCGAATATATATGTTCTATCATACTCTATTTATTTGCGGAAGCAATGTTCAGAGCAATTTGTTAAACGATGCATAGTATTTTACTAATTCTGGATATTTTTTCTGCAGAGGTGGTACAAAAATGAACGTTTGAAGTGCGGTTCCTTTCCAGGACACACCTCTTACCCTCCTGACGTCGCCTTCTCCGCGGCCAGGAAAGCCAGGTGTTCATTTAGACCACTTCCCCTCACTGTTCTGTCGTTTCTGATGGAGGTCTACGAAGAGGCGATCGACTATTTGCAGACGTACAAAGTTGCAGGTACAGCGCTCTGCTTTTAAACCAGCTAAAGAGCTTCCGTTGCCATGCATTTATCATCAAAACCGGCGCTTAACGAGAAGTGTTAAGCTCGATGGTTTGCTCGCCCTGGCAGGACCGGTGAGGAAACGGGAGTCTATATTTGCGTGCGTGTGAGCTCCTGTATGGTTGCGAATCAGTATTAAGATGACATTTTGACCTTGGTCTAATCAAAGAAAGCGCAGGATGAAATTGCTGGAAATTCAAACTTTTCCTCGTATTTGTTTTATGACGTTTGCAGGAATGGACAAAGTGGAGCCAGACCTGACAGAGGACGTATTTGCAGTGGAAAATGAAGATGGGTTTATGTCCAACCGTTTGCAAGCACTGAGCACGGTCCTCCCTGAAGATGGGTTTATCTCAAACACCCTTCCAGGAGACAGCATCGACCTCCCGGATACACCGGTGAGTGATCAGATAGACTCAATTGTGGAAATGGCATGTCGATTGCTGGTGAAACTTTAGAAAATCTCACTTGTGCTGGGAGCACACAGTCATGTGTTAACCTGGATGCGACGACCAGTCAGAGCTCCTAATTAAGTCATGTGACCTCAGTTATGATTCTTTTGCAGACTGATTGGGCCCCAGACATTCTCCTGGAGAAGAGGCTGGTGGTTCTTAGGAGTATCCTGAAGAGTGAGCAGCAGTACCTCAGCGAACTGGAGACTCTGCTGACTGTGAGTGTGACCCATACCTGGAGCTGTGGCCATTGTCAGGTCATATGACCTCTTCAATAAGGTGGAAGTCTGGTGTATTGGGCCTATAATCTACATATACCTTTTATGCTGACTTCACATTGATGGAATTTATTGTATATTGACTGTATGGTACTTTTGCATTTTCTGTCTCCTCATCCAAAGACAATAACACTCTTCAATAGATAATTGTAGAGGCAGGCACAAATATATGCAGCATAACAGAGAAGCTAACCCATGTTCAGTGAGGCTGGGTTTTCTTCTAACAAGTGAACTTGTACAACTTCACACTTGAGTACTCTCCAGTGTTGTATGTCTACAGAAATAGAAAATAAAAAGTGCACAAGATGTGTGCATTTAAAAAAAAAAAACATTCCTTCTGGTCTGTTATGAGTAAAATATAATTGAAAAATTCATCTGGAGGCTTTGAGAAGCTTCCTGATTGTGAATAATGGTCACCTGGGTCTTGATGATCCTGTCCTCTGACCAGAATTATTCCTGCAGCTGTTTGGTTATTAACATGCGGTTGTTGGTGGACTGATGTTTCTTTGAGCTGGTGAGTCTCATTTCAGCTCCTTCCTCCATCAGCGCTGGGAAGCTGCAGCCTCTGGCGGTGGTATTTCTGTCTGCGTATATGAAGGTGGGGGTGCATGTATTTATAGGTTTTGGTTCCGAGAGGCTTGTTCAGGTTAGACTTTGTGTATTGCAGTTGCTGTCTACCAGGGACTGTGTGTGTGTGTGTGTGTGTGTGTGTGTATTCCCATGCCAATACAGACGTGTTTTCGGGTGTGTGTCCACGCCCCGGGTATGTATGCAAGGGCCTCTTCCCCTTCACGCCTCACGTCTCCACCTCTCATGCTCACATTTTCAGCCGTTTGGCACACACTTCTCCCCAGCATGACTTAACAATGGTGCATTAGGCATCATGCAAACGGTTCCAAACACACACCAGGCATGCAGTCTTTTACAGCAGTTGTATGCTCATGAAAATTGATACTTGATGACTTTCATAGAATATATGAAGTATAGATATATTAGAGTATATATTATAAATTAATATATTAGTTTTAATGATATTTCTGGTGGGGTTCTTATACCCCGTGCAAGTCTTGTGTGTGTCTGAGGGTCTATTTGTAACGTCATTCAATGCAAATTTTTCACGACAACTAAGCTGATCAAATAAAAGCTCTCATCATGGCAGTGTATTCTGCTTTACTTCCCATCTTAACCTTATATAGCCGAGGTTCTGCATTTCGCTTGTCACGTTTTAGATCATCACTTCCCCATGTCGGAGAACTTCTGTGGGCACCAACGTTTAAAATGACAGCAAGGCTACAGGGAAATGTTGCGACAGAGGCCTGATTCTCTCGCCTCCGGAGAGTCTAACCCCAGAACTCAAGGTGTTTCAGCCGACATTTCCGATGTAGGACTAGTGGACGATTTCAAGTGCAAATGTCCAACTAAACAAAGTCTACATCTATGTTGGGGCTGGTTTCAAGATGTTAAGGGGGGCAGTTTTTTAAGTGGACAGACAATCCATTTCCACACCCCTGGGTGGGTGGGGGGGCAGCAAATAGGCTAATTTAATTTAATAATTCAAATATTAACGGCAGTATAAATCAATATGCAGACTGTTCTATAGGCCATACTGTTTTATACATCAGAAGAGTTCAGAGTTTTGACTGAAACCAGGTCTAAACTTAGTTTTATCTTGTGACAAAATATTTGAGCTACACTCTGTTTTGAAGAAACCGCTGTCATTTACATACCTACTGCACAGTTGGGTGGACAGTCAATACACTTTGAAGCCCTTTATCTCTGTTTCGGTGAGGGGGTAGTTACTGTGTTTTGCCTTTTTTGGGCAGCATAGTATAATGTAGCTTATGTCCGCCATCAAATGAAGTGCTGTCTGCTGTACAGCATAATTCAAAGACTGTACTATAGATAATAGCGTAATTTACTGCACTGAAATAGGTACTGGCAGCAAAATAACACAATACATAGATACTATATACTACAGCATACTGCACTGAATGAAGTATTGACTGTCAGTGTTTTCTCTTGATTTACAGTTTTAAAAATGTTCTTGCACATTGAGCACTTTGAGGTGTGCTTAGTGAATTAACACCGGAAACGAGCATATGGCTCTGCCTCTCTGGCCCCCGTGTCACGCAGCAGCCATACAGCTGTGGTCAAAAGACTTGAGAATGACACAACTATTAATTTTCACAACGTCTGCTGCCTCAGTTTTTATGATGGCTATTTGCATAAACTCCAGAATGTTATGAAGAATGATCAGATGAATTGCAATTAATGAAAATAAACTTAATCCAAAAATCCCATTTCCACTGCATCTCAGCCCTGCCACAAAAGGACCCGCTGACATCATTTCAGTGATTCTCCCGGTAACACAGGTGACAGTGTTGATGAAGACAAGGCTGGAAGTCATACTTATTGAGTTAGAATAGCAGACTGGATGCTTTAGATGGAAGGTGGTGCTTGAAATCATTGTTCTTCTATTACCCATGATTACCAGCAAGGAAATGCATGCAGTCAGTGCTTTGTACAAAAAGTGCTTCACAGGCAAGGATACCGCTGCTAGTAAGGCTTCACCTAAATCAACCATTTATCGGATCATATATAAGAACTTCAAGGAGAGAGATTCAGTTGTTGTGAAGAAGGCTTCAAGGCACCCAAGAAAGTCCAGCAAGCACCAGGACCGTCTCCTGAAGTTGAATAAGATGTGGGATCAGGACACCACCAGTGCAGATCTTGCTCAGCAATGGCAGCAGGCAGGTGTGAATGCATCTGCTCGCACAGTGAGGCGAAGACTTTTGGAGGATGGCCTGGTGTCAAGAAGGGCAGCAATGAAGCCACTTTTCTCCAAGAATAACATCAAGGACAGACTGAGATTCTGCAAAGGGTACAGGGACTGGACTGTTGAGGACTGGGGTAAAGTCATTATCTCTGAATCCCCTTTCCGATGGTTTGGGGCATCCAGAAAAACGATTGTCTGGAGAGGAAAAGGTGAGCATAACCATCGGTCCGTTGTCATGCCAACAGTAACGTATCCTGAGACAATTCAAACGTGGGGTTGCTTCTCAGCCAAGGGAGTGGGCTCACTCACAATTTTGCCCAAGAACACAGCCATGAATAAAGAATGGCACCAAAACATCCGTCCAAGAGCACCTTCCAAGCATCCAAGAACAGTTGACAGTTTGGCGCTTTTTCCGGCATGATGGCGCACCGTGCCATAAGGCAAAAGTGATAACTAAGTGGCTCGGGGAACAAAACATTGACATTTTGGGTCCATGGCCAGGAAACTCCTCAAACCTGTGGTCAGTCCTCAAGAGGCAAGTGGACAAACAAAAACCCACAAATTCTGACAAACTCCAGGGGTCTTGGAAATAGAATGGCCAACACTACAAATATTGATTCTTTGCCAAAACTTAATGTTATTGTCACTTATGTAATGCTTGTAATTTATACATTAGTATATCACATAAATATCTGACAAAAGGATCTAAACACTGAAGCAGCACACTGCAAAAACCAATATTTGTGCCATGCTCAAAACTTCTAGCCACGACTATACAGTTACCTGGACAATGTGAGTACGGCAAGCTGTCGGGTCCCGCAAGCGGTCGGGTCCCACAAGCTGTCGGGTCCCACAAGCCGCAAACATATTTTTTCTTGCGTTTGTGGCTCCTGCTGAAACTGAAGCTCGCAGGCAATGTTCATATGAGTTCTTTGAACTACTTGGACAGGGTTCAGTCTCAGCCTGATTAACAGTAGCTGGGTACTTTACTATGAGATGATCACTGCAGTTTAGAACTTGCACTGCAGAATGGAAAAGCCTGATGGTAAGATAAGATACGAATCTTTACTGTGACTGTGCATCGAGCAGTGAAATACCATTTAGCAGTACTGCAGGCAACAGTGCGGCATATACAATATGCAGAGACTGGGACAATAAATATAGACGGATGGATTGATGGATACAGAAATACACAATATGCAAAATAGTATGAGACCAGAGATGTATGTGCAATATTTGCAGAACAGTGCAAAATGCTAACCTATGAAAGAGGTGCAAATTGCAAATTGAATTAAGGGGCACATTGGTGTGGGGGAGGTATTACCACTTACAAAGACGGGGTCAGAGCATGATGTGGGTGAAGACGGGACAGTCTAACAACAGCTGTGGAGGAAAAGCTGTACTTTAAACACAAAATGTATATTTAAAAAAAATATTTTAATTAGTACTTTCACTTCTCGCTCCTTGGCCAACTTAAAAGTGACAGGGACCCGAAAAAATTTGGAACGTACTTGGATTGGTCTGGGTTGGGGCCCCAATGTGATATGTTTTTATGGGGCCCCAAATCCTTAGCAGCACCCATGATCAGTCCATGCCAAAGCTCTGTGTTGTTGTTCCTTTAGTGAAGAAGAAACCCGAAGATCCTGTGACTGCTGACTGAGTCTCTTACTGATGCCCCCATGCTTGAACCTCTGAGATCTTTTTCTTTACAAAGATCAGCGGAGGGCTGCAGTCGGAGCCTCAGTCCTGGGGGAGACGTTCCTGCAGTGCTGACCGGTGCTGTCTTCTCTCCCAACAGCCCATGAAGGCCGTGAAGGCATCGGCAGGCACATCGCAGCCGGTCCTGACCCCCCAGGAGGTGGAGACCGTGTTTTTCCAGGTTCCCGAACTGCGAGAGATGCACAGGAATTTCTACGATGGACTGTGCGAGAGGCTGGAGCCACTGCTGAGCACGGAGCCAGAGGGGGGGCAGCGACAGGCCACCGTGCAGCCCCCCGTGGGGGACCTCTTCCTGAAGATGGTGGGGGGCGAGAAAGCGCCATTTCATACAGCCACTCGCTGATGCACTGAGGCTCAGATCCATCAGGGAATTTATATGAAAAGATTATAATTTAGGTCTGAATGTAATTCACCTTATAGGTGATTCCATCATGATGCATTTTCTGCCCGCATGGAAATTTCAGGTCCAGAAAGTAAAAATCCAGACCAGTGTTTTGTTTCAACCAACCAGTTGAGTCCTCCGTGACTTTGTATCACTATGGGCCAGAGTCCTCTGTAGCTTATTTCTTTCTCTGTTTCACCACAAATGATTCAGCCCAAGAGCTGTGTGGCACTTAGCACAAGGAGGTGCGAGAAGTTGAATCAGGCATGTTACAGTAGATGAGGGGAAACCCAAAAATGTGCAGGGCTCCGGCCCTCCAGGACTGCAGTTTGACACCCCTGCTTTATGCTCAACTGATAGGTTGAAACAAAACCTTCGTCTGAAGGTTTTTCGTCTTCGCTCAGAAAGCATATGTCACAAGGCAGGGGTACACACTGGATGGATGCCGGATTCCTTCATACATCCATCCAGCCATCCATTTTCTTGCTGCTTATCCTTGTTAGAGTCACGGGACACAAGGCAGGGGTACACCCTGGATGAAATGACAGATGATGGATAGTGGTTATTCAGTTATTTTGCATATAATGCATTTGTTTGAATCGTGTTTGGGTACCATGTACTTCATACTTTTGATTTCCATTGTTTTTCATTTACACTTCCCTGTTCTACTTTAGTCATTTCTGCTGCAACATAGATGGCCTTTGTGCCTTTCTAGGACAGTTGCCAATGAGACCTTTTGAAGGGACCACCACCTCATTTTGTTAATGTCAGTTCTGCTTCGGCACCTTTTAGTCCCAGAACAAAGTGGTAGCGAATTGGTCACTGTCGACAGAGACACGAAATGCTGTAAATGTAAATGACGGGGACACAGACCTCAGCGGCCGCTTCCCCGTTTGCGTGATATCTAGGATTTTACTCTCGTTTTGTAATCGGTCACTGTGGTCCCTAGGTCAGCCAGCTGGGTGTGTACCGGGGTTTCATTGATAACTATGAGAGCGCGGTGGAGATCGTGAGAACATGCACCCAGGCCGACCAGCGCTTCAGGACACTGGCAGAGGTGAGTAACATCACTGTTTGGGCTAAGGAGCGGGAAGATGACCGTAGCCTAGGGTGCTATGCTGAGCACGCTACCTGTAGCTGGCTATGCTAACTGAATGTAACGTGCGTCATTATTTTACATACTGTGCTAGTTGGTGTATTGACCAATGTGGTTTACTATACTTACAGAGCCACCATGCCCCCCATTTTTAGGTTATCAAGAATTAATTTTAGTCACAAAGGAAATTTGCTTTATCTTAAACATCAGGGGCCTGTACCGTGAAGCTGCATTTCTGGCTTCGCTGGATAACTTCGGATTTAAGGTAGTGTGGGCTAAATGTAAGTGAACTAAGATAAAGTCCATTTAAACTGGGGTACTTTAAATCCTACAACTTATCCGGCTGACCAAGAAATATAGCTTCATGATACAGGTCCCAGGTTTGTGGCCCTAGTTAACAATGCAAATTTCAGTTAAAGTAGCCTTTTTGTTTGCAGCTCAAAAGGCTTGGATCAGATTTTGAACCTGGGCCCCATCTTCTAGCCCCCAAGGGCAGACAAACTGGCATTGACAAATCTAGAGGGACAGGAACTGTGTCCTGTAGAGTTAGCCCACTGCCAGGATTGGCCTGTAGCCTTGTCACTGGTCGGTAATGCAGTGTGTTATTCTGTATGATGTTACCCTTGGAAATGGGAGAACTATCACTCTGAAACATCTCTGTCTTGCCAATAAGAGCATGATGTCCAACAAGGGACCGGACAACTGCAGAATGAAATACACCCTGGAAGGTAAGGCTTGTTCTTCTTTGTTTTTGCACTTCACAAAAAGAATCACTTTCCCCGCCGTGATGTCTCCTGCTGACGGTTCCCCACCCATGTGGGGCGTCTCTTCCATAGCTCTGCTGTACAAGCCACTGGACCGTGTCACCAAGACAACTCTGGTTCTGCATGTAAGCTCCGCCCCCTCCACCTTGATTGCGACTCTGCTCCCCGTCCCTCTTCCTGTTGCTGCCCCCTTGCTCTTCTATCTAGGAGTTGTGACTATGTCTAATTCTCCCCCCCTTTCCTGTTCCTTCCAGGACCTGCTGAAGCACACCCCAGAGGACCATCCGGACCACCCCCACCTGCAAGAAGCCCTCCGCATCTCCAGCAGCTTCCTGGCTGGCGTCAACGAGGACTCGCACTGCAAGAGAGCAGTCACGCTGACCAAAGGCATAGTGAGTGCACATGCACACAGATGAGTACTCAGTGATAGCATGGCGCGTCTCTGCGTGTGTAGGTGTGTGACCTCCCTTGTGCCCTGTGTGTGACCCAGAGGCGGCAACTGGTGCGCGATGGCTTCGTGGTGGATGCGAGCGAGTGCGAGCCCAGCCTGCGCCACCTCTTCCTGTACACTGACCTCCTGCTGTGCACCAAGCTGAAGAATGGCACGCCTGGGTGAGTCTGTGGCGTCGGCCCTTAGCGGGTCGTCATGGCAACGTGCCATGGCCACGCCGCACTCGGACTCTCGCGCCCTCACCGGGAATCCCACTAAGCGGCATGTGCGTGTGTCTCTTCAGGAAGCAGACCCAGTACAGGTTCTGCTGGTACTTACCCTTGGCTGGCCTGCGCATGAACTTGGGCCCTGTGAGGGAGCAGCCTGCCGACCTGCAACATCGCGTTAGCGTCACCAGGGGCAAGATGTTCCAGCTGAGAGAGGAGCTGAAGCAGGAGGTGTGTGCTGATCTATGATCAGGGGCGTTTTAATGGACAGACTTACCTGGGCCCTCAGACGAAAAAGGGCCTCAACTAAAACTGTTTAATAAAGTGCAACAACTTTTACCATTTCTGCCACCGCAGTGGATGACTTCTGTTTTATTATTTCTTAACCCTACCCCCTTCTCCCTGGTTGGCAACTACACCATTACAGGAAATTTTAGAGGAGGGCCTCTGACCATATCCTGTAACCCCAGAGAAATAACAGAGTAATAGCCTTACCTAATAACCAAGCTATCTAACAGGCCTTCCAGGTCATGGTCCATATAAATGCCTCTTAGCCACTGGACTCTGCTGTATCTTCACGTTCTGTTCAAGTTTTTAGAGTCTGGTTATTGTCTATTGTTGTGTATCAGAAAGGAAGTAAAGGCCTTGGGGCTCGCACCCTGGACCGCAGTCGCAGGAAGCTGCAGCAGTGTGAGTTGTGGCTGTTGACTCACGCACCCGTCCTCCCCCTGGAGCTGCACAGTCCCAGCGGCAAGGTGAGGCCCCCACTGAGCACTGAGCAGCCCGCGGGGATCCTCCCAGCACCCGGCATGCTTGTCCGTGGTTTTGTCTCATCGCTTGGCACTGGAGAGTTTTGATTCTGAGGTCCTTCTTCATCCTCAGAGTCACACCATCTTCCTGCCATCACTTTATGAACTGGACGAGTGGAGAGAGGCCACAGAGAAACTTAAAGGAGAGAGTGAGTCCTGTGGGGGGTGGGCACAGAAATGGAATTATACAGTCATATAACCTTTTAATGAGATCACACAATAAAAAGTGACATTAGTTTTTTATGCTGTGATTTAGCACTGTGGAATAAATCCCACCCAGGAAGGTTTGACGTGTGCCTGACCACACGTGTTTGTGTGTGTTCTGGTGTGTGTATCCTCTTAATCAGATTTAGAGACGGTTCCCCCAGACCTGCTTGCCCTCACAAGCTCGTGTGTCAAGCTGAGAATGACCCAGCAGCCTTCCCTACAGAGCCTGCTCCCAGGTGGGGTTCACACTTCACACGGCGCTCACCTAGGGGTGGCTAGGTGGGGGGTGACATCCAATAATCCTCCACTTCATTAGTTTATTACTTATTATATGTACCACAATCTTAAAGACGCAGTACGTTCATTTTTCACATTTGTGGTGCCACTTTAAAGTATTACGAAATAAACCAAATTATAGTGATCTAAAGTTTATTTTTATTTGATATGCGTATATCACATGGATAAATCGTACTTTTAATTTATTGAAACATGACGTGTAGATGAATCTTAAATATGCACCAAAATGGCTTATCACTACGAGTAATAGTGCTGCTTTTTTATTCGTAATGTCCTTATGAGAATGCACCAAAATATCAAGTTATTTACTGATTGCGCCTTGCACACATCTTGCCTCTAGCAGAGTCAAGCTAGTAAGTGAAGCTTTGACAGCAATACAGTAAGCAAAATAAGTAGAAATACAAAAACACGAGCCAGGACTCAAGGTGCCAAGCAGGAATATCTCATCCACTCGAGAAATGAATGTGTGTCAGATCAACGAATGAAAATGAGCATTAATGTTGATGGGGCTTTCGGATGGTGGCTGCGGGGGTCCTTTTATATTCATACTTGCATATTCCCACCCCCCCATACTGTGACATCACTACGAATGATACCTCGTGCCGCAAATGTTTGCTGATACAGACATCAGCAAACTCCTAGGCCAACTGAGGGGAACCACTGTTAAGAAGAAGGAAAAAATGGGAGCCCTGATTTACAACTATGAAGCTGACCGCTTTGGAACCGCAGAAAAGAAGAAGAAAACGTCAACGACCTTGACGAAGTCCAGGAGACGGCAGGAGATCGAACGGCTAGTTAAGGAAAGAAGGCAGCTGAACATACTATGCAGGAAGACTCCAGAGGAGGAGAAGGAGGGAATTAACCTTCTGCAGGAAGAAATCAAGAACCGATTGTCATTGTTGAGGAAGGAGAATGAGAAGGAGGTGTGAAGAGTAGGAGAAGACAATATCAAACTTTTTCAAGGACCCCTTCAAGTTTGTAAAGAGTTTTTTTTTTACAAAGGACAAAAGTGGCAAACTAAAAACAGCAAAGAAGGTTCTCGAGGATTACCTCAGCAAGAACTACACTGACAACCAGTGGAGCAAACAACTCCTCCACCCGATATGCCATCCTCCTGAACATCAGCCCCCCCAAGTGGAGGGAAGTGGAGGTGATTATATATCGAGCAAGAGCTGCATCCTCCCCTGGGCCCAATAGAGTCCCATACCAGCTTTATAAGAATGCACCAGAGGTACTGTGCTTTCTCTGGAGGCTGATGAAGGCGGTGTGGCAGAAACAAGCTATTCCAACAGTGTGGCGGAGGGCAGGAGGCATTCTAATACCCAAGGAAAAGGACCGATATCAGCCAGTTTTGTCAAATCAGCCCATTGAACATTAAAGGCAAAATTTTCTTCAGTGTAGTGGCTCATAGGCTGACTGTCTACCTAGAGAAGAACCACTACATCGATACCTCAGTGCAGACGGCAGGCATTCCAGGCTTCTCAGGCTGCTTGGAGCATACCAACATGATATAGCATCAAATTCAAGCTGCCAAAAAGGGTGGAAAAGATCTCCATGTCATATTTTTGGACCTCGCCAATGCCTTTGGATCCATGCCTCACAGTCTCTTATGGACGGCTTTTGACTTTTTCAGTGTCTCAGTAGGAATCACCAGCCTTCCTAGACGTGCAACTATGCCTGACAACAAATGAATACACCATATCATGGTAATGGCTAGAAAGTTGTATAATGGTAGGGTGCACAATCTTACCTCTCGTTTTCACAATGGCAATGGGGGTTATTATCTGAGCCTCGCGGTGGGTAATTGGGGGACCTAAGCTAAAAACTGGTATTCAACTCCTTCCCATTAGAGCATATATGGATGACATGACCATACTCACCACAACCAAGGCATGTGCTAAACGGCTGTTGAACAAGCTGCAAGAGAACATTGAGTGGGCTCGAATGGATAGGACCATCTCAGTCATTAAGGGAAGGTTTTACGTCTACAAGGAGCCCATACCAACAGTGTCAGAGAAGCCAGTAAATAGTCTCGGACGTTGGTATGATGCAACCCTCAAGGACACCAAACAAGTGGACCACCTTAGGCAGGAAACCATACGGGGACTCGAGCGTATCAAGAAGACCATGCTCCCAGGCAGAATGAAGCTTTGGTGCCTTCAATTTGGGCTATTACCCTGCCTCATGTGGCCTCTGACCATCTATGAGGTCCCAATCTCAAAGGTTGAGAAAGTTGAGAAGGTGGTCAGCTCCCCACTCTCCTCTCAGACACACCACCCATGGGAGGCTTATTTTTATTGCTTTTCTGGCTCACATTAAATGTCTTTAGATTTAGAATGTATTTGGCACATTACTGCATAAGCAAGACAGGTGTCCCTCTGCAAAAATGTCAGCCATGCTGTCCCCTCCCATCCTCTGCGTGTTCTTGGCTGCAGCGGTAACTGCAGGCCTGTGGCTCCTTGATGGGAGGGGCTGGTGGGATGCCGCAAACTGGTCTGCGCTTCTATGTTGTCACCCCACCATGGGGCTCATCTTGAGTCAACTTGTGGTCATTCTCACTGCCTTATTTCCTGTTTGTTTTGTGCTGCGTACATTGCTGGCTGTGTGAATAGTAATACACTATATTGCAAATAGTAATGGGTCACCCCTCCAAATCATTGAATTAAGGTGGTCCATTCACTTTCATAGCCACAGGTGTATAACATCAAGCACATAGGCATGTAAACTGCTTCTACAAACATTTGCGAAAGAATGGGTCGCTCTCAGGAGCTCAGTCAATTGTAGTGTGGTACCGTAATAGGATGCTGCCCATCCATTTGTGAAATTTCCTTGCTACTGAATATTCCACAGTGAACTGGTAGTGGTATTACAACAAAGTAAAAGCAATTGGGAACAACAGCAACTCAGCCAAGAAGTTGCTAAAATCACAAAGCAGGGACAACCCACAGTGTGTAGAAGTCTCCAAACTTCATGTGGCCTTCAGATTAGCTCAAGAACAGTGCATAGAGAACTTCATGAAATGGGTTTCCATGGCCGAGTAGCTGCATCCAAGCCTTACATCACCAAGTGCAATGCAAAGCATTGGATGCAGTGGTCTAAAGCACGCCACCACTAGACTCTAGAGCAGTGGAGACGTGTCCTCTGGAGTGACGAATCAAGATTCTCTGTCTGGAAATCTGATGGACAAGTCTGGATTTGGCGGATGCCAAAAGATTGGTACTTGCCTGG
The DNA here is from genome assembly GCA_015163995.2 of Mormyrus lacerda. Taxonomy (NCBI): domain Eukaryota; kingdom Metazoa; phylum Chordata; class Actinopteri; order Osteoglossiformes; family Mormyridae; genus Mormyrus; species Mormyrus lacerda. Next base: position 25,951,891 of record JAABNX020000002.1, on the reverse strand, counting down.
CTGCATTGTGCCAAGTGTAAATTTTGGTGGAGGAGGGATTATGGTGTGGGGTTGTTTATCAGGGGTTGGGCTTTGCCCCTTATTTTCAGTGAAAGGAATTCTTAATGCTGCAGCATTCAAGGACATTTTGGACAATTTCATGCTCCCAACTTTGTGGGACCAGTTTGGGGATGACCCCTTCCTGTTCCAACATTACTGCTCACCAGTGCAGAAAGCAAGGTCCATAAGGACATGGATGAGCGAGTCTGGTGTGGAGGAACTTGACTGGCCTGCACAGAGTCCTGACCTCAACCCGATAGAGCACCTTTGGGATGAATTAGAGTGGAGACTGCAAGCCAGGCCTTCTCAGTCAACATCAGTGCCTGATCTCTCAAATGCTCTCCTGGATGAATGGTCAAAAATTCCCATAAACATACTCCTAAATGGACAGCCTTCCCAGAAGAGTTGAAGCTATTATAGTTGCAAAGGGTGGGTCAACTCCATATTTAAGCCTGTGTATTAAGAATGGGATGTCAGGAAAATTCATGTGTGTGTAAAGGCAGGTGTCACAATACTTTTAGCAATATAGTGTATCCAAAACTTTAAAATAAACTTTACTTCTTTTATCTATGGTTTTTGTTTTCAGTGTCAAACTGCATGTCAGTAGGCTCCAGTACAGACCCCAGCCAATCGCATGACTCATTCTTCACACTGCAGGTCAAATGATGCTGATTAGAAGACAATGTCTCTCTTTTGTCAATGAATGAATTTAACTGAGTTTTGGGCATGGGGTTCCTTTTTGATTAGCACTTAGTGTATGTTTAAAGGCTTGTTTTTCACAGACATTGCATGCATGTCTCCCTCTCTTCAGACTGTAAGAACAGACATTTGTGTGGAACACTCGGCATTGTTGTCCACTCTGCTTCGGGACTTCAAGAGCCAGCCAGTGAGTCCCTGCCTAGGCTCTGTCTCTACTCCACCTCCTCAAACGCTCACAGCTGCCTATGGCTCCACCCCTACCATCGGCCAGACTCCACCTCCTCAAACGCTCACAGCTGCCTAGACTCCACCCCTACCATCGGCCAGACTCCACCTCCTCAAACGCTCACAGCTGCCTAGGCTCCACCCCTACCATGGCCAGACTCCACCTCCTCACCATCCCATAGCTGCCTAGGTTCTATGTTGTTTAAACGTTATTTATGTAGTCTGTGAACGCTTCATCCCACAATTCCATCTAAGTGTCAGAATTTGCTTGCCTGCCTGCTAACCCAAACCCTCTCCGTTTGTCCCTCCATCTGTCCTTGTTTTTCATTTTCCGGAGGTTTGTACATACGCCTTGAGGTGGATGGGTACCAATTCTTTGATAACACGGCCCAGACCCGTCCATCACTCGATACCCTGACACCACAATGGGATGAGGTAAGATTGTTGACATGTTGCATTGCTCCTCAATCTGCACAGGTGCAATGTGAATGTGTACATCTCCTTTTTCTCTGCTGCTACCCATTGTGTAACACTGCGATTAAGATTTTGGCTCTGCTGGGTGTCTGTGTGTCTGGCAGGAGTTCTCCTTTCTGGTGGATGGTGCACATTGCCTTCGACTACTTTGTGTGAGACAACCAGACAAACGGGAGGGGATCAAGGGTTACAGAGTCCTGGAGAAGACCACACAAGAGGTAAACCTCCCTCCTCACATCTGAACTCTATAGAGGTAAACCCACCACCTCACATCTCTCCAGATACTCCAGCACTCTGCTGCCTGACTTCTCACCCACACTCACTACTAGCAGCATATCAAGCCTGTGGAGCCCGCACTGGCTCCCCATTAAAGAATGCATCCACTTAAAGATACTTCTCCTCACATTCAAAGCTCTTAACAGCCAATCCCCATCATACCTTTATGAATTGCTTCTCCCCTACCAGCCTCCCCGCACTCTGAGATCCTCCTCTTCTGGCTCTCTCCTCATCCCCCCATCCTGCGCATTTTCCCATTCTGCTCGTCGACTTTGGAACTCCCTCCTCAGTGCCATTCATCTGTCGGTCTTTGTCTCATATTTCAAAACCAAGATAAAAACCTTTGTTTGCTGAAGCGTTTAGCCTTCCTTATCCATGTTTTGTTTTCTTTCTTCTCTGTCAGCATCTTTGAGATTTTGTAAAAGCGTTATATAAATAAAATGTATTATTATTGTTGTTGTTGTTATTATTATTATTATTATTATTATTATTATTATTATTATTATTATTATTATTATTATTATTATTATTCAGACTCTATAGAGGTAAACCTGCCTTTTCGTGTTCGGACTCTATAGAGGTAAACCTGCCTTCTTGCGTTTGAACTTCTCTTTTCTGTATGTGTGTTATAGCTGAACCCGTCCCTTCTGCTGAAACGCTGGAAGAGGGTCACCATAAGTATGGGCCAGGTGGAGGTGTCCCTTTCACTGAAGTACTGTGCCCACGCCTTGGAGCCCCCCAGGGCCGCCCCTGTCCAGCAGCCTCCCGTCTTCGGTGTGCCCATCGGCGAGCTGGCCCAGTGAGTCCGCCTGCCTGCCATGTCCTCCAATTAGAATGACACCATCTCTTCAGTCATGCGTCAAGACATTTGATTGCTTTAATGAGTGGAATGAGGAGCCTGTCTTTCATAGCCAGTCACACAGGTGACTTTATCAGAGATGCACAGGGTGCATTTGCACCGCCACTACTCATAAGAAAATGCTATTTGAATATATTAAGCTCAATAATATTGAATTACATTGTAAAGTTATATTTGAAAATGTGGCTTGTGTTAGTTATATCAGTGTGTAATAATAATCCACTGTGAATGTATGTACTACTTTTTCTGCATAGCTCAGTTTGCCATAGCCTGCAATGAATGACTGGTTGGTCGCCCTCATCTTGCACCCCCTGGAAAAAAAGCCTAGAGTCGCCTTAGCCACTCTGAGTGTGTGCCAACATCAGTCATCTTGTTTGTGAGAATCCCTGCCTCCGCAGCAGAAATGAAAACGGAGTTTTGCGACTAGAAAGCAGACAATGACGCCAGTGAACTGCAAAATGGGCAGAAAGCAAAACTTACGTAGAATAAAAAGCAGAACAGAAGATAACTGTAAATGGCTCTGAAGGTACAGCAGAGACGTGATGGGGGTTTCTCTTGGACCTTGTGCAAATGCTGAACTGCCCGTGTTCCTGATGAATAATTAATAATGAATATAATTGACCAGGAATAAAATTCCTTGAAATTACACTGACAGACAAAAGGTGGCACTGTTGCCTTCCTTGCCGTGCAGAGCTTACCATAAAGAGTGTGAGCGTGACTGTGTCCAGCCTGGTTATTCCTCTTCCAGACATGAGAGGGTGCTAGTGCCACACATCGTGCGCTCCTGCTCAGAGGAGGTGGAGCGTAGAGGCCTGGATGAGGTGGGCATCTACAGGATCTCTGGAGCGACCAGCGACATCCAGATTATGAAGAAGGCCTTTGACATCAGTGAGAATATCATGTTTTTGTGTGTGTGTGTATAACAATGTGTGTCCACCCATCCACTTTTTCTGGGAAGGACCGCAGGAAAACTTGGAGCCTCTAGAATGCGGTGTGCCTTGCGAAAAGATGCTGCTATTTACATTTTGTAATTGTGTGTACAGTTTATGTGTAGAAATGTTCCCAGGATGCAGAGTTCTTGTCTTTTCACTTCAATTTATTGTAAAACCTGAACCTTTGGAACTCATTAAGCATAAAACTACAATTCTTTTGAATATGGTAAAAAAAAAAAGGCTTATTCGATATTTGAATTGATTGACAAAATTTTACCAAAAAGCTCTTTGCGTGTGCAGTGTGTGTGGGTCTACTTCTATTACTTGGTTTCCTCCTACTTTCCATGTAATGAAAGCATGCGATTAAGTTAATTGGTATCTCTATATTGGCCATTGGATGTGTGAATGTGTGACCCCTGAGGAGGTGACTGCTTCATGTTCTTTCGTTCCATGGAATGCCCGGCTAATACCACAATCGTATTAGCTTCTGAAATTAAAATGCACTGGATTTAGACTCAAGATTTTATGTAAAAATTGAAAGAAAGCAGGAGCACTGCAGAGGCTAGATGTCTTTGTTTTACGCAAAGAAGCAAAATGGATTATAGAAGGTGACACAATGTTACACGCACTCGTCTGCAGATGTGCGTGAGGCTATATCACGCCTCAGGACCGTGGATGTGAACACAGTGTCTGGCACCTTGAAACTGTACTTCCGGGAGCTTCCGCACTCAGTCATCCCTTCAGAGCTGTTCCAGCGCCTGGCTGATGCGCTGGGTGAGTCTCTCTCAAAGGAGAATTCATTTGTGTGTGTGTGTTAGGCAATACTGACTGACCAGCAATGTTTATATTCATACCACACTTGTCTCTTTAAACCCAATTGTTCTGCCTTTTGTGTTTACTCTTTGTACCAGCTCCCTATCCCAATTTCATGAAAGTAACCTTCTTAAAATTATAGGTAAAGACTCCCCGTCTTTGTTCCACCCTGGAACTCTGTGCTATCTCAGTGATATCTAGAACTTTTTATTCCTTCACTGGTGTTCGAAAACCATACATATTGCCCTCTATGTTCTATTCTTTTTGCTGAAAAAAATATGTGAAGGCCTGAACAAAATGATTTACAGACCATCCGCTAAACAGTTGGCATTATGGCTTTGCCACGTGATCGATACTGGGGAAGTGCTTCTGTTATTTT
>JAABNX020000002.1:25893399-25929473 GCA_015163995.2 Mormyrus lacerda | reverse complement strand
AATTTGTAATTTAACAAGATAAACAGTAAGACAAAAACTGATCCATTCGAAATAGGTCACTGGGCAAACGTAATTTCTAAAAACATGTCAACTGTTAATTTGTGGAAGAACAAGAACAAGTATTTAATCATCATACGGGATGCAAAATTAGTTATTGTGCTCAGACTCCAAATCGAACAGAAGGGTATTTCTAAATTGCAAACTGACCAAAGATAAATAAGACGATAAATTAGGCCCTATTACTTTTTGCCACACGGAAACTGATTTGTTCAATTGACTTTGTATACTTTTTATTTTTTACAGAAATTTACGTGCGTGGCATATTATCTAAAGCAAGCGTATTGTATAGATGAAGACAATTAACATATGCTACGTCCTGTCGTACACTTAGGCTATAGCTTTTAGCTAACCGTCTTCTGAATGGCTACCTTTATCGTCAACATTTACAAACGAAAGAAAAAGGTTACATGCCTTGGACGAGGTACAAAAAGCATAAAAAGATTGTGCTGCTATAAATAATCATAATTTAGCATATTAAGTACGAAGCATAATTTAGAAATTTAAAGCAATTTAAAAAATACCATTATTCGAATATGCATATGTAATGCATAGTAGCCTATAATTTGTAACAATTATTATTAATTAAATACCGTCCTGGTTAAGACAAGTGAAAACGTTATTTATACATTTGATAGGTTAAAACGTCTTAATTAAAACCACAAACATGACATATATACTATACAAACAGGACGATAAACAAGAATGATCTTAAAATACAAAAATTATAAATATTAAACGCTTCCAGTGATGACTGCCAATCTACAGTTTGTCAGTCAAAAATAATCATTTCCAGATAGTCTTAAAATTACTGTAAATAACGTGTTATTTAAAACAAATAGCATTTACTTGTATATTAAGGTTGATGTTTGTTACTGTCAAATTGTTATAATTCAACAGCTTTGAACTACACCAACCCCCCTTTAATAAACAGTACACCAGGTTTTAATGTCAGTAACATATTCGGGGAAAAACCTCCCTGGGAACAAAACATTTTCATTAACTGACAAAACACAGATAAAAAGAACGAAACACTAGGATAAGTAACCTCTTAAAATGAGAGTTTCACTGAGCTTATTAAATGCTTGAGGATCAAACGTTTAATCGTGCGTTTTAAGTCTCAAACAAAAGCATCATAAACGACTCACTCAGGAAACGATTAATGTTTTTGATCGATCGACGCTCTTCAGTTAGCTACGTACAGCCACGTTTCGTTGTTTCAAGTTCAACCAGACTCGTAAAAATATCAGGATTTTTGATGCTTGCTGTAAATCTTAAATTTAGCACCCAAAAATTGTTCCCTATATACCTGACATTGCGTAGGTGTAATATAAAATATATTAAATTATATTGTTATTTCCATTGTGTTGGTATAAATGTTAGCATATTACTTGTCAAATTACTAACAAATTAGAACAGGAAGCCTTCAGAAAAATGCACAGTGACAGCTTTGAGGTACAGTTTAAGCCTATTTAGCCTAAGAAACGTCGGTATAATTAGCAGACACTGTCGGAGTCGTACGAATTTATGCAATCATATTCAGCACAACATCGCGTGATTTTTATTTTCCATTTTGCCTGCAATTCTTGCAAATAGGTACTCCATGCATTACGTGTTTTGTACAAACCGGAAGCTACTGCAAGTCCGTAAAACCCCTAATGTGAGGCCTGATATCTTAATCGGGACTAATTGAAATGGTCATAGCCTTGTCCTTCAGTTTTAATTTTTAAGTCTATTCTTCTTTTTCCGTTACGTAATGTATTGGTCTGGCTGAGACTGGCGGGTGAAAGAGATTAAGAGGATTGAGATTTTGCACTAACCATGCGCGTCGCAATGCGTGGTCACACTCCGCCCGTGTCCAGCGCGTTCATCTGGGGTGCAACAAGTGGGCAGTTATTTAGCCGCGATCGCTGTGATCGCTGAGCAGCGGATCCTCCTCAACCGGGTCCACCGCGCCAGGGGGCGTCCCGTCCTGACGTAAAGCAGCACAAGCTGCTGCAGATCAGCCGGAGGCCATAGTGGGGGATACCGCTGTCTATGTAGCTTTCACCACTGGCGGGCAATTTAAAGATCACATAATCTATATACTTTTCAGGATCATCGCAGTTTTCTCACCATTGTTTTGAGCTTGGAAGTTAAGTTCTGGTTTGGTTTTAAGTGTTTCACACAACTGACATACAGTGCACTACCAGTCATAAAAACCAGAGCACAGAAACAAAATTCAATCAAATAAAGACTAACACGTGAACTAAAATTGACGCAGATGGAAAACGGAGGAGGAAATTATTCTAAGTGAAAGGGAATGGGTCAAGCGATTAGAAGGAAGAAAAAAATGAGAGGGCTTTCCAGAGAAGCATATAAAAGGTGATTGATGACTTCCCTTGAGGAATTGTCCCCAGGTGTGTGTGAGGACCCTGAGCGTTAGTTCACGTGCAGAAAGGGCTCCGAGGCGTTTGGAAAACAGTCTTGAGAGGAAATTAAAAAGCAAAATCTTTTTAAAATTAAAATGAACCGAGGAAAGAATTAGAATTGGATGTGGAGTACTTCTAAAAGCAGTTATGAAAGTACGATATGGATCGGAAAAATGTAATGCTTTGGCAAAAATATGTTTAGTTTTATAACATATAAAAAAAGTGATTTCAAATAGAAACAGTAAGCAATCAAGGACTGCACAGAGCATCATCGGCTTCGGATGTTTTCGTGTTTTACAGTCCCCCTGCCCTGGATTCGGTGGAAATCCTATTTCGCGGGCGCCCATAAACATCTTGACCCAAGTTCACGGACACTGGCTTATCCCACCAGTTGGTTACTGTTATGAAGTCACGAACCTGGGATACAGTGTTTGACAAAATGAAGTGCACTCACACAAAAGGCAAAATGAAAAAGAACAGCCAAATTTGGAGGCTATCTGCAGAATTGTTCATGCTAACGCAGGGTGCTCAGACACCTGTCATTCTGGAATGGATGGCTGAATCACTAAACTATCCATCTTTAAATCGGTGGACTCGTTCGTTTAGTGTGAGAAACTAAATTCACACAGCGTGTTATATATTACGCTGAATGTTCGCAGACATGGTTTAAATGGCCGGCCGTGTCTGCAGGTTTTATAGGTCATTAAACTGCCAAAAACCTCAATTCTGAAAACGAAAGCCATTCATTCCATTGTTGTAATAATTCGTTTGCTAGTGAGGAATCAGGTAAAGAGAGCTAATGACACAATGGATGGCCCGAACCAATTATGTTTTCTGGGGGAGAGGGGGGACGGTCGCAACATTTTTTCCTTCACTTTCTCAGAGACTGTTTGTACTGGAGAGACAAAATTTTAATAAAATATTACTACTCAACCACTCTGCTGTAACATATGTACATATGATAATATACGTACAGTTTATACTTAGTCAAGTGTTGCAAGTGACCCTATTAGGTGACAGTAACGGTCCACAGGGTTCGTTGCAACATTCATTAATACGTAATAAAATCGTTCTTTAACATTTTGCAATTTATTTACTTTATTTGTGCACAGACAAGTTCTTCACTAAGTTAAATTGGGGTAGAAAGATAAAGCCTAATAAAAGGAAAAACATTTTCAAGTAAAAAGTAACACTTGGGTTTTTGGTTAATTATTACAATACATTTGATCTACAATTTTTTAATCCAAAATCAAGACTTTGGGAACTGAATAATACTGCTGTGAAAGTTTACTGAACTCTTAGATCATAAAAAATACTTTTTTACCCTTTTTTGCAGAAGGAATGGTGATATGTGGCTGCCTGCTTCCAGGGAGGAGGAGGGGCTCACTGAGCGTGTGCGGTATGAACATCATCACTGCAGCTCATTCACAATTTTAGGGATAAGCCAAGATGCAGCTGTCCCCACTCTACCCATCACAGGAATCCACACGCAAAAACATTTCTTTTTGGTTCATTGGTTTATAGGTCACGGCTGGTAAGTAAGCACTGCAACATCATCTCTGTATGTTGCCTTCACATAGCAGGGGAAGGTACAAAGGGACGTGTAATTTAAATATTGTGACATAATCAGATTTCAGTGCTGGATACATCAAAAGACTGAAAACTATAGGGAAAACATATGGCCTGTGCTGGCATTTAGATCAGAAAATAATGAAGATTTATAAAGTGGATTTTGATTCTGCACGGACTTCCAATACAAAATTGGAACTGAATGGTATATTGTCTGAAGATGGAATTATTTAGAAAAAGAGGACATTATCTGGCGCGGAACAACAAACTATCGTTGGGTGAAATTCTCATTTAGAGCAGAATGTCAACTGTTCAGCAGACGCAGATTCAGGCACGATGCTGGTGACTGAGAGCACGATGCATGTCCTCGTGTCAGTTGGAAAAAGTGGCAATATTTGACACTGAGGTTGACAAATTAGTTTTATATAAAAAAATATGCCGAAGGTTAAACGGTCCAAAGTTACACTCCTGTGGTTTGTTTTCCAAACAGTCACATTATTTGATTTCAAACATTTGCCCATTTGAAAAATTTTTTGAATGTAAAACCCATCCATCCACTCTAAAAAGCAAATTTCCAAACCTATATTAGTTAAACTCTCAACCTGTGAAATTCATCTTAAAACAGCACAGACTGTAGGCCTGGGTAATTTGGTGTCAATGTTTCATTGTTTTATTTTCCTGTGTATCCCTAATCCTACTAATACATTTTGAAATAGGAATTCTCTTACTTTGGACTGTATTTCACAATGTAGAAATGCTGAAAGTTACCCTGAACTTCCACCACAGCAGAATGTGATGACAGATGAACAGAGAATAACTGGTTACAAACCCTCATTGGTTTACCGCAACAACCCAATAAAAACCCAATATGCAAATTTTACTTGAAGGTCTATTTAGCAGACGACTTTGTTTGACAACTTGACTTTGAGTTTTTGTTTTATACTTAATCACTGACGATACATAGTTTCTGCCCAGAGGACTATTTGACACTGAAAACAAAATTTAGATTTGAAAGAAAAAAAATGATTCAAAACGCATAGTTCTGTACTGCTAGCTTGCAAACATGAATATTCACAAAACTTTAACCTAAGTACGTTTTCCTGTTATTACCCTCATCTTTATCAACGTTATGGTGTAATATACTGCATAATGCAGCTGTGTCTCTCAGAATAATCTTAATATAAATGGGACCTTAGACAAGTACCTATAAGACCACATGTTTAAGATAAATAATCAATTTGACAGGGCTTTGCTGACAGCCATACATCATTATATGTTTTGTGTCCTATTGCAGTATAAATTCAGACGACTAGACATCTTTGCATAATGCATTTATATGCATTTTTGTGTATTTCACAATCACACCTGAATTGATTTATTTATGTCAGTAAATAAAATACATTTTAATGCAATAAAAGATAAATAAGACGTCCATTAAAAAATAACCAAAAACATTCAATATATGCAGCGTATATTGGGTCTTGGGTATTAACAGGACATTACACCGTTTCTTATTGGCAGCGACATCAGTTGTGAGAGACAATGTTATCAATGGGAGGCAATGAGCTTCTAATAGGAAAACAAAACCATTACAGGGATCCAGCGGGGCCACGTCACCTCGGAGGAATGAAAAAATAGCTAATTTAAGTTTCAAAACTGATAGACGTGCGTCACCCATTATATTTGACCGCTGTCTCCTGGCAAAAAAATATTAAACGCATCATCACAGTGTTGGTCGGTATCAACTCATCAGCAATTCAACATTCTCCCAAAGACAGCTGTATGCATTTTAACATTTCAGTCCTGATAGCACAATGGCCTGATGAGGCTTAAAAATGCGGCACTGGAGAGTTTTGTCTTCCAAGCATATTTTAAAACGGATTTTCCACAATGTAGTCACGTCACTCTCCGCTCTCCCTTTTACCTTTTTCAATAAGCCTCTTTTGACGTTTTGTTGGCTAAAACATTTAAATCACGAGATCAAAACGACTCAACTGAGGACCTGAATATCATGTAAACAAAATAATGCAACACTTCTGGGAAAGAACATTACACTCGGATCAATCTATTAACTACTTTCAGAGTTCCTCATTACTTTATCGTTGTTATTTCTCAGACACCTCACAAATAGATGTAACAGTTTGTTATACACTAGAAACTTGAAGTTGATAAAGAACCGATGTATAAGAAACCTGGCTGTGACCGTTTCATTCGTTTTTGAACGTGGCTTTTTAAAATTTAAAATTTGGCGCCACCATGTGGTAACTAAACAAAGAATGTTCTTTATTGCCTTTAATATAAAGTAGTACACATTCCATGAGCACAAGAAAAATATTATCAAATGTTTATAAAACTGTCCACCAGGTGATCATTAAAAACATCTTGAGAAGGTTGGTGAAAAAAATGCACTAACACTAACTGCTGCTTCAGAGTGCCCCAGACCTGATGTCCAGTCGGACATGCAGAGAGGAAGGGTCACAGAACACCTCCTTGGAGGCTACCAGCCTTCAGACGGCTGATCTACATCTGACACGGATCATGGAGGAGATCCTGGGACAGGCTCCAGGCGATGCATATCCAGGTTTACCGGCTACGCCAAGGGCACGAGAGAGTAACCCAGAGGATCCTGGGTTAGGATTACAGTCAACCACCCCTGGGCTGCAAATGACTGATGTTTAGGATGGAAGGAAGAGCATAGTATGATTTCCCTGTCTGTTGGTCAGCTTGTCCCATGCCTTCTCAAAGTTCTCCGGCATCACGCATCTCCACTTTGGGCTCACTAGCAACCTCCTCGCTCTGCGATCCCTTTGTTCCCATATCGCCCTTCCACATCTCCTTCAGACATTCTAGACAGTACAGGGGAAGCCATCAAACTGTGTACAGGATACTGAGCAAATAAAACTGAATTTCTGCAAAATTAATAGTGTAGTATGATTTCACAAACAATAACTCAACTAGTATTTGACTGAGCCATAATGCATCTAGAAGATGAGAATAAAAAGATCTTCTTTGATAGATGTAGGTAGATATAGAAAAAATAAACAAACACTCTAGAGGCTCTGAAGTCAACTGAAAGCCCAACCCCTTTTGAAAGCAAACTATATACACTGCCTGGGCAAAAAAATAATAATAAAAAGTTGTGCACTTTGATATTTTGTTGGACCACCTATAGTTTTGATCATGGTGCACATTCGTTTCCATGTGCTTATGCAACATCTCAATATTTTAAAATCTATTTCGCATTCATTTTTCATCAAGATTTCGTATTGATGATAGGTGAGTGAAAACACTCCATAATGTCTTCTTCAGCATATCAAAGACTTTCAGTGGGGTTATGGTCAAGACTTTGTGGACTGTGGTGGCCAAATCATGTGTGGAAATGATTCCTCATGCGCCCTGAACCACATTTTAATAATTCGAGCCCGATGAATCTTGGCATTATCCTCCATTGATGGGATAAACTGGCTGTTCAGGAGGTTCAGGAGCTCAGCTGACTTCACTTCATTGCTGAGCCGTAATAACGGTCCAATTATTGGGTCTTAAGTACTTACTGATTAAATTCAAACGGTGAAATTTTTTTGGCCAAGCAGTGTATAAAGATTTACCATTATGATAATGCATATTTTAATAATTGAAATGCATTTAAAAGCAAGCATGCAGAGTGGATTAAGAACTAACTGGTCTTCCTCACCCTGGTCAGAGTCCTTCAGTACATGGGTGCCACAGAGGAACTTCACCAACTTCTGCTCCTGATGATGGAAGTACCAGTCCTCCACCACTTCCTCATACTCCTCCAGCATGATCTCACACTGAAACAGTGACCCCTAGTGTTTGATACAAGATCACACACCAGACCCTGCATTGCCAGCACTTGGGTCTTCCCCCACATATCACATTTTGGCCATAAATCGGATTATTTGACACATCAAGCATTGAGAAACATTAAAAACCTACTCTACACCACAGCCCTCAGAGATCCGGTGCCTGGTTTTACAGCAACATTTTCCTCAATCAGGTTACAGATTAAGGATTTTAGTTAAACGACTGAAATATATTGTCAGGGAGGTATTCAATCCAGTTCAGATTACAGAAACCTGAAGTTAGACCCCCTGACCCCCTATCAGCATTCAAGGGCTGGCACCCATTTTAGCATCTGAGAGCAGGTAGGTACCTGTTTCTTCATGTCTGCTACCTCCACAGACGGTTCATCCCACAGCTCATACGGCAAACCAAGCTCCACCTTCACCCCCTTGTTCACCAAGTTCTTCAAGGTGGTCATGGTCTGACTTGCACCCTGAGATGTTGCAAAATTAAGATCAGGAGACCCAAAGAGTGCAGTTTGAATATAATGGAATATTATACTCTCAGGAAAGAACCGTTTTATTTACAGAACTAGCATTTGCCATACAAAACACATCCAGAAGCTTTGGAACTTCTTAATTATCTTAGTAATCTAACCAGTAAGAGTCCATTTTAATTATGAGTGATTTAGAAAAAATAGAGATTAACCTTCGCATATCGGAGACTGCCAGGTCTCTCTGCATGAACGCTGTACTGAAGGATTCTTTCACAGATGTTGTCCATAGCCTCTGTGAGTCGAGTTTCCCTACAAACACACACCAGAGAGAACATAACGTTTCTTCGTACTATAACATTTCGTGCCACTATTATTATTATCATCATTATCTCCATCATACTTACGAAGTGTTGTACTTGATCTTGCGCTTGCGTTTACCAGTGTCTAACACCTCCCCCACTTCCAAAACTTCCTTAGACCTCCCACTTTTGTCCAGGGCTCCCTGGAGCTCCACCGTCAGGAATTTACATACTAAGAAGCAAAACACAACATAAACAGCATAGATTATATATATATATATATATATACATCGCGCAAAAAGCACAAATGACCAAAGATTTACACCAGTACGGTATTTGCAGAACAATAACAGACGCAGATAACGACTTGAGGAAAAAAAAGAACCAAGGCAATGAATACAATACATATACCTTAGATTCCAATACTAGAAAATAGACCATAAAAAGAAAAGCCAAACTCTGACCTTCACATTTATTTGGCAACCTTTCGTCTTCATCTGCCTGGACAAAACTACCGGCAAAGAAAAGCATGAACAATAAAATTTCCATCATATAATTTTATATTACTAGCTTCTCACCAGCTGCAACGCCACATCGGCATGCCTACTTCACCGATTTCAATAGGAGACTCACGCATGCGCAGATTTACATACCACAACCATCTTAAGTCAAGGTTGTTCAACCGATAGTCGAAAACATTCAACCTGTCCTGGAAGATGTTTAAAAACGATACGAGCTATACAAAAAACAGGTCAAATAATATATATTGAAACGTGTACATATATAACACATTTCTTATCCATTATTAAACAATACAATTTTATATTATATATAAATAAAAATGTATTATTCTAGTATGTCTAATTCCTATATTTTAGGACCTAGACGCGGTTTTCATACCGGAATCAATATGGCGGAATTTCAGAAAAAAGGATCGGAACAGAAATAGTCATGATATTAATAACAATGGAGCAGTTGTTTACGAGAAACGTAACTGTATAAGCTTTATGAAATAACACAGATTGCTTTAACTGCGTCCGTAACTCTGTTTTAGCTCACTGAATTATTCAGGCTTTCCCACTTTTTGTTTAGTCTTACTCTAAAGGTAGGAGCAGCTCGTTAACGGTGCACGTTAGCTGTGTGGGTTAGCCAGCCTTTACCCTCGTTTACTGCAAGGGATCGATTGCCCTACTATAATCGCAACGTTTGAGTTTTCTTCATATGTTGAAAAATTAAACTAAAACAGTTGCCTCAGGTAATGCCTGATTTTCGTGATTAAACTCAACTGAGAAGGCGCGTGTGTAGTTTCACTCTTCATTTGAAAAGAAGCTTTTGTATACTATAGTATTTTAAATGGCGATTGTGTGCATTTGTATGCCATAATTTAATCTGGAATTATCACCGTTACTATTTGATCATATAAAAACGTTCTTCGGTTTGCGCACGACTTCAAATGAGAGGGGGGTCGTTGCCTTTTTTGCGGGTACATTTCGCTGTCATCTGTATGTCAAAACCTCTTTGGATCTCCATATTACTCCCTACCTTACGATTCTGCGTTCTCCATATACTTCTTATATAAAGTTGTTCTCTTCGTGTGGCTGTAACGGTAGCAGTGAGAAGTCAAAATGAACTGAGTGTGGTGAGTGGTGGATGTAAAGTACGTTCACTCGTCCTGTCCCTCTCTTCCTACCAGTCTACCGTGCCCAAACCTACCCACCCCCGACCCAGGCATGGCAGAGGAGCGGAGACCGAAGCCGTGCAGCATGATCTTGCCCACCGAATCCATGAAGGCAATGGCGGAGTCGGTGGGGGTGGGGCAGCTGCAGGAGGAGAGTTGCGTGGCCCTGAGCGAGGAGGTCAGCTACCGCATCAAGGAGATCGCGCAGGTACGGGGAGCCAGCAAGCCTGGTGCTGTCGGTTACCAAATGTGCCAATGAACATCCTTCTTATAAGAATTGATTTGACAGAACATAATACATGCATGGTTACCCAGAAACCAAAATATTCCTTTTGAATAACTTTAACCTATTGTGATTAAATTGACAAATCAGTCAGGATAAGTAATGGAGCCATGAGGTGTAACAAATAGTTCATAGTGAAAGAATGTAAATGAGTTGCTCCCAGGCCTGTGTGTGTGTGTGTGTGTGTGCGTGAGGGGGGGCACGGAGGTAGTTCTGTGCCTGAGCTTACCTGTGTTTGGAGACGGCCACATCCCTGAAAGGCACGTGTTTTTGTTCACCAGGATGCGCTGAAGTTCATGCACCATGGGAAGAGGCGCAAGCTGATGACCAGTGACATCGACTACGCCCTGAAGCTGAAGAACGTTGAGGTAGGAGAGGAGGAGCCCTCCTAAGGAACGGTGACGGTGTCCTGGGACCCCTCTCAGCCCACGCTGACACCCCTGTCCCCCTCGCAGCCTCTCTACGGTTTCCAGTCGCAGGAGTTCATCCCGTTCCGATTCGCTAGCGGCGGAGGCCGGGAGCTGCACTTCTACGAGGAGAAGGAGGTGGACCTGAGCGACATCATCAACACGCCGCTCCCGCGAGTCCCGCTCGACGTCTCGCTTAAGGGTAATGGGGACCGGGCTGTCGTTACCGTGGTTACCGCCCTCAGTTATGCCTCTGGCTGTCTGCCTTGCATTTATTATAATTATTATTATGCCAAGTTGTCCAGTGTGACTTTGCATAACTATCACATATACTTATATTTTTTTTAGAGACTAACATCATTAACAATGAATATCTTTCTGCAAGACACAGTATCAGTTATATTATTATCTGTTTAGCAGAATATACATTATGCTGTTAGCCTTCATGTTAGCTTGGGGCTGCACCCTTCTGATGTGTCCGTTGGCTGCTTTTCCAGCACACTGGCTAAGCATTGAAGGCGTCCAGCCTGCAATACCAGAGAACCCACCCCCAGGTAAGACAACGTGCCGTCTCTCTCTCTCTTCGGCCCTCAGCACAACCCCTCTGGCTCTCCATTTTCTCTCGTTATTCCTTTTCTTTTAACCTCCGTTCAAGCCACAAACAATCTGTTTTTTAATCATCCTGCCATAGATTAATGTTCCCCAGTTCTGACGGTGCATATCTGCCCCCGATGAGCCTCTGCCTCCTGTCGCCTTTTTCTTCTTTCCCATCTCCCAGTTTCCAAAGAGCAGCAGAAAACCGAGTCCACTGAGCCCCTAAAAGCCGTCAAACCGGGACAGGAAGAGGAGGGGCCTATCCAGGGCAAAGGTCAAGGGGCAGCCGCTGCTGAAAATAAAGGTCTGTTGATCGTCTGATTCGCCGGGCAGGAATTAACCTGGCGGTATTTAAATATGGCAAACTGATGCGGATTAGAAAAACGGGAATATACGGTAGCGGCGGTAGGTGCCACGGTGACGAGGTGCCAGGGTGCCTCTATATCTTGATGGGTGTCGGTGACCCCTGTGACCCCTCACCTTCAGGCAAGGAGAAGTGTGTGGTGCGGATGAAGGCGCGCAGCACACACGAGCTGTCAGTGGAACAACAGCTGTATTACAAGGAGATTACGGAGGCCTGTGTGGGGTCGTGCGAGGCCAAGAGGGCGGTGAGTCTGGGCGCGAGAGGCAGAGCTGCACGAGTCTTTTCTTATTCTGAAATTAAGACTTAAATGGAGATTCCCACAAACTAACCTCCTTTAAGCTGTTTTTATTAAGAAATGCAATACATGTCCCAAAATGAGTACTTTCTACTTCTGTTTGTGTGAGACTGTGATTCATTTAAAAAGTAACAGCCGTGCGTTTCGGTGTATTTTTAAACCCCCCGTCTCATTTTATTTAAGTAAGTGACGAATTAGGGAATGGTCGTTAACGGGATGGGCTGAAATTTCGACATCGCGGTAACGGCTGTGCTGCTGTTCCATGTTCCAGGAGGCGCTACAGAGTATCGCCACAGACCCCGGGCTGTACCAGATGCTGCCGCGGTTCAGCACCTTCATCTCAGAAGGGGTGAGCTGGCTCATCTCCGTGGCCGCGTGCTGGTGCTGTCGGTCCACTCCCCACCATCTCGGTCTCAAACACGCCTCTGGTTGACGATCCATGTCATTCATCTCGTTTGCGTTTGGGCCGCGTCTGAATGGTCAACTAAGGAAGAGCTTATTTATGACGGTGGATATGCAGACTTGATCCTTGAAGCGTTTATTTGGACTGGAGACAACAGATCCTCCTGGGGAACAGCGTAGGGAGTTCCCACGTATATAGACCATTTTTACCTTGAATTCTCATGCTTGCGATTCTGCTGTGAAGAGTCAGTCATGCATGTAAATGACGGTACCCCCCCCTCCCCCCCAACTCCCCGACTCTGCAGGTGCGTGTCAACGTGGTCCAGAACAACCTGGCTCTGCTGATCTACCTGATGAGGATGGTCAAAGCCCTCATGGACAACCCCACTCTCTACCTGGAGAAATATGTGAGTTTATGAAGCACCACCATCACCGTGACTACGGAAGTGTCCTGTGAGCATGTGCAGCGAGTGTGTTCAGCTCCCATCCTTGGCTAAGACCTCCAGCAGAGACGTAGCTACTAGTCTTCTGTACCCAATTAGCCCTGGTGATGAGCAGCAGTCTTGCTTTGTTCACCCGTCTATCACATTTTGTGGTCTATCACATTTTGTGGTCTATCACATTTCAGCTCCACGAGCTGATCCCGGCAGTAGTGACCTGCATCGTCAGCAAGCAGCTGTGCCTCCGGCCTGACATGGACAACCACTGGGCCCTGCGTGACTTCGCCGCTCGCCTGATGGCCCAGAGCTGCAAGACCTTCAGCACCACCAACAACAACATCCAGTCACGTATCACCAAGACCTTCACCAAGGTGAGCGAAGGAGCCTGACTCCTTTAAGACCGTCACCTTTAATCAGACCTTCAGCCTACCATGATGAAATATACTGCCCTGCTTTTGGTAAGGTACTAGGGTAACATTTCAAATATCCCTAATGAGATATAGTGCCCCCTATCTGTGATGGACTTAAATACACCTATTGCATTAGTTAGCCAATTAGCTTCCAGCTATTTGCCATCTCTGATTCTTGCCTGCTACCAGCCTGGGAAGATGAAAGGCAGTAAGATTAATTCCTGGGCAGCGAATCAGACAACCAACAGTCCTTTTAAGTAAGAGAAACGAAACTGGGATTGTTTAGACACATATGTAGAATGAGAGATGATAGTCTGAGTGTAGAAGGCAAACAGAAGTGAGGATGACCAGCGAGGAGATGGATAGATGATGTTATGGAGCAACACAGACATACAGGTAGTGGTGAGGATAGCACAGAACAGAGAAGGTGTTTGCAGAGAATCGAAAGTAGGATATTAGCAGCAGCGTCCTCAATGGTGCCTCACTGGACTGTGGAGGTGCAGAGATAGACTCTGAGCATTGAGAGCGATGCGATACATACATTTCCCGTCTGTGCACTTCAGAGCCTCCTGGACGAAAAGACCCATTGGACCACACGCTACGGCTGCATCGCGGGACTGGCTGAGCTCGGCCCTGACGTTAGTGCCACCCCCACTCGCCCCATTCCCGCCCCCCCCTCTTTAAGGTGTACTGACCCGTCCTGTTTTCCCACGGAGCAGGTCATCAAAACGCTGATCATCCCTCGGCTGTCTGTGGAAGGAGGTCGCATCAAGGCCGTCATCGAGGGGCCGGTGGTCTCCAACATCGACAAGATCGGGGCCGACCACGTGCAGAGCCTCCTGTTGGTGAGCGCGCGCGAGCGCACGGCCGCATTTTGATCCCAGCGAAGCGCGGCGCCGCTACGAGAGATGGACCCCCCTCTGTGCTTGTTGCCCCCGCAGAAACACTGCGCCAGCGTGATCGCCAAGACCCGGCCGCTCCCCGACAATTCGGATCAGTACCGCACGGAGTACGGTTACCTGGGATCCATGCTGTGCTCACACGTGGTGAAGGCCCGGGCCCAGGCAGCCCTGCAGGCGCAGCAGGTCAACCGGACCACCCTGACCATCACGCAGGTGGGGGTCCCATCCTGCCCTGTCACCTGCTGCCACTTATGCAGCACCGAACAAAGGTCTCAGGGCGTGAAAGGAAACATTCAGAGCTACTTATCTGGGTAGTAAGTGTGGAAAAACAGTAGAATATGTGCAAATGAACAGCATTACATGTTTCTGTTCTTCAGAAAGTTACTGATATCTCGTTGGACGGCTAGACGAGCGGCACTTCAGTTCCCAAACCTCTCCCCAGGGGCACCTCAGCCCTTCCAAGTGCTTGTTAAATTTCACTGTTAATTAACTTAGTTAGTTAACTTGATAGGGTATTGATTAGCCAGGCAACAAATAGGGCTACTGGGATACATTGGTTGGTTGCTATTAATCCTGAAATGGCTAAGCTAACACACTTTGACAGACATAAATTTCATAGTTTTACACTAACATGAAACAATAAACAATATTTTCTTTGACTGCCCAAGACTTTTGCACAGTACTGGACATAAAAAAACACAACAACTTCTCTCAGAACAGACAGGATTTGTATGGGAGAGCCTAGAATCCACAGCATATTTCATTGTGTTATTTATTAGTTACTTGCTTAAGTTCACTTAGCTTTACATAAGTGGGCTGCAGATCACCCGCAGCATGATGCCATCCCCCGTCTCCCCCCCCCCAGCCCCGTCCCACCCTCACTCTGTCACAGGGGGGCGTCTCAGGTGTCTCTGGACCCCGCACCCCCAACATCATCAAGGTGCCCAGCTCGCTCACCCTGCCCGTCCAAACCCTGGTGTCGGCCCGGCCGGTGACACCCACCCAGCCGTCACCCCCGGCAACTAAGTACATCGTCATGTCGACGAGCGCCGCTGCAGCCACAACGCAGCAGGTAGCCGCAGTGCATCACAAGGGATACACAAATGCTATTTTTTTTTTTTTTTGGGGTTTATTGCTCTACCTTGTTTAAAAAGGGGGGACCTCTGATCCTTTTGATTTCTGATGTTCAGTTTCCCATGAGTCTATGGTGCAAGGAAAATCGTAACCGCAAGGCGTACTGGGAGGCTAATTTCACCGCTTAGGAAAAAAAATGTTCTCTGTAGATGGTGAAGAGTGAAACATTGACAAACTCCTGTTTACAGTGTAGGCAGCTTCGCACCTGCAGTTTTAGCTAAATTTTGCATCTTTTAGTGGAATGACGGCAAAAAACATAACATGGAAATTTCAGTGGAATTCTCCCTGAAATCCCTCCATCACTATCTCCGTTTCCTTTCCACAGGTGATTACCCTGAGCTCTGCCCGATCTACCTCCCCCATCACAAGCCCCGCCCCCAGCTCCGCCTCCACCATGCAGCCCCTGGTGAAGTTGGAGCATGGGGGTGCCAGTGCCGGGGCGGCAGCCACGGGGGCGGGGGGGTCCCGGCCCGTTCAGAAATACATCGTGGTGTCTCTGCCGTCGGCCGCGTCAGAGACCAAGGGCGCCAGCCTGACATCGCCCTCACCTGCTTCCTCAGGCCCCGCCCCCGTGCTTGACTCCTCCTTTAAAACGGAACGCTCAGATTCCCCAGGGGCTAGCGGCCACTGACTGGGGGCACCTTCCTGGGGGATGGGGAGTGGGGGGAGGAGTAGAGCGACGCCATCCTGAAACCGATGAAGGAAACTGCAAATCCGAGACTCCTTAGGTCAGAGACAACTTCGGGGCAGGAGTTTTATGGAACGGGGGGGGAAGGGGAACACAGCAATGAGACTTTTAAAGAACGGGTTTATATTAAAAAGCATAAAGAGTGCCCAGCGTGTCGGAGGAACTGACTCTCGGGAGGGAGAGAAGTGGCCAAAGGGATGAGGAGAGCAGGAGAGTGCGGGGCACTGAGGAGCCGCGAAGGACACTTCAAGGGAGAGTGCTATGGCGATATGGTACGGGGCGTGTTCCTGTCCCTTCTCCCTCTGTAAGCCATGCCCACAGGAGTGTGGCCCCTCCTCTGGCTCTGACAGTGTTTTTGTTGATTTTTTTTTATATTCTCAAATAAAGCTGATTTTTGTATGGTGTTATTTGCTGTTTTTACTGCAGGAAGGGAAGATGAATCATTAATCATGGTTAATAAATCAATGCCTATTGGTGATATGTATTTTTTAATCTTCTCTGATGCAAATGTGAAACTCAAAGACATCTACTTAATGTCTTAGGTTAATCAACCAATCACTCTTTATGCCAACATCAGTTTTTATATATGTTTTCTTCCATTAAAGAACTTTCATGTATAAATATAGGTTGGTCTCTAGCCGTAGGACAGATAGCTGTGAAAGGTATCTGGCTGGATTTGAACCCCAGCAGGAATCCTGTTTTTTTCTTATCTCTTGACCTGAGCACAGGGGTGGTGTGTGGCCTGTTAGGATTCTATGCCTGTGGTCCCTGATTCAAAGGCCAGGGTCGGCAGAGTGATGTCACCGTCGGGCCCTTGAGCAAGGCCCCAACCCCCAATTGCTTCAAGTACTGCCTGACCCTCCTTTCACCCCAAAAACGTATATGGCTTTCATCTGATAAATAAATCAAATGTAAATATGTCCAGGGTTCTTTGTTCAGTTCCCAATCCTGGTTTTGTATGTTTATACTTCATCGAGGGAGATATTCTCTTCCCCACTTGCTCTAGGGCCAACAGACATGTAACTATTCTGCCAAGGCTGGGCTTGACCTGCTGATCTTCTGATCACAGGCCTGGAGGCTTAGCCCTCTTAGCCACATGCAGCCCCCTCTTCTCCATCACTTTGTGCTGGCTTCCCCATATGGTCTAGAAACACACTGTTAGGGAGAATCAGTATCTCTGCAGTCAGTGTGTGGACCGGTATTCCATCTCTGTTCTACTAGGAATCTTTGCCGGTATAGATTCCAAACTATGTGGGGATGGAAGGTGAATTTGGCGTGTTTGCTGGGATCTGTATTAATACCCATCAGAAATTTACACCAAATTTCACGTTGTGCATTACCATTAAATCTGAGACGCCTGCCTTGCGCTGATCCTTATGTGCGCGACTGCCTCCAAGCCGCTGCTCCTCAGCCCTGCCCTGCTCCAGTGAGTGCACGCAGTGCGTTTGCCGCGACCTTGTCCAGGCGCAGTGGCGGTGAATGACAGAACTGAGCAGCACAAAGGAAGTCATGCGAGAGCGGAATGCGATAAGTGAAGCGTGAGACGTGCGCTAGCGGAGGGCCAGGCGGGGGATTCCGTCTCAAAGGAGCGGCCAAAAACCTGGGTGCTTCTAATTTGTCTCGACTGTGACCTGAATACTCAAACCCGGCACTTTTTCAGACAAACAAAGCCACTCTTTGTTTACAGGGCTGGAAGGAGGTTCGGATCCATATTTTCAGGTTTCTGGAAGGTTCTTCTGTAGGTGACATCAGTATGAACAAATATTCCTATTAATATAGAATGATGTTGCCCTACTTTGCCAAGAATAAAATTGGCAGGAGTAATTGCCAGCAGGTTGGCAGTGAAGGGGTTAAGGTGGGGGCTGGAATGCCCCACTGTAGGACTTGGGTATCAGTGACACACTCAGTGGCAACAGATCTGTCAGACGGGTCATGTTGGGGGAGGAGAGGAACGCCGTAGCTGATAGAGAAGTATGTCCCACGACCAAAGAAGAGGGTGGGGACATCTTGGTGGACCAGGAAATAGGGTCCAGCCCACGGACGGGGGGACTGAGGTCAGGGAGCGGACAGGACTGAATACGCCAGTGATGAGAGGGTAGAGGAGCAAAATACACACTGCAGACAGAGAGGCACACGAGGGGGGGGGCAATTTCTTCAGACTGGCCCAGCTCGTTAAGTGCTAGCAGCAAGAAATGGACACTTTATTACTTTTTTTTTTTTTTACTTTTTTTGTGAATCCTGGCATATGTACAGCATAGCTGACAAATGATTCAAGAAGTGTTAAAGTGTATTTATGGATTTACATTAAGTCGAGCGTGGCAGCCCTTAGGGCAGCCTTCGTGCCTTGTATACGCCTTCCTCGTCGGCCCCAAAATGGTGAGTGGCGCTGGTCTATTGTTTCTTTTGAGGAGAGGGCTTATATTACACCTGAGTACAGGTATGACGATCTACTGATGTTACATTGACACATAACTCCACCTGCATGGATATACGGCAGTGAACACAAGCGTACACACATACACACGCGCACGGAATGCTGCCGACACTAAGCCACAGAATGAAGGGAACGGGGCCAACATGCACAAGGGCAAAGAAAACGCGTCTGTATAGAAACTAATACATTGTTACAGAATCAATTACAGATAAGTCTGATTCGCCGCAGCAGCGCTGCTTTCTCATCGGCCTGTCTAGGTTTAAGCTGTCTTAAGTTCTGCCACCCGCACAAGTTTGTGAAAGCGGCCTCGAAGTCAGCTGGGAAACGCACGGGAAAATACGCGGAGTACTGGCCTGGATCAGGGAACCTGACAGCATCCATGGGGAAACTCCGGGACCTCCGCTAGGTCCCACTGTGGAAAAGGACTCCTCTTCCGGCGGAGCAGGTGAATACTGAACTTCTCACAGGATGCCTGATGTCAAATCTCACAGAAAATCTGCAAGAATAAAAAATATTTGAATGCATGTTATATTCCTCAAATGTATCAGAGGATCAGTATGTAATTTCTTTTTATAGTGTCTGATGGGTGTCTTCAGCGGCAGAGTGGAGTAGGAGAAGCTGTTTTAAGACCCTGTACTTTTTATTCACTGACTCCCGGCAGTTAAGCATATTACGTATGTATAAACTTTATGTCAAATCCCTTGCCTGCCTATGTATATCAAGAAAATGTAAGATCAATAATAATAATAATAATAATAACAATAATAATAATAATAATAATAATAATTATTATTATTATTATTATTATTATTATTATTATTATTATTATTATAGGTCAGGTGCAGGTAAATACAAACCATAAGTTTTTCCCAAAGTTTTCCATTGTTTAAAATTTTATTGAGATTTTCTTTTCGCTGCGGAGCTAGTAACAGTAGTAAAGGACGGGAAACGTACATACATTTTAGCTATGTGAGCTTACGGACTCGCCTAATAATCAAGAATCCAAAAGACTCAATTTATCGATACTAGACGCGTTATGGATACCGTCATCTTGGATTCAGCAGTGCTTAATATTTATTTATAAATGTATATTTACGCATTACAGTCCACATATATAGCTCACATAATACATCCATCCTTTTCCCATCCAGGAAATGTATATAGGTCTAGTAAATATCTATATGTGTTCTGCATGTTAATCTTTAAGTTGTAAATGCTTGTTCAAACTAAACGTGCTTTTCATTCAGTGTAGAAGTGTAACGTTGCATATTATTATATTTTTGTTATCTGAGAGCTGGCCGTTGATTCGATAAATAGTAGGAGATATTTAGAGAAGCAGCGCGCCGCGGTAGCCGTCTATTGCCCCCACGGCATTTGGGGAGCGATAAAGCAGTCCCGCACGCTTGTCTAGACGTCACACCATCCATCCAAGCACTGGGACGCTAGTTTCTGCCTGGCACTGTGGCAGACTATCGATTCCTGCATTTCTTCGAAATATAATCATCCTTCTTCCTTAGTACGTATGTCTAGAGCTCTGGATTCTACTGATTGTCCTAACAGGCTGGAAAAATAACTCCTATTCATAGAATGAAGCCTGGCTGGATCATTTGGTTACTGGATAAAAATATAGAATGCTGCAGTATTATTTTTAAACTTAAAGGCAGCTTTAATAGCACGAACACGTAGTACATACAGATAAACACAAAAATAGAACCTCAGATTCTATGTGAAGCATATTGCTTCAATAAACCTATATGAGTTTGGCTGTGGAATCTGACGACCTGCAGGAGTCTGTGGTATTTCTGGTTAAAGCTTTTACCCCAAGGAGAATTTATTGAAAACATAGGGGTTTTGGTGGAAGCGATGAGTGACAGTCTTTGCTGCTCACATCTGTGCCCTGGATTTGTGCCAGTTCACAGCGGAGGGTGAATTTCAGCGAAGGTTTCCAACGCTGTGTCTTAGTTTCATATGGTCCTCACATGCTGGTTGAAGTTCCCGTTGCTTAAACACATGCTGCTGGGACGAATCAGTGACTGTGAAGCTTCCTTTCCTCCTGTGCCGAACCAAAGCATGGTCTGTAGCATTGACCTGAACCCACTGGGCTGGGCTCCGCGTCTGCTGGACACTCAACAGCTACCTGGAATCCTTTGGCACTTTTCCGAGAAAGCAGCGTACATGTATACAGTGTCGGTCAAACCTTGGACTATTAACAGGACCAGAAGCCTGTATCACGAAGCTGGATAACTTGTCAGATTTAAGGTACCCCAGTTTAAATGGATTTTATCTGTTTTCTTAGATTTAGCACAGACTACCTTAAATTCGACGAGTTGTCCAGCATGTTTGTCGTTTTCATTTGCAGTTTTAAAAATGATAATAAACCAGCAGGGGGCGACATGGCATGGTGCGTCACACCTACACGACTGTGGGTTTCAATCCCACCTCTGAGGTGTGTGTGTGTGTGTATGGATTTTGCATGTTCTCCTCATGTTGTACTGTGTCTTCTGAGTACTCCTGCGGCCCAGAGCCATACAGTCAAACTAACTGGAATCTTTAAACCAGTGCTTTTTAACTCAGTCCTCTGGGACCCCCAGATGGTTCACGTTTTTGCTCCTTTGCAGACAGTTTATATTTTTGCAAAAATGTGCCATTTTCATGATCATTTTCATGTTACGTTACAGTAAAAGACTTGTTTGGTTTTGAGTTTTCCTTTTTTTTTTTGAAAACTACTGCAAAACTCATTAGAGCCATTTCATTGTTCAGGTTTAACTTCATTTATATATTTATTACTCGACAAAAAAGTTTGCTTATCTTTATATATTTGACCAGAAAACTTTTTAAAATGATCATTTATAATTTTATTGATCACGCGGACCAGTAAAAATAGCTGTGGGCTGGATGGCGTTTCCCAGCATCATGCTGGAAGATGGATGGATGAATTATCAGATAACAGCAATTAAACGAGAGCGGCATGCTGTTCTAAGAATAAACTCCTGTAGTAAATATGGAAGGCGGGTATGGAAGAAGACTGGATGGATGGGTGAAAAATATACAGACCAGATATTTTTTTTAGCAAACACCTGAGTCGACGCTTTCCTTATCTGGCTTTGTGTTGTTGAACACATCACGCTTCGTATCGAGCAGCATAAGGTGACGCGTCTGACTTCTGGATTCTTCCTGCTCAGCATGCCAGAGCGGGTCCATTTTTTCCAGAATCAAAATTACTACAAGTTGAAGCGTGACTGTCTGCGCCGGGGGGTGCTCTTCCAGGACCCGCTCTTCCTCCCCACGGCCCAGTCCCTGTTCTACCGACGCCCCCTTCCACCTGGACTCACCTGGAAAAGGCCACGGGTGAGAGAGAGAGAGAGAGAGAGAGAGAAGTTAGCCTGAACAGTTCCCTCTCATAAAGCTGCCAAGAGACCGAGGGAAAAATATCCTCCAATCAAAAGAAACGGCGTAAATCAACAACATAAACTTAAAGTATAAATAAATGGATATGGTGCACGTATGAGCTACATAGTCATACATGGTTATGTACAGTGTCAGCTGTTTTTACAGCTGGCATGTGCTATGGCTGGGGTGGGGGACGGTGTACTGAGAGGGTATCTCCAGTGGGGCTTCTTAGGACTCCTGGTGGAATAAGCTTTCTCCAGGAAAGCACCCCATGGAGTGGATGAGCATTGTTCACGATGTCCTCCGATTCTATCCTCTGCAGCGGCCTCCATTGGCTCCAGTCCTTCCATGAGGTCGGTCTGCCTGATAAATTTGTCTTGACTTGTGGCAAATCTTATTTAGTGCCCAAGAGGCCATGGCCCACGGCAGACTAGAAAGCAGGCATACTAATCGATGTCAGAAGGAAACATTAAGTGTGGAATAAGAGAAACACATCAGCGTTGCTAAGTTGACTTTGACACTGTCTCCTGTCACCCTGTAGCTGTGACCCGCTATAGGATAAGGGGTCATAGAAACTGGTTGTCACCAGTTGATTACTCACTATTGAAATGAATATACATGTATAGGGATTATTGACATAACTGGTACAGTTGTAAAGTACTGTATGCATTCCCCACATACAGGTTAAAAGGCATGTCGATTTCTTGCCATACCAGTACGAATGCACATAAAATAAGTATGTACTTCTGCTGTTCTGACAAATCACTGTGCATATTAACTGTTAAAAGTTATTCAGAAAATGCATGCTTTGCAATTGGACAGTCTATCTCTGAATTTAGAGAGGAAAAATATACAGATGCAGACTGAAAGATACAGCCCAGCAGAGAGAGAGAGAGAGAGATTGAAGAAAGAGGAGAAACTAGGAGAGATAAGTACTGGGAGAATGTCAGGGAAGATGAGACGGGAGCATATCCAGTAACAACAGCAACTGAACAACAACAGCAACTGAACAGATGATTGGCTAGTGAGAGAGACGAGTATCCAATCAAATAAAGGCAAAAAGAGAAGAGCTACACAAGCTGGATTTTTGGCCCATCAGAGCCCCATATAGCCCGTGGGTGTCTGTCTGATTGAACACCAGCAGCTTAAATCGGGCGCGGTGGTGCACAAGCTCCCGATTAGGATTACCCCTTGAAAACATGGTGAGGGCTCTAATTTCAGACATTTAATGAGTAAAAATTAGACTTTCTAATTAAAGAGAGGCATCAGCGGAGTGTAACTGAAGCTGGAGGAGAGTGCGAGGGGTGTGTGTGGGAGTACTTGGAACTTTAACCGGGTATCACTCCAAAAATTTATAAAACGACACTGATTTCGCAGTGAAATCCTAACTGGCTATCCTTAACTGGCTATCCTTAACTGGCTAGCCCTAACTGGGACTGCCTGTACCTGCATTTCTAAAATGTACATATGCTGAATAATGTGAATGTTCTCTAGGTGTCATATGCCAGCATTTTAAATGTCACCTCGCTGACACAGAAAAGGGCACTACCAATCTACTTTGCAGTTTCAGAAGCATGTGGCCTGTGTTGTAGTCGCGCTTAAGCTCCACCCTCTTGAAAATATTGGGGGAGGTCACTGGTGTGTGTATCCACAGGTCGATAGGTTGTGTCTCACGCTCATATTTCTAGATGAGTCTGATACTGACAGCATCTCCCCTCCTGTCACAGGAACTCTGTAAGGACCCCCGTCTCTTTGTGGATGGCATCAGCACCCGGGATCTACACCAGGGCAGTCTGGGTAATTGCTGGATGGTCGCAGCCACATCCTGCCTGGCCACGGAGCCCTCCCTCTGGAAGAAGGTATGATTCCAGCCTGTGGGCCCCAAAAATGTACTTAACTGCCCTTCTTACATATGGTCTTTATTATTTGTTAAATGCCCAATATTGAACTCGAATTGAATTGAACCTAAAGTAGGGCATAGCAGTGGTACTGAGGCTAGGGGTCTATTCCACCAATCAGAAGGCTGCTGGTTCAAATCCTATGAATACCAGAAGTGGTCTGACTCTGTTGGGCCCTTAACCTGCAATTGCTCCATCCTGGGTATGACATTAATCTGTATCAAGCCCTGCAAGAAGGTCCCCTAACTTAGAGGGGAAATTGAGGGGTTGGTGGCAGGATTGATACTCTAGCTACCAGAAAAGAAACTCCCACTGTTCCATTCAGACCAGTGTACTACTGTGGTGTCACCTGCCCTGTGCTCAGGTTCTCATCCCTGAGGTGGTTTGCCATGCGGTGAGTGCAGTGCACATTCCTTTATTTGCCATTTGCACAGGTACTGAAGTACAAGTACATTGGGGTTATTTCACAGTAAAGATAAGACAACAAGCAAGACTATGATGTACAGAAAATTGCATTCAGAGTTTTACTAAAAATAAAGGTTGGTTGGTTGGATGGATGGATGGATGGATGGAGAAACGCCACGTTCCAGTGAAGTTTCCCAGAAGTCTCTCGTCCTGGGGCACTGAGACAGTGAAGGAGGCATCAAACCCAACACAAGATTATCAATAACTGAGAGCAGCTGCTCCACACGTTCTCCAATCTCCCAGGTGATCCCGGGTCATTTGGAGCAGGAGTGGAACCCCAAGCGGTCGGACCAGTATGCCGGAATCTTCCACTTCCGCTTTTGGCGTTTCGGCCGCTGGACAGATGTGGTGATAGATGACCGGCTGCCGGTCAGCCAGGACGGCACGCTGCTCTTCTGCCGTTCGGCCTCGCCACGCGAGTTCTGGAGTGCCCTGCTGGAGAAAGCTTACGCCAAGTGAGAGCATCACCCCCGGGGGGAGCCAATGCACCCGTGCTGTCAGACAGCGATGTCCGGAATCATTTACAGATATGAATCCTATGAGATGTTAAATTATTTCAGGAGAGCAAGACATGATACATTCATGATGCTCAGTATCAGTGCATGATAATTGATAGTCAACTCAGTCATTTTACAGCCTAGTTAAGTATCTTGATTGTCACCTTCAGCTATAGAGGACAATTATTGAATAGGATCAGTTGTTCGAAGTGATGCAGTAATTAGATTAGTAAATTAGATTTTCTGTCTGTCTGAACCCCGCCCTCCCCCACAACCAAAAAGACTAAACGGATGTTATGAGGCGCTGGAGGGAGGGAACACAGCCGAAGCGTTGGTGGACTTCACCGGCGGCGTGTCAGAGCCCCTCATTCTGGACCGTGAGCTGCTGGGAATGCACCCGGACAAGCGGAAGGGCCTGTTCCAGACGTTGGCGCGAGCACACGCCCGCCGGGCCCTCATCACCTGTTCCATACGGGTCAGAACCACATGGGGGAGGGCCCAATACTGCATCACATGGGCTTACTGACAGCCTAACTCATCTGCATCAGTGGTTCTCAACTGGTTCAGCCTCAGGACCCACATTGTTCTTTGGTTATTCAGTTTGCAAATTTCAAGCCAAATTTATTTCACAAAAAATAGTGCAGTGATAGCAAATAGGCAGTAAGAGAGATGCAATGGCCTCAAGTAAAAGAAGAAAGAAGTTTGACCACACTCTCCATGAAAATAGTCCTGCTACCCACTTTTGGGTTGTGACCCGCCAGTCGAGAAACAGGGGTCTACTTTCCTAACACCCTAATAGGTTTGGGATAATAATACTTTATACACAATATGGCCAGCTGTGCCATTTATATGCAAGTGATTCACACCAGTTCAGATGTCAGAAAGCCTGAACCAACAGAACAAATCTATTGCCTTGAGGAGGCAGAGTCTGGCACGGCAAAACCATATGGCTGTGATCCATCTTGACATTTCAAACAGTCTCCTTTTAATCACATGACTTACTTTTAATTCACACGCTTTCACAAATCCCTACCAGTCGTGTCAGACAATAAGAGTTTTCCTCAGTAGTGCAGTCTCCACTTCCTGTACCATATAACCATGCTTCCTGGTGCTCAGACTGATCGCTCTTACCATCTGGCTCTCCCTCTACCCCTTCCCCGGACATCCCGCACGGCCCCCTCCCCTGTGCCGCCGTCATACCAGCCGGCAGAGGGGGAGGCAGTGGAGTCTGTGTTGGACTGCGGGTTGGTTCGGGGCCATGCCTACGGGATCACGGCGGTGCGGAAGATCCGTCTCGGCGAGCGAATCCTGGGCCGCTGTGGGACTGCCTGGGCTCACATGGTGCGCCTACACAACCCCTGGGGCACAAACGACTGGACCGGAGCTTGGAGCAAGGGGTGAGTAAGAACCGAACCAGAGTATGGCATCATTATAGGGCTTATCCGGCCAAAAAACTGATTCAGCTTGAAACATATACAGTACGTAGCAGTGTGTAACTCCCTAGCGCCTCCTACAGGTCACCTCAGTGGCGGCAGGTGGGCCGCAGCGAGCTGGAGAAGATGGGCATCACAGTCAGGGATGTTGGAGAGTTCTGGTAAATCAGAAAAAAACAATTGCACCTAAACCTATAAATATAAAAATATAAGCATCTCATGATCTTAGTAATGCCTGGAGATTAGTGACCTTGGCTTGGTGATCGGAGAGTATTACCAAAGCCAAGATCAGGCATTCCTTCTGTGACTATTCATTCATATCAGGATGGAGTTCGAGGACTTCTGCCGTTTTTTCACGGACGTGGTGGTGTGCCGGCTGGTGGAGCAGTCCCTGCTGTGGCCCACCTCTCACTGGAGGGAGGTACGCTGCCAAGGGGAGTGGAGGTTTGCCCCTGAGGAGTCACCAGAGGGCGGCATTCACCTCAGTGGGGAGGCAAGACCCAGGGACCGGGCCATCTGCCTGGAGGATGAGAAGAAGTGTCAGAAAGGAGACAGGAAGGAGGAACAGCTGGGGGAGAGGAAGAAGGATAGCAGGACAGGTGGACTGATGGACAAGATAGAACGAGGGAAGGGATGTGAGAATATTAAGGTGGGAAAATCTCCCCCCAATGGTGGGGGGGCAGGAAGGCCGGGCCTTCAGCTCAAGGACAACAGGAGCAGGTGTGGGGGCTGCATCAACCACCGGGAGACCTTCCTGCTCAATCCCCAGGTGAGTCGGCATCCCTGACAGGTACTGCTAGCCAGTGAGGTGCACCATGCACAGACACCCCTCTGCAGAGACGTTGCTTCGGTTTGTTTTTCACAAAGACGCTTCTCTCAAACCGAATCAAGCCAATTAATTCAGAAAGCAAGGACTGCCATGGGATATAAAAGTCCCTCAGTGGAAGCCAGATTCTGTTCTTTGTTATTTTCATTGAGTGCTGGAATACTTGACAGGTGACAGAAGACAAAATAGGAGAAAAAACACAAGATTTAGATTTTGGCACAGACAGAGACAGACAGACAAATTCTTTTGTAGTAATGTTTCCAAATGCAAATTCTGAGTCTACATGACACTCACAGGGAAACCTGTCAATCTTAGGTTATGTTCCTTCTTTCCCTCCCAGTTTATGTTTGAGGTGCAGGGAGAGGGGGATGAGGTTCTGATTTGCCTTCAGCAGGAGGACAAGAGGATGCAGAGGAAGGAAGGGAAGGGAGAGAACCTCCCTATAGGCTTCGAGGTGCTACGGGTGGGTGACTTGACACAATTAGCTTTAGCACAAACAACTGATTGGCAGCATAGGCTCGGCTTGTAACACGCATTAGGGGATCTGTCACATCCATCATCCATCTTCTAACCCCTTATCCTGATTACGGTCACGGGGGGTTGGGAGGGGGGGGTTGGAGCCCATCCCAGTCTGCATTGGGCACGAGGCCCAGGCGTGATCAGCTGATGTTAATAAACACCGTTCTATGAATGAGATGTCCGGTGAGTGGGACAGACAGAGAATGTGATACCGTGAGAGTAGAGCTGGGATCTGCAATCCCTCCCCTCCCGTTGGCTCAGGTGGAGGTGAACAGGGAGACCCGTGTGCAGTGTTTGGGGGAGCAGGCTGCCAGCTCCGTGTACATGGACTCCCGCAGCGTGGCCCTGCGTGTCACCCTGGCGCCCGGCCGCTACGCCCTGCTGCCCACCACCTTCCAGCCTGGGACCACGGGCCGCTTTCTCCTCAGGGTCATGTCGCATTCCCACATCCGCCTGAGGTACATCATCTCACTGACCTTCCCATCTCACTGCCCAGTGTGACTCCCTCCTCCTCGCTTCACCACGCTTACCATCCCCATCCACGTCTCCTTCAGGGAGCTGACAGACGAGCTCCCCGGGCCCTCCGTCAGGCAGTGCTGGGGGGACCCGGCCACCATGGTAACCACTGTGCACCTGCGACGGGCATCCGGCCTCAGTCTACCTAAATGTATAGGTGCGAACAGTTAAACACTCACTGTATGCAGTCCTAATGCTAATACTTTCCATAAACTTTACACAGTGCTAATGCTAACAACTATATATGTGCAGCATCAAAATAATGCTGACAAAAGCTGTCCCCTAGCAGTAATGCTAATGTTGAATGTGTGCAATGCTGATGCTAATGCTAGCCATAAACTGTTTGCAGTGCTGCTAACGCAGTGCTAATGCTAACTGCAGACCATGTGTTATGCTAATGCTAATGTTCACAGCAGACCCTGTGTCGTGCTAATGCTAATCTTAGTACTGCACACAGTCTGTGGTTAAGGCTAAACACAGACTACGTTCAGTGCTAATGATGTATGTCTATGCGATTAAACACACGTTTGTCACCCATCCCAGCTTATGTGACCATCACCATGTGTGTATTTCTGAATGACTCTCCTGTCGCATTATTGCTGCAGCCCCTGACGTCTATGCCGTCATACACTGCGAGGACAAAACCATAAAGACCCGCATCTTCAAGCAGAATAGCAACCCCGAGTTCAACACCAAGGCCATTTTCTACAGGAAACAGCCTGACTCCCCCATCCGCATTGAGGTCAGCGCTCACTGTAATGCTGCACTGCATTCACGCAGTGGAGTCCTGCTGAGCACTCTTGCACTCTTTCACCATGTCTATGTACACATGCAGATATGGCGCCAAGGACGGCTATGGGATTGCCTGCTGGGCAGAGTGGAGCTGCAAACCAGCAACAACGAGAAGAACCGCAAACGGGTGATTGACTTGCAAGGCAACCAATGGCAGTCTGGTGTCCACGGATGCATCTATGTGGACACTTCTTCCAGCCAATGCCTGACTGATCTGTGATCGGTGGGTCCCATTAGTGCCCCCTACTGGACAAACAGCCTGATCCTGCAGTGGGTTCCACATAAATCAGTGCACAGGCTAAAATAGGAAATATTCAATAATATATATAAAAAAAAACAATGCTCAGGCAACAATAAGCAGGACAGTATCCATGCAGGGAATCATCAGAGCTTAAAATGATATACTTTAAAAGATGAGTATTAGTATATTTTAAAACGACAGCCTTAAAAAGACCAATATCATAACCAGCTAGCGCAGCATATGAATAAGTAATTTGTGGTTTAACTTGAATGCAACATAACATATTTTAACTGAAATATGCCGGCGGAGAAGGTCAAAACTCTGCTGAAGAGACAGCGTCAGGTATTTCAGGATATGCTGACTTTCTGACAGCTGAAACAGCAGCATGCAGGGCAATGTGTCTAACAGATGGCCATTTCAGGAAACTTAAGCCAAGGGTGAGTGTATGTTTTGTATATGTGGCGAATGTATGTATGTTTTTACACCACTCTGCTGGTCAGACGAAGCGAAAACATTACATGTCTTGCAGATGAGTATTGTTGATGATCGTATTTAATCATTTTTTTCTGCAAACACATTGCATTGGTTGTGCATTGTACCACATTTTTAAATAAAATTAAAACGTGCTTTTGAAAACAAGCTCTCTGAAGCATTTGAAAATGTCTCCTCATTATCCGTTTAAATGCCGTTTACCTGCCTGCTATCAGCGTTAGTTTGTTTAGCTGATATCTTTATCCGAAGTTATGTAGATGATGTAATATTTAACCAGAGAATCACTGGTTAGGGGTCTTACTACAAATTGTAACATATATCTACTGAGCTTATTTAATACGTGCTGCTGTGGTTTAAAACACTCACCACTGTAAGCATTGACCTTTTTAATGTTGTTCGCAACCCCCGCCTGTGTTAATCCGCCAAAGTCCGGCTACGGCCTTGACGCGGGTCAGGCAAATTCCAGCAGTGCGTATGCCCCGCTGTAAGGGCTTCGATCGGATTTTGAGTGACAGAGACAAAACGCTGTTAGTATAAAACTACTTTTTAAACCAATAACCCGGTCATTGTTTTTAAACGTTGATTAGACAAGCTAAATCAAGCCGAGAGACTCTGTGTGTACATCACTTTTGTCTATATTTATATGGTACACGCCATCCACGAAGCCATACTCCTAAAATTTCAGCCTGATAAAAAAATTTAAACAGTTATAGTCAGGGCAGCATTGTCAGATTAGAGAGCTGCTTTACTCCCCCTTTGGCTGGTCTAATTGTTTATAATCAAAAAACAGGCTGAACTGTTTTTGTCAACTGTTGAATTAAAGAAAGGATCTGCATTGTTTAATTTAAGCCCCTTGATCCTTACCGCTGTGGGGAAATGTGCGCAACGACGTCGAGTTTAGCGCAAACTGTGCATTAATATACTCCGTCAGGTCGTTATCGTCATTTTATGTTTTGCCGGACATTATTGTATTGTTTTTATTTTTTTCCTTTTTTACCTGCTTCCAAGTTGTCCTCAGTACCAAAGGTAAGATTTTTTTCGTCACGTAATGGCGACTCTCTGGACTCTAAAATTGTAAACGAATGCGGGTCTTATTCTTAACAGTTTGGGGTAATGAAGTCCCCCATATTAAATTTACAATTTATTTAACTTTACAAATAAGGTGTATATTTTTATAGAAGTCATTGCTACGAATGGATGTTTAATATTGATTTAATCCCCAGCTGTTTTTTTCTCTCAGGGGAGCTGGGTGTCAAAATTACACCCAAGCGCAGAAGAGATCATATTTTTCGAAATACTGGAAGTCATTGAGTGTTTGATGCTAGTCATTTTAAGCACAACGGATTTAATAAAATCTTATTAAGATGCTTCCCGCTTTACGTAGTTTATTTTAAAAACGCTCGTTTGTGAAGTGAGATTTTTATATAACCCTTAAGCAAAACGGTTAAAACACGTGGTGGATATAAAATGTTAATACATTAATCTTTTAAGAGCTCCCTTTGTCCAGTGAAGTAGATTTTCAAATGCCAGCATAAAATGTGTACCAACATGGCGCAACTTGCAGCTTGCTATTAGTTGTTTATTGATAAAAATTTTTTTACCGTTAATTTCGACAATTAGGGTACTATTACGTATTTCATTACGGTGAGTGCATTATCTTTTGCCATTATATACAATGATATTAATTGTTATTATTATTATTTATTACCAATGCATTGGATATTATCTTTTTGTTCTAAAAAGTTAAAAATATTAAAAATAATTGTTTAAATAACAACTTTAGGTTAGCGGAGTCGCCTTCCACACTGGTCTAGCAAGTCGCCTACCGCTCCAGGCTGGTCTCATCAACGCCGTGCGCCTCGCGTTGTGCCGGAGCACAATGCTTACATGCCGCACACCCCAATGAAGAATTCGAACAATCCGGGGGGGACACAGGCGTGACCGAGGGGGATGTCAGCTCGCTTGTTTACACGTTTTAATAAGTTATCAGCTGATTTAGAAGTACTTTATGTACGATGAGCCCCGATTCGACACCTGTCGGTGCGAAATTTGATGAGTTTTATGCACGATCTTTTATGATCAACCCTAAACCAGATAACTTTGCCGGCTAAAGCATTAAAAACAGGTTTTAGTTTATGCATGTCTTAAGTTACTTAAGATCTAAATAGAGCGTGGCAGAGATGCAAGGACTGGCCGAAAGACAAGAGCTCTTCACGACAAAGCAACATGAAAAATTTTATGAGCTCAATGGTTACTGTGGACGTTTGTTAATACCAGTTAATCGTTTTATTTACTGGCAATTAATCTGTTTTGCTTTCATATTTTGCTTTCAATATACTCTCTATCATTTTAAACCACGGGGAGCCCAGTCAATCAATAACTGCACTAAACTATTAAGAATCGACAATATAAATTGGAACAAAAAAGTCAGAAAATGTTTGGGGTGCGTTACAATATTATAATTATATAAGGGAATATATTATATTATATTAGAGAAATATGACATTTGACAGCATTTTTGCGTCGTCTATCCAGGATCCAGTAGGCCTACCAGCTAAGCCTATGTTAACTTTAAGTAAATAGATTGCTGATTTACCCATTTACTCAGTGATATAAGTGTACTGGAACAAATAAATTTAATTACCTGGTTGAAATTCAACACTTGCCCTCAAATGTGATTTGAACCTCGTTTCGGAGACTACACCCTTTCCTTGGCGCTACCCGTCTCCCGTTTGCTCGCATGCTCTCTGTCTCCCCCTGCAGGCACGCTGAGCGTCATTCTCCATGGAGGAGAGCGGTAATTTGCTGCGCAGCTCAGACAACCGGTCGCAGGTTAGCGTACCAGTGCAGGGTAGGTTACCTATTTCACCTGCTTTCGTGTTGCTGCATCTATTAAAAAACTTGCAGAAATATGCTTTACAGACTGTATGCCGCAAAGGTCACATATCAATAAAAACGATAAAAAACTGGAATTACAATTCACTAAACAATTTACCAAATTGTCACATTTAACAAGATTAAATAATTATTTTATTAGTGCTGTTTTATTTGACGTCATATAATGTCAATCTCTAGCATCTAGCTGCATATTTGTGCAGTAGAGGCAAAGAGAACATTTATGACAGATGCATGTAGTTACTTAAAAAGTGAAAAGAGTGTAGTCATCAGTGATTAATAGTATTAATTCGTTGGCATTGATATATGTTGGTTAGCCTGTTCATTGTCCCTGAAGACTCAAAGACCTCTTTGTTTCTGTTTGTCTCCCTCGTTTCTCTCACCATGTAGTTGTCTTCAAAGTTCTCATGACTGCATTTCCTGTCACTCAGATCGCTGTAGGTAAGTATTGCTGCAGTAATGCACTTCAGGCAGCAGGTGGCATTGTTGCCTCACATCTCTGGGACCTAGCTCCAGAACCCTGCAAGCCTGTATAGCATATAGGACAAGTGGGTATAGAAACTGGATGGATGGTTGTTGGTTCAGGACCCTAGCTGCTGTACCTATAAGTAGGTTAACCTGGGTAACATAGAAAGTCTTGTGTTCAGTGTGGGAATGTCTGGCCTCCCCCCACACAGGGGCCGTGCACCTGAATGACTGCCCCCAGCAGCGCTACATTCCCATCTTCTTGCTGGTATCTGGAATTTCTGGTTTGGCCATGGGTATGGTGTGCTGCCTGACCTGCAACCGCAGAAATGAGGAGCGTGGCTGGAGCTCAGTCAATGGTCCTTGTGGCACTGCCAGTGCCCTGCTGACCACGTTCTACTTCTGCTGGTTCATCACAGGTGTGACGCTGCTGAGTTTTTGGACACACTGAGATTATCTACATTTGCATGCAACTCACTTAACATTTACTAAAAGTACATTCAATATTCTTTGCTCACAAATAAATTTACAGTACGCTCACCATTTGAGGACCTTTATTAGCAAGAAAATGTCATATCTTTGATTCATCAAAGTAAGAGAAAATTTGAGGCATTAAACATGAACATTAAATACTAAATAATTGTATACGTACCATGGCCGGAACGTGTAATTATGAAAGGATCAAACTCCTTTTTCAAGTCATGTGACATGAGGAACCAAACTGAATCATGTGACATGAAGCGATAAACTGAATCGTGTTTAATCTTCACAGAAATGGCTTCTGGGATTAAAGAAGAAATACCATTGATGCCACACACATCCGGTGCACTGATCCTCTTTCACGCACCAGTATCTTAATGGTTAATATTTTCCTCCTGTTCGCTCAGGAAACGTATGGATCTACTCCATTTATCCCGCCAATTACAACCAGACGGTGTCCGGGCTGCCGTACTGTAACAAGACCATGTACCAGTTCGCCTTCTGGACGTCCACCTTGCCGTACATGGTTCTGGGGGCAATGCTGCTGGGATGCATCTTCATGCTCATCTACTTATGGTTGTATGGAAGGAGGCAGACGATTGGCAGATTCAACTGGACCATCTAAGTCAACATTGGGTGTGGTTGGTGGGGGTGTCCCATGCGCAGTCCGCCCCCATGTCTCTGCTGAGGCCACTGACTGAAGAGATGTCTGTGTCTGTAGCTCCATTGTTTCTCTCTACCATCTTGTTTCCCTAAAGTACATGGAGCTGATGCTATTTTATCCTTATCTGTTCTTGTGCCGTTTTTTGTACATTTTTTCTTTTTCTAATAATTATTTATTATTATTATGAATTATTATGATCATCGATACGAATGATTGGGCCATTTCTCGGCCAGAGTCGAGGTGATTTCATATTTTCACCGTTTGCTGTAATTTTATTCTATTTTTTTTTTCTTTTTGTCTGTGAAACTGAATCTAAATTGTGTGAAAATGAATAACTGTGTAGTATCATTTACTTTAATATTCTCACCATCAGGAATCGCCACAATGTTCCCATTACTCTCAATGTACAGCACCTAGCCCCCTCGGGGGGGGTGTGGGGGGGTGAAGACTAGCAGGCGCTGGCTGAATTTCCCCGCAGCCCCTTGGGGATTCCCAGGCTGACACAAGGGTGATAAGGATGGATATAGAGCTGGTTCATTTTGCTCTGAGGCCAAGGAGGGTCAAAGCCCAGGGGAATGCTGGGAAATTCCAAAGCCTTACCTTCTCTATAATCCCTTATTATATGTATGTATTACATAGGCATTACTCATGGGTGGGACAGGCGGGACACATTCCACACAATATTCAAAACAGTGGTGTTTGTCCCACCCAATATTTTACAGGATTTTGCTCTTAGAAATGTAAAAAAACTTGGGGGAATTCAGTTCTCATGTAATCTACTGACCAAGGGGGAAAATCGTCTAGCCAATGATTTCATTTGCATGCATATAAAAAATGTATAAAGTCAATATTGAAATGGGCACATGGCCTATAAATAGGTACACATATGAGGTCATATGAGATAAAATGAAGGGACAGATTTGACTTAGTCACTTAACGGATTTGTGCCTCACCCTCCCAGTACTGAAAACACAGGGCTCTGCTGTGATCCCTGCTCCGAGTCCTCATGCTTAGTTCAAGTTAGTTCCTGTGTTGCTTGCCTGCCTTTGTTTAGACCCCTCATTGTCCCTTTACTTCCTAGTTCTTTTGAGTTCAGTCAAAAATAAAGTTCCCTTTTGTCCCATAAGTTGCATTGCAAACCATGATCCATGGCCCAATGTGACATATATGAAAGTGGAAATAGTCAAATGTGTGTGCTTGGTCAGGCGGCTTGTCAGCGTTATGATTTGATTGATTCTGAAACCATACTGCTTGTTAAGAACTAGGTACTTTCACAACACTGGGAATAAAGGCTGTAGCTGAAGACACAAGTGTTTACGTCCTCCTGCAACCGCTCACCAAACAGGTTGGGCAGGTGAGATCTCACTTAAGGTGCAGCCCGACGTCAGCTTGCTCACAAAACAGGTAAGGCAGATGAGATCTCACTTCAGCTGCAGTGACACAGGTGCAGCCTGACGACAGCTTATCAATGGTAGGATTCAAATTTGAATTAAATCCAGGCAATCTTATTCATATGCTATTATTGGTTTCCAGCATATTCACTACACAGTACTATGGACAGTTTTATCTTTGAGCTTTCACACAAAGTTAAAGATACTACTTTCCTTGCCTAGGCATGTAATTCAGAAAAAATTATATGAAAATGCTTCTGCTTTGAAAATATACTTATTAGTTAAAATAGTTGTTGAAGTAACTATTTATTGATTTGTGATCCTGTTTTTTACTATGTATGTCTGTAGAAAGGGCTGTTAAGTGAGCGGTTTGTTTAATTATGTAGTATTTTGAGCAGGCATTATTTCAGCCATTGGAGGCATCACGCAGGACCCCACGTTGGTTT
>JAABNX020000002.1:25877320-25893299 GCA_015163995.2 Mormyrus lacerda | reverse complement strand
CCTACCAGCACCATAGCAACCAGCTGCCGACATCTTAGCAGAATAGGCCCATTTCAAAATTACCTCAGGAATTTTCGATTCTAGTTTTTGTTTCAGTAAACCACAATTGCATAAACCCCAACGAGTATCCGGACTGCTTTTATGAGTGGTGTGTTAATGCGCTACTATCCAACTATGGAATAACCTGTCAAAAGTAGATAAACAAACCCAGTGTTCTGATCGGACACCCTGTAAAGGTTATCACCGGGAGAGAATCGGCGTTCTTTTTTTTTTTATTTAAACAACCCTTTTCTACAATGTTGGTAAAAATCCAGCTTTAAGTATTGGATGCTCTGGATGTGTGAAGATTGACTGCTTATGTCCGACATTGTTGATGAACACTGGCATTAAAACACAAGTCTTTAACGCTGTAGTTGTTCGCTTTTATTTTTTATGAAGGTGATGATAATGATGTCATCTAACTCTGGACTGTCAACCTCCAAAACAGGCTATTCGCAGTAGAGGTAGCAGATGACATTTTGAGGTGCGGACATTCCTTGTGACTCGTGCATGATGAGGCTGCTTTCTGCTTCAGGTCCAGAGTTGCTTCCAAAAATGGAGCCGGTCGGAAATGCTGTTCACGTTGGAAGATCATCTTGGATAGGTATTCCACTTTTCCCCGCTGAAGACACGTCCTCTATCTCCCACCTGCACCATCAAAGCTTTCACCTTTCTCTTCCCGTCAGGGTATATGAGCATCTTGCCGGGCCTCCTCCCTTTTTCCATGATTGTTTTGGGTGAGCATTGACTTCCCAGGGATAGTAAATCTGATCTAGTGATACCCGGTTAACAACAACAACCTTCATTTGTTGGATGCTCTGTCTTTCCTCTCAGGAATTTTGCACATCAATGACTGTCCCAAACAGCCCTACATTCCCATCTACCTGCTGGTGTTTGGCTTGGTCGGCTTATTACTACAGGTGCAGTACTTTCTCTGCAAATTCTGCACCCAGTGCAATAATCCAGTTGCGGAGACCCTGAGCACCGCCTGCCGTGTCCTGCTCTGCTTGTTTGCTGTCTGCTGGCTGATTACAGGTGAGCGCT
The DNA here is from genome assembly GCA_015163995.2 of Mormyrus lacerda. Lineage (NCBI taxonomy): Eukaryota > Metazoa > Chordata > Actinopteri > Osteoglossiformes > Mormyridae > Mormyrus > Mormyrus lacerda. The sequence continues at coordinate 25,892,216 of JAABNX020000002.1, read as the reverse complement.
GCAGAGTTGGGGGTATTTTATGAGGGTGGGTGTGTGAAAATCCACCTTTACACGGAAACTAAATTATCGAAAATTGATGTCAAACAAGTAAAATGGTGCAGACCCGCTGTTAATCAGTTCACAATCACCATCTTTCACCATTAAGTTTTAAAAGTGGAATTTGTGTGTTGATTGCTTTGCAGGCAGTGTCTGGGTATACAGTGTTTTCCCACCAAACTATGAATCTCCTCGGAAACCAGATTACTGTGAGAAGACTATGTATCTGTTTGCCTTCTGGGCCAACAATGCCGTCTACGTGTTCACAGTCTTAATCATTATTTATAGTGCCTGTGGTTTTCTTTATAAAACCTTGTGTTAGACAGGTAAAAACCACAGCAGGTGAAATCCTACCGATGCACTTACTGATTTACCCATAATTCCCTTTGATGGATGAGTGAGAATGGATTCTGGCCTATGTATCCCACCCCATCTACTGTTGACTTCTGTCTTTAGAAGAACACTGATGCTTATACCTTCCCAGCACAACCTCACACAACCTCATGCTGCTGTTTCCCTTGAGGGGACAGTGTGGGAGAAGCTCCATCTTTAAAAAGATAATGTCAGCCAATCCTTGCCTGTACACCACTTCAGGGAAAAGCATCTGCTATATAAGTGTAAATGCAGTATATTTTAGATATGTACTTTTTGTTCAGTTTTATTAGCCTAGTAGCCTGCCGAATAAATAAATGTCAAATATTAGCTCTGGCTAATTTACTCTTTTCTTCATAGTACTCAGCTTTAGTGTCCATGTGTAATGTACTTAACATGAATTATATATATTTTGAATTGAGGTGAAGTGTCCCTCTCCCTTTTTTGTATTGTGTGGTAATTCTGTTTATAAATGCTGGTACAGTAAAGAACAATAAAACTTAAGTAACAATGCGATGATTTGAACTACATATACTTGAGAGTACAGATTCTCTTCCTTGCAGAATAGCATAAAAGCCAATGTCTAGCACACATTCGAGCCAACAGTGGACCAGGTCTCCCCTGCTTCCATACAACAACACTTAACTGGTACAGTGTACCTCGGTATACGTCCGCTTTGGAATAAATACAACTTGGTATACGACCTTTGTTTGGAATACGACTCGCGTGGTAGAACTTGTACGGGTCAAAATGAGTCACGACACCACGCCACCCTTGTTTACCTGTCTCGAGACAAAGCCACGACTGCCCACGAGCGTCAGTACGCCAGTTGCTACCATTCGGTGAACAACCCGCCCTATAACTCTCTGGATTTTCGCGTAATTTTGTGTTTTTTCACGTAATTTTTTAGTAAATTCATTAACAATGAGTTCTAAGGAAGTAGGCACTCGACTCTTCTCAGCAAGGTAAAGTGAGGTTCAACTTTCATTTATTTCATCTGATTACTTTTGTATTTATGCATTTTATTATTAAGCGGTGTTTAAATTATTTTATACAACCCCATCAATGCATAATATGCCAATAACAATAGGATTTTTTTTTCATGAGAATGGATTAATCATTTTCCCTTTATTTCTTATGGGAAAAATTTGTTTGGTGTACGTCCTGTTTGGTATAAGTCCAAGGATCTGGGACGGATTAAGGGCGTATACGGAGGTATATTAATATTAATGTGCTTCAAATACCATGCCAGCACTTCTTCTGTTTCCATTGTTTGTCAGGTGCACGCTAAACAATATATGCTGTAGGAAAATTATGGTTGTGAAAAGCATAGTCAAGTTTAGGAGCATAGAGGCTGTCTAAACTGATTAAACACTAAATGATTAACAACTCTTTGAATAAACATAAGGGGGAAAAAATCACTGTAGAGGATAACAGGGCTGCTGCTAGAGATTGTGGACCCCAAACCCAGACCAATCCAATTATGTTTGATAAGTTTTTGGGCCCCTGTCAGCGGCCCTCGGAATTGTCTTAAATTCGTCCCTTCGTACTTTGCCCCTGGTGAACAACATGAATTTGTTCATTTAAAATCTCATTCAAAGACAACTAAAAGATTATGAACGTATCGGTGGTTGACCCACACCAGATTACTTATTAGTTAAAATGCTTCAGAGCAGAACTGGCTTTTCTCTTACTCCGTTATATACTATTTAAGACCCTAGTTAAAAGCATATATTGCTGTATTTAAAGAACTGCTTCACAGTACAGTTTTTTTTTTTTTTGTGAAAAACAAGCCACCTGCCAAAGCATGCAGAAACGCACTGGTTCATAATTAACTAGATAAGTTCAAAATGTGAGTTGGTGTTACAGCCAGGGACATTTAAGAGGCGCACCCACATACCCAGAGACAGAGACACCCGACACACCACACTAACAAGGATTTTAGTAAACACCTCCTCTGTATTTCGTTACAGACGAGTATGTACAAGGGCACCAGGTTGGGCCCAGACGACACCAAAGGAAAAAACATAGTAAAACAAAACGTCCCTGATCCTAACCCTGGGTTCTGTATATCTCTACTCCATCTAAGAAAAGAAACAAAAATAAAAGCCTACCTAACTACACTAACTAACTATAAAAACAGAACTTACAAGGGTGGTGTTCGCCTGATCTAGTGTATTTAATAAAATACTAACCTATGTGATGCACAGTGTAAATGTATGAGATGGAAACGGGAAACAAATGGATTATTAGTGTTTACAACAGAAGAGACCGTACCACAAGAAAATAAATATAAAGAAAAACCTGACCCAACCTTCAAAAGTCCAACAAGGTGAGCTATGCATTTGAAGCCACGAGCTACACAAGATTTATATAAATCAGGAATACACATTCCTCTGCAGCCGCTGGCGGCGCCTCTTTAAAGGATCTGGTGGGCGAAAGTTCCGGTCCGATCCGCCACTGAGAGGTAACGACGACGATCGGGCGGACCTGAGGATCGAAAAGGGAGAGAGAGAGCAAGACCGAAAAAAAAACGGAACTGCGCGATCGCAGCGGAGAACGTAACAGTTAGTGCAACTGGTCATGCAAAATAGTCCTTGGTTTGCACCAGCTTCCATCGAAAATGACGGGCAAGTAAACCGATATACAGACCGTTTCATTTATCTAATTCAGCTTAGCAAGTCAATTGGTGCTTTATGCACGTCAGTGATATATAAACTGTTTTATTTTGTTGGGTTAACTGGGCAGTCAACAGCTACTTATGCTTATTTTTGTTAGATTTTTGAAGGATTCTTTTATGTCCGTATTAACTGTGCATATCAGGAAAAACACAACGACCGGTAATAATATTTTTAACAGCATATCATAATGGAAATAGGGATGGAACCAGAAAATCCTGAAAATAAAATTGAAAAACAGGAAGTTAAATAACTTTCAGCATGAAAGCAGGAAATCCTGGTTTCAGATGGGATTTCGCGTTTTTCCGTAAATAATATGCCCATGCCCACGCCCATTTTAATGCCTTAAACCTCTCTGAGCCAGGCAAGTGTCAACTTCTCAGTACACATCAGGTACCCTACTATATAGAAAAGGTCAAATTGTTCTGGCCCAGAGAGGTTTAAGGCATTGAAATGGGCATGGAAACCTGGCCTATCATTCACACCATTGTCCATTATAGTATGACATGCCTTGTTTCCGTCTGATTTTTAAGCATTAAATCAGTCTGGGCCAGGACAATGTCACTTTTTCTATATAGTAGGGTACCTGACGTGTACTGAGAAGTTGATATTTGCCTGGCGCAGACAGGTTTAAGGTATTAAAATCGCGTCACTGCATCGGGCTGCGAAGCATTTAAGGTGGACCGGAAAATCCGAATAAGGAGCCGTGAATAAGGAGCCAACTTCAGCGTCGTAACAGATTTCTTCTGTCTCCAGATTTTATTTTTAAGGTTTCAGTAAAAAAAAGCTGAATAAAGGCAATGGCCTTGAACCCGAACGGACATGCGCAGTCACACATGATTTCAGTGATTTCTAAACACTTACATAAAAAACATAAAACATAAAATTAGATATTTTATTCATTTTCTGGTTAAACACGTTGAATGATACTTAGCTTTGTTGTTTTTCATTTTATTTTCATTTTCCACGCCAGTGCAGCACATACAGATTCTCCGCTACTCAAAGAACTCATTTCAAGGTGCCGGGAGGTTCGTGACCTGGCCTACTGTCCCTACAGCCGCTTTCCTGTAGGTGCTGCAATATTAACCGAAGGGGGCGCTATAATCACAGGTAAGATTTAGCAGATGGCTGTAAACGATTTTAACGGGAGTAATTTTGGTCAGGCCCTTCTGTTGAATATCTTTCACGTCACAGACGAAGTGTGTTTGCTTCAGGCTGCAATGTGGAAAATGCATCCTATGGGCTGACAATGTGCGCAGAGAGGACAGCAGTTCAAAAGGCTGTGACAGAGGGACACAGGAAATTCTCTGCCATCGCGGTCACATGGTGAGGAATCATGCTCAGTAAATGAGGTGGTAAACCTTTCACTGCCAAAACCAAAGCATGATGCTGAAGACTGTCTGACGATCCAGGGTTGACTCCCAATCTGTATTTCTATCAGGGAACACCGGAACACTTCTGATGTGTTTCAAATCAGTATTACTACTTTGATATAAGACTTGTCTTTACCAGAGATTTAACAACATACATGTTTCATTTTTACATCACGACCATAAAGTAAACACTGAGAAATCAGCTGTCTGGCCTTTGTCTAAAATGTAAGAGGCAAAGTATTTGTACAACCTTCAACTCAATGTGCAGTTTTGAAACCCTTATATTAGAGTACAATAGGAACACCACAGACATGTCTGGACTCATTGTGGCGTGTGTGTTCTTTAGCGATATCAAAGACCAGTTTGTTGGCCCCTGCGGAGCTTGTCGGCAAGTGTTGATGGAAGTGAGTATGGTGTCTGCGCTGGTAACTGCCATGGTTACAACTCAAGGTGTTTACATGTCTACTGACATGATGTAATTTTATCACGAACAAACCACCACCACCTTTTGGCAGTGTGAGACACAAATGCTTTATATTGAATATCAGTTTCCAAGGCTGGATGTTCCATGTTTTTGAGTAAGCATGTGTTTTGGAATGTGCAATTTGTCAATATTACTTCATCATAGCCCCCCCCCCTTGTTTAATCAGTGTATTTCTCTCTTAGTTTGGATCACACTGGGATGTCTATTTAATTAAACCAGATGGATCTTACCAGAAAACCACCCTTCAGGAATTGCTACCACTGGCCTTCACTCCTGCTCACCTTAAGGATTAACTGCCAGACCCAAATACAGTTTCAGAAGAGTCTGATATTAACAGCTACTCGTTCCAACACGTATTTGCAATTCTGAGGTTTTTTTTTTTAATTATTGTAAATGGACAGGTTGATTACATAATTGTTATTTCAAAATTGATATATATGTAAAAACACACGCACAAACACACGCACACACACAATAAAATAAAATAATTTCCCCACAGGGATCAATAAAGTTCAATCATTATTATTACAAACACACACACAGTGTTTTAGTGTGAAGATTTTAGTTTGTATGGTTTTCTTTCCCTTTTAGATAATTGCTTTTTAATATGTCATATTACAAACTAGTTTATGTATGTCAATAGGAGAGTTAAAATAAGTAACCAGTCAAGACATCAAACGTATATGAATTTGTAACTTTTGGTGGATTAAACGAGATAAAAGAATAAATTAGTTATCTAAAAGGTGTTGGTCTTCATGGCTTACATTTTGAGAGCATTTTTAAACTGACTGATATGCCTAGGAAGTACTAAAAGGTGACGGATCCCTAAAGGCAACATAAGCCCCTTTTCCACTACAAGGGTGCCGGTGCTGATCCCCATTTTGGAACCATTGCCACGTTTTTCCACAGAAAAAAAAAATGGCGCCGGTTCCGCAAAATTGGCTCCGAAACAGCACCAAACCTTTGCTGATCTGGATGAAGAACCCATGTCATCATGAGAGGTGGGCGGAGTAACCGGGGCAACACAAAATAAAGAAAATGTCAGAAAGCAAGAGCGTAATTGTATGGTCTGCTGAAGAAATTAATGCTCTTAGCAATCTGATCTTCCCAATAAATGCAATTGCTGTATTTCACGTACAGTACTTGATTGTATTACAACTCATCTGAATAAAACATAATTAAGCACTGTCATTTGTACAGTACTGTCATTTGATTAACGTTTGAATCAGCCTTTCTGTATTTTGGAAAAGTCAATAAATTTTCGTTAATAGCGACACTGTCCGTTTCATTAACTTATATTCATGTAATACATATACAAATGTCAATTTCATAGTGATCTGCCTGTGAAATGAAAAACACAGAAAAATCTGTTATGATGTGTACATTGTAGTTGTCAATTTCGGCCAGATAGTGGTCATCACTATAATCGGTTTCCGAAGGTTAGATGGACAGTATTGCCGTTAGCTGTTCGCCGAACACCAATCTGGGTCCATAATACAGGTGACAACATTATGGTTAACTCGGAAGTGTTAAGAATCTTCTTACCAGTCTTTTTTTTATTAACTTCAAGCAGATATACAACAAATCCGGTATAAAACATCAAATACAGAATTTACCGCTAGTGGGGAAAATAACCCATATAAAGATTCCTAATACAGAACAAGCCGTTAAAGTCCTAACTGCCTTTTGTTTTGAAGAGTACTTAATCGAACAGATGTATTGTTTGAACTCTTTCTCAAAACCAATAAATATTGGCATGGCTTCCTACTCGCAAATTTACATTTATGAATATGAAATTCTGTCATAAAAATAATAAGGTTAATTATGTACACATGAGACTTTTTAAATGTGTCATTTTCTGTGAGACCAAATAATACATTTTTCCACTGTAAAATAAAGTCTTATTTAAATAAATCCCCAAAGTTTGAAGCATCATCTGACAGTACAACATGTGTTCTGCCATTGTTGCTCTGTGTAGTGGGCGTGGTTTGTGACGTGGGCGCAGTATTGTCACCTGGTTCCCACAGGGCTCTCAAGTCCGTGGAAATGCAGGCATGCTCTTGCTGGTTCCCACCTTCAGCACCGGCCGAGCACCAGCCCCAGTGCCAGCACCGGCACCCTTGCAGTGGAAAATGGGTAATAGAGATATCCCGGGAAAAGCTGTCATTTCCGGTGGTGTGACGTCAGCATCTATTTCCGGCAAAATGGAAGCGGTAGTGAGTGAAGTCGTCGCCCCTGAAGACCTTCTGGTAAATGCCTTCTGTTCATCTGATGATGTTTAAAGTTAAGCGTCAGTGGAAAACAGGCCGATGAGTTATGAAATACGCAGAATCTGGGAGCTTTCCTGGTTTAGATGTCTTGTTTTCACGTTACGAACACATCGATTGCCAGCGAGTAAACAGCTTTCGGCGGGTTGGGCCGTCACATGATTGCCTCTCGTAGTGAAGCAGCATCAGTTAGATCACGATAAAGATTGCAAGCAGGTCGCTGACAGCTATCAAGTTTCAGTGCATAAGTTTGTGACTAAAAGAGGCTGCAGAAGGGGTTGCTTAGTTTTGTTCTCTATTAAACGTCAGTCGTACCTAGCTAAATGTGCCCGACATTGAATGTAAATATACAACTAACTTGTTCTGTTTAGTAAAATAGTATAATGAATATAAATGTCATACCCCTTTCTGTCATCGGTCATAGTACTTGACACATCTAGCTGTTTAATGATTTTAACAAACAACAAATAGCGTATTCAGATGATTTCGGGTATCCCTGTCGATATTCAATGTTAATAATACATGAGTAAATGTTGTAAATGTGCGCGTTAGAACGGTTTGCTGTCCCTGTTTCAGAAATTCGAAAAAAAATACAATGCGGAGCTGGCCAAGGGAAACGTGTCTAAAGACACCAAGTTCGAGTATGCCTGGTGTCTGATTCGGAGCAAGTACACTGATGATATAAAGAAAGGGATAGAGTTGCTAGAAGGTAAGGAGATGAGGTGTTGAAAATGCTTTGCCACGCCTGGCCAGTCTGACGCTAGTTTACGAAAAGGGATACCTGTGTACTGGCTAAACATGAATACGTCAAATATAACAGTGCCCCGTCGCATTATTACGCTGACAGTCTTATTGCAATGCGTTTCTTTTTAATTTTTTATTTAACTTTCTTCTTTATAACTTTCTTATAGACCTGGTTCACAAGGGCACAAAGGATGATCAGAGAGATTACCTGTTCTACCTTGCAGTTGCAAACTACAGACTGAAGGTGACTTAATCGTGTGGCTGTGTTGACATCCATGACTGTAGGTGGCACGGAATTCGGTATTATTGCATTGAGCTGGACCAGGAAGGACTCTATTGTACTTGAATTCTTAGTAAACATCCAGTGATACTATTGAGTAAATGCGATAAACAGGAGGCCATGGTACTAAACTACACCTAAATTTCATTAGACATATTATAGCTGGTCTTATTATAGCTTTTTGCTGATAAAAATGAGAATCAGATTACAGGGCACGGCTCTTAGTCTGAATTTAGAAGAATTTGTTTTGATCCAGTGTCTCAAACTTTCATTTTCCTACTGCCTGTGCCACGCCAACTCACTCGGGAATTCCCCTCTGTCGCTGGCACTTGCAGGAGTACGAGAAAGGCTTGAAGTTCGCCCGGATGCTACTGCGGCAGGAACCAGGAAACAAGCAGGCGCTGGAGCTGGAGAAGCTCATCGACAAAGCCATGAAGAAAGGTGAGAATCAGCATGGCTGTTTGGGAGACACCTGTTTCACTCTGAATCGTGTTGGTTTGTACTCCACGCTTGCAACGCATGCGCTTATGTGTTGGTGGTCATGCTTATGCGAGTAGTTTCCATCAATCTGGAGGATTAAAAGTTATGTCCACCAGGGGAGAAAACCATCTCGATTGGCTCGTTCCTTTCTGGTCTTACTTGTTTATATGAGGTTGTGGCATTAAGTATTTTATACTTCTGTCTCCACAGCAAGTTGCTGATTATGTAACACTTAGCAGAATTCTTTATCATACCCACTGCAGCACTTCATATTGGTGCTCTGCCATACATCAATTTACTACCTCATTGCTGAATGTTGCTTTATATGTTGTTAGTATTTCACAGTCAATATCGCAGTTGCACAACATACGATTTTTTTTTATGATAAATATTGCAAAAATTGCAAAGTATAAAAAGAGTTCATGATAAATTAATTTCTCACAAACATGTCTATGACTGACTTAAACAGCAAGGATAAAAATGATTACGGCTCGGGAAGCATCTACAGATCTCATGCAAAAGTAGAAGAGGTAAACTTTAAACTAATTTTAAACATGTACCAGATAATCATGAAAAGGATGATCATTAAAATTGCTAATCTTGCATGTTTTGTTTCCTATAATAGAATGTAAATTTTCTAGAGAAACGTAAACCCCCTGCTATTTTATTACCAGTTCTAAATACTGGAGCTGCATTGGAAAATGACATTGTTTATGAAAATACCTTATACTGCTGCATACTGTCCTGCAGTATGACGGCAAGCAAAAGCCTAATCTCAATCCAGCTGCGATGTAAGAATTGCATGTGCATAACTTGCAGTGTCATTACTAATTTTACGCATCACCCAGTCCTACTTAGCATTTTCTGTTCTGCAACATTGCACTGTGTTGTTGTCTGTATTCTTTGAAGGAGTTCAAGAAATAATTGCACTGTACTTTTTTCAAATGACACCGCTTTGCTAACTCAGATTGAACAGGAAAACAGAAGAAACTTAAAATGGCATTAAATTTTTAAGACGCTGTACATAGAGGCACACAATAGTGTTTGGAATATTTTTTTCTTTTGCCATTGAAAATATTTTATGTTTTGAATATTTATTCACTTATTCTTTTTTTTAAAAAAAAAAACATGCCACTTTGATACTAACTGTACTGTATAAAAACACAGTCCTGGGACAAACGGTGACCATACTGCCCCCAAGATTTTTTGTGGAACTACATGACGCACAGCAGTAATTGCTCACATGGGTGCACAAAAGACATGAGAAATCAACTCACATGGTGGTCATGATGTGCATGCAAACGCGTTGCAAGCAGCGAGAATTAACCAGCCCTTAGAGTGAGGTGGGTAGATTTAAGGGACAATTTTGGGGGCGGTGTGCTTTTTTTGGTCACTTAATATGTGAGAGGAGCAACAAAATCCAAATGGTGACATAAATGGGTGATTAATGAATATTATGTTATCTCTCTCTCTCATCCATTCAGACGGCCTAGTTGGCATGGCGATTGTGGGCGGGATCGGTCTCGGAGTGGCTGGATTGGCAGGCCTTATTGGTTTGGCTGTTGCAAAATCCAAATCCTAAAGATGGGATCTCCTACACTCTTTGTCCTTTCCATCAGAAGCATAATTCCTGCCAGGCGTGAGTTTGATTTCATATTTGAAATTAATTAACCATATAACCAACGCTTTTATAGTAGATAACATCATTCACGTGGATGACCTTTTTTTTTTTTTTTTTTTTTTCTTTTTTTTGGCCTCTTACAACAAGCAACTCCTCCAAGTTTGTTAAATGACTCTTTCTTTTTTATGTGGTATTCAAACAAGCCTATTACTGCTGCAACTTGGAACACTAGAATTTTATACAGTATTACGTAGTGATTAGGAGGAATTTCGGTGAGCAAGTAGTTTATAGGTAACCGGATATTACTGGTGATACTTTAACAAGTGTGTAACACTCTCGCTGTATAATTTAAATAGAATTGGATTAATTCATGAGAAAGGAGCAGATTCCATTGTGCCATGACGTGCATTGTTTTATCTTGATATTTATTAATGCAAATAAACTTGCCTGGTAGCTCGTCTGAACGAAACTGTATAAAACGACTTCTGAGATTTGTTTGTCCCTGATATTCAGGCTGATCAGAGTTACATCAGCTATGAAAATTAGGCTTGTATACAACTTGTGGTCTATAAGTTTTTTTGAATTAATAATTGCATTTCAGGATGTTTTGGCCAACATCTCTGGTATGATAACAGTGATACTCCATATGTCTGTTAGAAGCTGTTAATATCTATATATAATGTATACTTATGATATGCTTCATTTGTAATAATTCTTAACATCTGTATATCCGTGGTGTATTTTTTCCAACTATACACAACGTATAACAAATATATACAAAGCACTTCTGTATGTTTAACAAGAGTTAAAAGCTACTTTTGTTGTTTTTGATTAATATTTTTTTTTTCTAATTTTGATTTATGTATAATTTCACGACAGTGATCATTTGACACAAAATGAAAAGGGAATTAAGTAAGTTATGGTATTTTTTCTACCCTGAAAAGGACATATTCTAGTTTTCTAAGTAAAACTGTAATTCACCAGGAAAATAGTTTGGTTTGACTTTTGTGGCTGATTGACTTTTGTATTATTTACTTTTGCTGTTATTCAGTGTGACATTCGATGCTCAACCATTGGGACAAATGTAATGTATTCCATCCACAAAACATTGTGTAGTATGATAGGAGAAATGAGACTTCCCCCCCCTCCCCCACTGTCAGTCACTGAGTGATTTCACCGATTTCCTTTTAGATACTTTATCGACAGGTAAGTGATTACCAGTGTACACATAGTCTAGCCTGTTATGGGGCTCAAAGGGGCAGGATCCTTTGGAAGCATGATGTTAAACAGACAGACCTTGCCTTCACAGAGGACACAGCAGGGGCAAAGTGGAGTAAATGGGGCCGTTTAATATAAATATTACATCAAGCAAGGCTAAAACTCACAGAAGACACCTCAGGTCTAAGATGAGCTGGTAACTTTAATTGTACCCTGTTATCCTGATGCTGATATGCTGTTTATAACGCTAGCCTGCCACCTGTGTTATGCATTCTCTTGTCTGTACTACAAATAAAAGTTATATATTGAGTTCTAAATGTCTGGCCATCTGTGTCGCACCCAGAAATGGCGTTTTGTTTCCTATCAATGTTTAAACTTAAAAGAAAACCTAAGTGTTTTTATTGAATAGCAAAGGTGAGACGATGTAAGCACATTTCTCAAAATTCTTGCTTTGCAAATTGCATTTAGACTTTGTCTGCTTCACAAACACATTGAAGATTGTAAAACTTTGCAAATTGACATTAAAACATTTGAACAGGAATCCACATAATCCGACCTTTGTTTATATTTTTAAGGATTCTTCCTCCTTAAAACCTTAACCTAAGAATTTATTGATTGTTTATTTGTGCATAATACTGTAGCATAAAGAGTATAGTTTAAAATTTTAAATTACCTGATTATTCTTAAAGAGGAACACGTAAACCTTATGTATTAGGGCCATGGGGCTTAAATTTTGCTAAATCTTGTCTGGATAAGCCTGAGCAAGTGTGAACAGATCACACACACATCAAGACATCTTTCAATGCTGGGTTTCAAAATCTGAGTAGTATAAAGGTCATTGTCGATAATAGCAATATTTTTATGACCGATTCTTTTGGCTGTCTTCTAGGGTTTCAAATTGATGGAAAATTTCCAAAAACTTTCCATTCCGTGGGAAGTTAAGATGGGGGAATTTTGGAAATATTCCAAGTTAGAATTAAAGAGAGAATTACCAGAATTTTGCCGCTCTATTGTCTTCTCAGCATGATGTCTTATAGTCTGCTTTAGATGAATGCTGGGATCTTGTCAAGAAAGTAGAAAAGAAATGACCCCCCCCCCCAAATAGTAAAGTAGTCTGTTTTATGGAAAGGCCTCAATAATAACTTAGAATGACTGAATTTTGGCATTAATTCAGTTTCAATTTCATACTTCATCCATCATCACAGGGTCTTAAATTAGTTCTCATATTCAAATGAGCTAATTAGGTTGGTCTGGGGAACAAGGGCTGATACCGTGTGCAAACTTGAAAGGCGGATATAACCTCTCACATGTGCTCCTGCTGATGTAAACACGTGCCCAGACTTTGGTTACTGGCCTCGTGCTCTTTGGTTAAGTCTTGGTTAACTTTCGCCAAGTTTCACCATAGCGATAGCATTATCCAACTATCAATCAAAAGCAGCACTGGCAGGAATTCGTTTCTGTTGCACAGTCCCAGAGACACGTGAGAGCTGGGAAATATAGAAACTGTTTTACAACCATAAAGATTGCAGTCTATTAGTGATTAGACTTTATCTCTACTGTCAGGTTACTTATTAAACATCACTAAATGTGAGGCAGACAGTGATAAGGCCTTTCACAAACACCTCAGACTAAAGAATGTCCTGACGGTGTTCGTTTATGGAATATAATTGGCAGCCTTGTTACAGAGATAGTAACATCACAGCATGCTGTGTTTTTATGACTGGAATTGCCTGGAAAACATTGCATGGTTCTTATCTGATTCTTTAATATTTTTTAATACTCTACGTTTAAGGTTTCATAGGAAAGCAGGCACACTTCCATTTTTCAGTGTGGATTACGGTAAACCTGGAGCATGTCCCAGGAAGTGCATGACACAGCTTGCAAACTGAAAAATGCTGGGTGAAGGATTTAAGGTACCCCAGTTTAAATGGACTTTATCTTTGTTCATTTAGGTGAACCCAGACTGCCTTAAATCCAACAAGTTATCTGGCTTAAGAATTCTGACTTTTTGATACAGGCCCCTGGGTTAACTGGGAACTCAGCGCTGGATAAATATTGGACAGAACACACCCTGGGTTATTTTGACCCTGGTTCGTGGGTTATGCAGTTTAACCACTGGGTTGTTATGACTACCCAGCTCTGGGCTTTATTTCCCACTGGTACTGAGTTGTTCATTTATTTCTAATGGAAATTGATTACAAATATTACTAATTAACTAACACCTAACATAAAAACTTATATTCATAAACATTTATACATTGAATCCCCAAAATTAATGTAGAGTTAACACATGAGTCATTGTGACAAACTTACTACCGCAACATTTTAATTTTCAATTTTTTTAAATTAGTGTGAAGAGACTTAAATCATGTAACTAAATCGTCAGTTTTGCCTCTGGGGTAGCTGATCAGTTTTATGTTACCATTTATTTCTGTAATAAACAAAAGCGTTTCATCAAATCCAGGGTAAGAGTTACTGAGATGAGAAGAAAAATCACAAAACTAACACAAATGTTGGTCGCACAAGGTTGGAAGCATATAACGGTTAAAAATAAGAAGAGTTGTTAAGTCAACAGAACATTGGTGACTTTTATGCACACCGCTCTGTAGTCTGCCATCTCGTAGCTGAGTTTTTGTTGCTCCTAAATCCTTCCACTTCGCAATAAAAAGAAGTTACAGCACACCCCTATTCATATCTGTGAGGTTGAACTGGAGAGAGTGGAAATCTTCAAATTCCTTGGAACTTACATCAATGAGGATCTGACTTGGACTCATAATACACAACTACTCATCAACCAGGCGCACAAAAGACTGTACTTCCTGAGGAAGCTGAGGAAGTTTGGTATGCCAACCAAAATCCTAACCAATTTCTACAGGGATACAGAAGAGAGTGTCATCACCAGTTCCATCACCGTATGGTAACTGTTCTGTGCAGGAGAAGGCGGGTCTCCAGCCTGTAATTAAAACTGCACAGTACATCTCTGGAACAACCTTCCTCTCTCTGCAGGACATCTATGACAGCAGGGTCATCAAGAGAGCCCACAACAAAGACAATACACACCCCCAACACATCGTGTTGACACCGCTCCCCTCAGGAAGACGCATAAAGTCACGCACCACAAGACTGACGAAGAGCTTTTTTCCTCAGGCAGTCAGACTCTTAAAAAATGCTAAAAACCTCAAGTTAATCTGACTCCATATTCATATCCAACGTTGTATCTGTTGTGACCTGGGGAGATAGGCAAACGGGGAAGGAAGCAGCGAGCCAAAATACGGGGTAAACGGGGTTTAATGTGACAGACAGGGTAGCAAACGGCGACAAACATTAATGACTGATCTGATTT
>JAABNX020000002.1:25862381-25877220 GCA_015163995.2 Mormyrus lacerda | reverse complement strand
GAGAAGGGAGGCGCAGGGGACGACACAGGGGCCAAGGGAACGGGACGAGGGAGAGACGGAGGGGACACGGAGGGAGCCGGAGGAAACAGCAGCACAGGCGGGCAGGTGGGGGAAGCCGCCACAGGCGATGGCGCAGCCGGAGCCCGGGAAGGCGCCGTCTGACGCCCAGGTGGAGCAGTGGGGCCCGGAGGCGGCCGACACGGCACCGGAGGCGATGCCGAGGACCGGCACCGAGGTACCGGCGGGGGACCCGCAGGCAACCGCCGACCCCGAGCCGCAGGTGGCCCCGGAGCCTCAGCCAAGGCGAGTGAGGGCGAGCCAGGGGGTAGGGCGGGCGGGACCCAGGCCCGATGCCTGTGTCCCCTTCCCTTACGGGATAGGGACAGGTGGGGTCCCACAGAGCGTTGGCCCCAGATGGGCCTGGGGGCGGGAGTCCACAGGCAGGCCCCCGAGGGGTCCCACTCGAGCACCTCCTCCCCGGAGGGAGGAGCCGAGTATTGATGATCCGGGACCTCCTCGAGGGCCGGAGTCCGAATCTCTGGTACTGCCGCAGCAGGCGGTGGCGCAGGCTGGTCTGGCGAGCAGGGCAGGACGGGCTTGGGTGTGCGGCCAGCAGGGGGCACCTCGGCGGGCACGGGCGTGCGGCCAGCAGGGGGCACCTTGGAGGGCACCACCAGCACGTGGCCAGCCGGGGGTGCAGCAGCTGGTAGGTCTGGAGCCGGCAGGTCCGGCACACTGGGCAGGTCCGGCACACTGGGCAGGGCTGCCCCAGCGCGTGTCCTCAAACAGGACGTGGCCCCTTTAAGAGCCGGGGGAACTCGGGGAATGGCATCCCTCACCGCGCGAATTCCACCTTGGCCCAGGTGCACATGCCGGTAGGCGTATGTCTCCAAGGGAGGCGGCTTCTCCCTGCAGCTGGTCGGGCAGGCAGCAGCGGCATTCTCCCACAGGAGCGGGGTGCTCTTGCGGTCCAGGGCCGACTCCCTCGCTGGGAGCAGACAGCAGGTGCCCAGGAGGAGCGTCAAAGCCCCTTCCTCCTCCTTCCCTCGGCGCCTTTTCTTTTTCCGCCGAGCGGGACCGGTTGGGGGAGGCGGTGTTGCCTCCACGCAGGCGAGAGGCTGGAACCGCCTCTCCTTTACGCCGCTGACGAGCTGCTGCAAGAGGGCGCGCACTTCCGCCATTAAGCGCTCCTCGGTGCGTGGGGTAACCTCTTGCAGACAGTCCCAGCATCGGTCGGCGAGGGCGAGCAAGTCAGGATCTGCGCGGACCTCCGGCAGCTCTCGCCAATAGCTCACCTCTTGTACCTGGGTAAGCCAGAGGTCTATCCCCTGCTGCGGTGCGTCTTCTTGGAGATCAGTCATTCTGTTGTGACCCGGGGAGATAGGTGAACGGGGAAGGAAGCAGCGAGCCAAAATACGGGGTAAACGGGGTTTAATGTGACAGACTGGGTAGCAAACGGCGACAAACATTAATGACTGATCTGATTTACTGGGGAAAGACGCGGACTAAATACACAGGACAAGTAGAAACTAACAAGCAACAGGCGAGTACAATCAGGGAAATACACGTGGGAAATGAGGGGGCGTGGCACACACGAGGATCGGACGAGCCGGGCATGACAGTATCAAGCAGGGAAGAAATTTCACAAACTTACTTATTGCAGAGGTGGCATCCTATGACAGTACCACACTTGAAGTCACTGAGCTCTTTGGAACGATCCATTCTTTCACAAATGTCGCATATTACCACTAATTTTAAGCTATATTGAGGATTTCGACCTACGTCACTGTGCCCATAAGTTTCTACCATCATTTTGTCAATCAAAAAAAATGACAAATTGCAGTAGTGACACTTGATGGTGATCTTCCTTTATGTAGTCTTGTCAATAACTTTCAAAATTTCAGGCCAGACCAGATATCAACACAAACTAAACAAGGCTGCCAAATGCGACCTACAATCATCTCCGAGTCATCTTTTAATACCTTTGTGGAGGTGCAGGAGCGAATGTGTTCAGTGGGCTGCCAATTCAACCGTCTGATTGCTGCAATCCACTTACTGCATATTTCTGGATCTGCTAGAAGTCTATGAAATGTTGAACCAGGTTCGAGATTCAACTGCACAACACATCTCAGGCATATGTAGCAAAACTCTGCACAAAATCTAAATACATTGCTACTGTTTTTTCTGTGTTGTAAGTGTGTGTTGCTTACTGCAGGTTTGTTTGATCAGCAGTTTGGAGGCATAAGCAACAGTCACGTAAGCTCAAATACCTTAATAGGCCTATACCATTTTAAATATTATGACTTGACGAATACTAAGTGTTGTTGTAAATATTTACTGCTGTGAACAGAATCAAGTTTCAGAACTTGAATATCTAGCAAGCCAGTGAACTTGGCACATTGGTGTCTACAGTAATCACCTGCTGACAAAACATTATACTGTATTTAACTCGAAGTTAAAAACAACCAGGTCCTCTTGCATGAATAAATAAAAGTGTAATTTTTAAAGTGCATATGAATATATAGTGCAAAAGTAACACATTATGCATATAATAAGATATTCAGCTTGATGACATAAATATAATGCAATTTCAGCATTTAATTATTAATTGTAAAAATGTAAATAATTTTGTTGTGCCATTATATTAAAAAAAAGGATTATATTCAGATTTGTTTAGGGCTTGAGACTTTGATTTGTTGATTTGTTGAATCAGTTTAACATACAGTCAAGCCCTATCTTGACTTGACTTGGAACTTAAGCGGTAAGATTGATTATTTTTAAATAAATGACTTGTTCCCAGCTCTGGTATAGGCTACCTGTTCATTTCGATATTGACTGTATACATTCATTTATGCATATGCAACTGAAATCGGCTAAAAGTGTTTTCCATTCAATCAGTAAATTAGATGAGAACTGTAGTCTCCTGACAAATTTGTTCATATTTTTAAAAACCAAAATTCTGGGCGGGAAAAACACCACTGTTTTGAATATTGGGTGGGATGTGTCCCCCGTACTCCCCCATACGTAACGCCTAAGGCTGGGCCAAAAACATAACCCAGAGGTTTGGTCAGGCCCAAATACTGGGTCAGAACTCAGAAACCCCCAGCATTTTTAGAGTGTTCTGATCTATGTGAGATGTATTGCTGCTGAGTTTTCTGGTTATTGACTTCAAGAACTGTCGTACATGGAAATTGTGTACTTTGGAGATGTTGAGATTTCATTCTCACATCTAACAGTGAGTTCCGGTGCCCATCTGGCAAGTGAGATTAGCTTCATTACAAGAATTCACCTTCACTGTTCTTCCCCAGATGACAACATTTCTCAGTGTTGCTTCACTCCAGGTCTCAAGTGCAAAATCATTTTATCATATGGGCCAGTTATTTTTTTTATTTATCATTTAAGTGATGTTTGGTTATAGCGTTAAGAGACAACTTAAGGTAGAACTTACGAACATCTTAGCAATAAAAAGGTTTAGAGAAACCTGGCCCTGGTCGACAGCAACTTTAGAAGGATGTGCTGATAGACCAAGCATAGGAAAACTATGCAACTGTCCAGGGCCTGATCAGCACAGAGAAGCCCAAACAAAGTCATGAAATTACCATCAGTTTTCTTTGCAGAGGGCCTCCCAAGTAAAGCTAAAGTAAAGTAAAGGGGCAGGTGTGGGCTGTAAGGGACTAGGGGCAACAAGGAGCAGGTGAGTTCAATTAATGCATACAGCAGGTAAAAACACCAAACTTAATAGAACAAGGGAGCAGGGAGCAAACACAAGGAACTGTAACTGAAATACAAACACATAATAAACAAAGAGAACACGAAATAACAAATGTTAAACAAAACAATAACTAGTTGAACCCCCAACAAAATGGAATCAGGATGATGGGCAACCGCTCAGCCCATTAAGCCACATGGTGGCCCTGGGAGTAGGGAAACACACAAGGGACTGAGAGGCTACAAGACAGAGGGGGGAATCAGGATGGCCAATGACACCTGCTGGCCAAATGGGAGCAAGACACACGGGACAGGGTCAGATGGGCACTGATCCTGCCTGACATATTTCTACTCTTCAGATATGAAACACAGAGCCTGTGTTCGTCTAGCTACCCTAAGAGGGTATGCTGTACTGCATGAGACAGCTACTTTAAAATAGGCAATAAAAGCTTGGCCGTGGTGAACTTTCATTGCCATAAACCTGACTTTTGACCAAGCAAGACACAATTGCTGATATGATGTTAATGGTAGGGCAACATCAGAATGCATGTCTTGTACATAATAACTAACATCTGTAACCAACAGTCTGAAATATAATTCATAAACATCAAGTAATAAACCCATTTGTGAAGGTGAGACAGTACTGTTGCATCTACAACAAAGAAAAAAAATAGACTATAGACATCATTAGGCTCTGAATGTTTAACTCGCCATCATGTATTCTAAAATTTTGATTGCATAATGGGCTTCTCATTATTTTGATAATATAATAGCACTTATATGAAATTAAAAGCATTACATTAATATTCAATTGATCTTAGTTAATTTCGAAGAGAATAATAAGCTATTTAAAATGTAATTTCTGAGTGCTGAACAATGAAACAGCTTTAAAAACGGTGATGGGAAAAGCCGACAGGGTAATGATACAAGCAGCGCGTCATTATTTTATGACGTTAACAATGAAGAAGGTACATACACTGCGTAATAGACTGATCATACAAATCAATGACAGAATAGATTGCCAAGGGCATTATTCGAACATTGGACTTTCGTGATAAACACCTGTTCACTTTCTGTGTGTGAAATATATATGGGGAGGGAGAGGGCTGGAAGACCACAGAACCTGGGAGGGTAAGGATGGCTAGCATAATAAATCATTGATCTGCAGCTCTCTATGCAGTCTCTTTGCTGTTTTAGACGGCGATTAAGCAAGAGAAGGCCGTCTATCACAACTTATGAAAGCAGAATAAAACAGAACGCAGAGCACTCATAATATATTATTATTTAAAACGTTTTAGATAAAACAAGACAGATGGATCCAGTTGTAGAAGTTGTAGGTTTATTTCTAGGATTTCTGGGTTGGGTGATGGTGGGGATCACCATACCGAACCGTTACTGGAAGGTTTCAACTGTGGATGGAAACGTTATTACTACCTCCACCATCTATGAGAACCTCTGGATGTCCTGCGCTACCGACTCCACCGGCGTCCATAACTGCCGCGAGTTCCCCTCACTGCTGGCCCTCTCTGGTATGTAGCGGCCTGTGCGGCATGTTAACTAGTTTCCGTTACAGGTGTACAGGTGATGCCATTGATTTTTGCATGATTCTCTATAAAAGAAGCTGATGCGTTTTTTTAAAAAACTTTAACTATTGACTATTAAACTTTAACTACTCGTCGAGACAACTCTGCTTAATTAATTAATGTCCTTTGTAAATGTCAGGGAAATTTTATATAAATTATAATGCCTAAGATAACCAATTAAAACACATAAATCTAGTCACTTTATTAACTAGCCTGGGGCGTAGGTTTGGCTATGGACGTTAGGGACCAATATTGGGGTGCGTACCGAACCGTCTCTACCGGTATTTCTCAACTTTTTTCGCGTTAAGGTCGACTCCTTCTGCTAAGATATGTCAAGGATGGGTAACGACAATGTTTCGCCTATCTAACTAACTCACTGTTGTCCTATTTGAAGTTCACTTAAGAGATGAGGGAAGGAAACTAAAAATATTATTCATGCTGACTGTAATGTGCAGGTTCGCGAGTGGTTTGTGACTCCCAGTAGGGACTGGGAGCCTGCAGCCACCCGATCGAGACAAGAGCGCAGCGAGTGGTTTCCAGTACGATTCGATGTGTTGGATATAAGCGCATTACCGTGAGAATGGCACAATTTTTCCGCGTGACACGCGGTGACAGTGGTTATTGTTTTGTGACAGCGCAGTGTCCTAAGCACAGGGTGACAATCAAGCCTCATTCACTTTAACATTCAACATCCTACTAGAAAGCCCAACTTTAAAAAAAAAAAAATCAAACCAATAGGCTATTTTAAAACATACATGAAATATTTCAATACGACTATGCTTGTGTAAACTGTATGGTTTACACAAATGAATGTTTTGTTTTTTGCATACATATGATAGACCTAATGGTGTAATTTAATCTTTGCACTAAATTCATCTTTTACCGCTTGTCCTGGTGAGTAGTGCGGAGGGTCTGGAGCCTATCCCATACTGTGTAGAGCCCACCGCTGGAAGGAGTATACAGTACACATACACCTACACACTAGCACTTTACAGACAGCATAAAGACACGTCATATTTGATGAGTTAATAATATTAAAATGACACGTCTAACACAGGCGACACCGAGGAGAGCAGCTAAGCTCTGTGTGAGGCAACTGCTAACCACTGGGCCGTCACATCATTATAATCACTATTATTATTATTATTATTATTATTATTATTATTATTAGTTAAAATGATAAGCAAAAAACAAACCACAACAGTATAAAATTGCACATTTCCTCTCTGAAGTTCTATACCCCAGACTCTCGAAATCAAAATTTCCACCACTTGAACCGTCTTTAAAATGTTAATAGCATTGCTATCAGCTTTAATATACGGATCACATCACTAATATATCCACGAAACCAATTAACTGCTTTAGAGACAAAATAATGAAAACTTTTTCAGGTCACAGATTATTCATATGTTTGCATCATTGAACGCATTTATTGATGATTAATTGTATATATTCGCACTATGTGGCACTAATGCGTTACCGTTAATTCATTTCATTTATTTGTAATTGGAAAAACCTAATCAAAGTTAAATTTTAATAATTAAAATACATGGTCGTAAAATGTAGGATTTTCAGGAATAAATATATCAGTCGTGTTAAAAGAAAGGGGACGAAATAAAGATTTCAGGTATTTCTATAAAGTAGCCTACCAGTGCGAGGAAACGGCCTTCGAACAAAACGAACTTTGGAGAAGTGGTAGGTAAGTAATTCCCTTAAAAGTAAAGTATAAAGCTTTAATGTGAAGAAATAGATGTTTTGCGACATCATTAAGATAGACATTTTAAGAACATAAGAACTATACAAACGAGAGGAGGCCATTCGGCCCATCGAGCTCGCTTGGGGAGAACTTAACTCAGAGTTGTTAAAATCTTATCTAGCTCTGATTTAAAGGAACCCAGGGTTTTAGCTTCCACTACACTAACAGGAAGACTATTCCATACTCTAACTACACGCTGTGTAAAGAAGTGCTTCCTTAAATCTAGTTTGAAATGTTCACCCATTTTGGGAGTTAATATCCAATTTTAAGTATCCAGTTAGTCGTTTTGTTTTACTTTTAATAAACGATTTTAAAAATCGGTGGAGAATTCACGTTTCTTGAAATAATTAAGCTTTCAGTATGTCACCGTTTAAATGATTAGCTTAAGCAGAGGTTTTTAATTTTATAAATTTTTTTTGCAGGGTACGTGCAGGCGTCCCGCGCGCTGATGATCGCCTCCGTGGTGATGGGGGCATTTGGTATCGCAGCCACTATGATTGGAATGCAATGCTGCAAAGTTGGAGGCGAGAACTACATTATGAAAGGCAGATTGGCTGGAACTGGAGGAGCGTTCTTCTTGCTGCAAGGTTACAACTGGAAGCTCTTTGTCAGAATTCAACACATACATGGAACTTGCTAAAAGTACAATATATAGGGAAAACTCTGACAAACCAGTGTATATTACAATTCATTTCGGAGAAGTGAAATCAGGGTCAACCAGTCCCAGGAGCAGCTGCTCAAGGGCCCAATGGTGAAACCACTCTGCTGACCCTGGGATTTGAACCACCGACCATCTGATATTAGGCACATCAAGCTGATCCACTGGCCACACACCAACCTCTATAAGTTTTTTTAATTTGCATGCTGTTTTTAAGCTATATTGTTTGTACATCCATATTATTATTATTATTATCATTAATAATAAGCAGTGAGGATATTTATTGCATGCATGTGTATGTTTCAGTAAATATATAATAAATATATTCATGTGTGCATGTAGAAAAAGCTTATAGGCTTAACTCTTGCCAGCTTATCACTCTTTGGTCTACTTGGTAAATATGGTTTATGAAAAGATTTCTTTATCTTTTCTTTTGTCTTATCTCAGGATTGTGTACCATGATTTCCGTATCCTGGTATGCCTTCAACATTACTCAAGTATTCTTTGATCCACTCTACCCAGGAACAAAGTACGTGAGTGTAAATGTTACTTTTGCAATACTTTTTTATTTAAACTTTTTTTTTATTATTATTAACTTAAACCTTGTGTTTTGTGCCATCTCTGCCTTACAGGTATGAACTTGGGGAAGCTCTGTATATCGGCTGGTGTTCAGCTGTCCTCGCTATCTGCGGAGGCGCCTGTTTGCTCTGTGCCTGCAAAGTGGGAAGAGATGACACCGGGTGAGCACACCTGCCGGATCACATGCTGCCCAGCTTTGCGGTCCTGCTTCTCATATCTCGTCTGTGCACCACTCTGTTTGTCTCTCCTGTATTTCCTCGCACATAATTATCTATAACTATGATTGTGCATATTCAGGGATTTACATAACTAGTATGCAAGTGCACATTTGTGATTAAGGTTAAAATGTGGGTCATTTCTTGTCGTAATAGTACAAATGCATATTACTTGCCTACCAGTTATGTCAATCCCTGCACAGATCCTACAGTTTCATCCTTCTTTATTTCCATTACATTCGGCTTGTTTGAAAACGATACATACATCCATATGTTCTAGCTCAGTCTTCTATCAAGGGAACGAAGCTACTTTGCAGTACGCGTCGTAAACTTGGGTACTTTCTTCTTGTGTCGCAGCCCATACCCCTACCGGAACACCAACGGTACAGTGTACTCCCTCGGTGTACAGTCACAGAGGAAACCCGGCAGCACCTATGACAAGAATGCATACGTTTGACATCAACATCTCCTGGAACCATGTCTATCTGGGTCACCTTGTTTATCAGAATGCTTCAGCGTAATATAAATTCTGATTAGTCGTTCTTTCCGCGCTCAGATGGCATTTTCAAATGTTGTCATATCATATCAAATGTATAAACCAAAAGCAAGCATAAACTGTTATATATTCCCGGGTAAGGTTCACTTCTACAAATGCAATATATCCGTGCTTAAGCTTTCACTAGAATCCCATGAAATCAACACAAGATGGAAAAAAAACCTACAAACTATAATGTAAATATCAATCTAGGCTATCTAATTTTGAATCTTGTTTTCACTTCTTGTAACTGTTTTGACATGTGCGTGCGTATTGACATGTTATTTACATTGTTCTCCATGAGTACAATGCTAAAACTTGACGTCAATTTGTTTTTATAAATGCCACACTTTTTGTGTATATTTTACTGCTCGGGGTCTGTGTTCCCATTAATGTTGTCAAATTGTTCTGCATTGGTACGCATATTCACATGCAACTTAAACACAGGGGTGTAGCTACAAGTCCTTGGGTCCCTGACAAAATGTCACCATGAGCCCCCGCTTGGGTCTGCACTTTCAGTCTGAAGACAAATGGGTCCCATGACATATAGAACTTGCTAGAAGGGAAGGGGGGGTGGTGGGTAGATTTTGCCTAACGAGGGGGCTCCTCAATTACAAAGCTGGGTGCCATGAATCTTCCAGGATATCCATGCCTGCCAACCCAAATGAATGAAGGCTGCTTTTTGCAACAGATAAAATATGCCAGTGCATGTTGATCAGAGGTTATTCAACATGCAAACGTCTTGCCTGTTTTCCGGGTATAATAGGTACAGTATGTGGAATCCTCATGTTGTGGTTTTTGGCTTTCATACATGAACACATAATAACGACCCTGTGGGTCTGTTCACAATAAGCAGCTAAAATATGATTGGATAGATGGGACATTACTGAGGTCTATAAAACTGAGCAGATAGTAAAACAATAGGCCACGTTAACCTTTACTTTATAGAAACCTTGATAACTTGATTGGATTTGATAACGGATAAATTTATGTTAATCGGGTAGAATCATTTAGTATTTCTACCTTTTGGAGGCAGACATTTCAGGTCCAGAAAGTAAAAATCCAAATCAGGATTTTGTTTCAACCAACCAGTTGAGCATAAAGTCACGGAGTACGCAATTGGTTGGTTGAAACAAAATCCTGGTTTGGATTTTCACTTTCTGGACCTGAAATGTCCGCTTCTGCTGCCATTCTCCCCCTAAATTCCGCCCTGGAGAGCTACCATCCAGTAGGTTTTCTATCCTACCGGGCTTCTGATGAGCCACACCTGTTCTCAGGTAAATACCAGGAGCAAGTGTGGCGCATAAGAAGCCAGAGAGGATAGAAAACCTACTGGATGGTAGCTCTCCAGGACCAGAGTTGGAGACCCCTGCCCTATATGGACTTAATACGCAGTCAGGCAAAAAGGACAATGTTAAAAACTAAAACGTTCGTCAAGTTTAAATAGCATGTTCTTTATATCAGTGCTGTTACGAGCTCCAGTCTAGGGTTGGGGCGTAACAGAATGTAAGGGAAAGGGGAATGGGGATAAGGAAACACAGGGTGTGGTGCACAAGGGAACACACGTGGACAAAGGGGTATTTTTTTTATATATTTTTCTGATTTTATTACACGCGACAGACACAGAACAAATGAACCAAGCAAAAGCTTCAGGAGTGATTAAGGCAAGAATAATAAACAAAAACCCAACTACCGATCGTAACCCAAATCTATCTCACCTAAGTGAACGGAGCTGAAGGACACCGGCGCGTAACGGTACCTTATATATATGTCTATGCTACCAATTAATAAATGATTTTTGTATTTCTTTCATCGATCGACATATGGCGATTTCAAATGTCAAACGTGCATTTATTAAATACCAGCTCACTAGTAACTTACACGAGCGCTTCCCTAAAGATACACAGATGACGTCTGAACAGCGTGGCGAGCCTGGGATTCACGGCGGTGGGCGTGCCCAGTATAAGTTACCGCATAGTGACCAATCAAACGAGACCACGTTCCTGCGGAAACGCATGCGCTGCAGCCTGTACCACTACAGTGTCTGGAAATAGGTGAGCCGCATCCTGGACGACTGCAAATTGTAATACAGTAAAGTTTTGGTTTCTACTTTGGAAAACTACTGAAAAAAAGCCGAACGTGGCTATCAGAAGATATAAAACAAAATGAAACCAAACTGAATATTTAAAGGAGTTCTATGTTGAATACATAAGTGCATCTTTAGTGTATTCTGTGTGGGAACCTTCATGTAAAACTCTAGGCTGTCGGAAGTTTTTATAGGACGGACTTTGCTGATCTGCAGACCGTAGACGTTATGGAAGAATATTTATGTTTTTGAATCGTTTGTGGTATATGTGTGCGTTTTGCCGGCGTGCGACAAGGGAATAAACCGAAAATGGAGCCAGGGAGGCGGAAAGGGCTGAGCGGTGTCCTGTCTTCCTTGTCACTGGTTTGCGTCTTGTTGGACCTGCAGCTAGACGGTAGGTTGAGCCCGGAAACATGGTTTTGTTATTATTAGAAATACAGACATTGATACCAGTCCACTGCTTTGTAAAGACCGTAGCAAAAATCTGCTTTAGCTATTTGTAACGATGCAAAATAGATTCCTGAAACTATAAGGGCCAATTTGTCGTATTAAAGTCACTTTAACTAGTTCACGTGTTGATACTGGTCATCGAATTAACTTTCGTAATGGTACTTTTGGTTTGCTTTGAATTTGGAGAAGTTGTTAGTAGAGCAATGTTAAGAGGCAGCTGCAATGTAAGTCTCTACCCTGCGTCCTGTCAGTGTGGAGGTATGAATGGACAGCAACTTAGTGTGACCACTTATTTCTTGTCTCGTGATTATCAGCCTTACCCGTATGGCTGATCTCTCAGTTAATATGTATTTTTTGGGTATAGTATCTGGCATTGCGCGATCCAGACTAGGGTATCCGTGTTGCTGGGTCAGTCCCAACGGCACGTTTTTATCATAGTCAAACGGGATTCCAAAACGTACAGTTACTAAAATACATTTAAACAGACGGAAACATGGTAAACTTGCAGCTTCGTTATATAAGGATAAACAGATGATACTTTGATATCAACTGGTGTATATTTTGCATTATGTATATTCTACATTGTTTTGCTTGCTTAGTCTCTGGGCAGTAGCACTTACATTAGTTATTGATGCTATTTTAGAATTTAGTCATAAAATTTTACATATGTAGTGTAATCATTTCAGCTTACTAAACACTAATGACCCGCACCTCCGCTATACCCGTATACCCGTGTCTGGCAGGTGTCCTGGGTGCGACGCATGTGGAGATCGAGCATCACCTGGAAATGGGCCGGAAGCTTCTGGCAGCTGGCCAGCTGGCTGAGGCCTTGTCTCACTACCACTCAGCCGTGGGTGAGTAAGGCGGAGTCGCGTGTGTGCGTGCAGCCGTACGGACTCTCCCTCATGCACATGCACATGCACATTCACATACGGACACGCAAAGTCACTTTCATTCCTTAGTATATAGGGATTTGTGTATTTTAGACCTGGACAAACCTATAAATATTAATTGTACAGCATTATTTTTTTTAGCTAGAATTAGTTTAGGAAAAGAAATACTTTGTATTTTTTTGACCGTGAATCTGCAAGAAACCGTCATTAGGCTTGCAGATTGACTGTATATGCTTTAACAGCCATGCAGTAAATTACAATGCGGTGAATTTTCATAATTCAAGCTGAAAGCTCCAGAAACACTTCCCCAGGAAACTGGAAACAGATTTTACAAACCTATTAACTAACTTAACAAACCAGATTTTGGACTAGTACAGCTATGCACTACATTCTGAACTGTATCTGCGAGACTCCACACTGGTGTTCTTAGAAAAGGATCTTGCAGGCCTGCAGCTATTTTGGGGAAAAAAGTATCCCGATTTCATGGCAAAGAGCTGGGTTTCTACACTGCTGTAAGTCTGGGATGTGTTGGTGTATTTATTTAATAGACGCCTGCTTTGTGTTCTGTGGTCATGCATAGAGGGCGACTCTAAAAACTACCTGACATACTACAAGAGAGCGGCAGTGTTCCTAGCCATGGGGAAGTCCAAATCGGCCCTACCGGACCTCACCCGCGCCATTCAGCTCAAACCGGACTTCCTGGCTGTGAGTCTCCCGTTGATGCTGGTAGCAGCGGGTCATGTTCCTCACCATGTGCCGTGCGCTGGCTGGCTTTGGCTGCGTCATGTTTGTCTGCCTCAGAGCGGTACTGACTTCCTTACTCTGAAGCTCTCCACCACTTCCCTCCCATGACATCCAGGCTCGGCTTCAGAGAGGCAACATCCTGCTGAAGCAGGGTAACACTCAGGAAGCCCGGGCGGACTTCCAGGCTGTGGTAGGTCACCGATGCCCAAACGTCAGTATCTAATATCTTGCCCAGGGCTATTCAAATCACGGTCCTCAAGGTCCGAGCCCTGCTGATTTCCCAGCCTTCCTTTACCTGTGAGCTGGGTACGAAGCCTCTGTGGCCAATCAGAATCAGTTATTATTAAACCAACTATCTGGGAACATTGAAAACAAGGATTTGAGGTCCAGATTTGAAGGTCCTGATCTAGCCAGTGTCACTGCAGTGTCTCCTGTGGATCCTGCAGTGGTGGGGTTACCTATATCTCTGCATTGTTACAGTTTCTCTAAAGTTCTCTCTTTGCAGCGTGCTTTTATCTTTTATCCAGTTTTCCTCCTCCTTCATCTTGTATTTTTTTTGTTGTCTTTTACGGGCTTCCTTCCTGTCTTCGTCTCGTGCCTATTGTCAGCCGGGGAGGGGCTGGCCATAGCTAGTGCCTGATTTATTTTTGCTTGCTGCTGTTAATAAGGGTACCTGTACTGACCTCACCTGCCATCTGGGTTTGGTGTTGCCGTTGAGTCCAGGGTTCCCCTGGCCTCACTTTAAGCTCATTCCCCTCCTCGCCAGCTGCAGGGCTCTCAGGATCACGCAGAGGCTCACGATCAGCTCCTGAGAGCGGAGGAGCTAGAGGAGCTGCAAAAGGAGGCACAGAGCACACACCTGCATGGAGACTATTCTGCTATGGTCAACGTGCTGGACCGGATCATCGAGGTACCAAACCACATCCCACGTGTGGAGATGCACTCCACGATCAGCTCAGTCTATTACATTGCTGTGTGTGTCAGTGTTGTCCCTGCAGTGGTGTTCAAAAAGCTCATCTCAGGTTTACAGATTAAATTAACCAATGAGATATAAGCTTGTTGGCTATGTGATGGTGAGAATTTTCCTGATAATGAACAAAAAAAGTTTGATCAATGTCAAACACAGTTAATACAGGATTTAGTAGCAGTGTCGGTCAATCCTATAGGCCAGGGGTGGCCAATCCTATCCTTAAAGGGCCGGTGTGTATGCAGGTTTTTGGGATAACCTGTAGGTCAGCTGATCAAACCCAGGTTTGAAGACTCTTCAGCCATAATCAGTCCTCTAATTAGTAATTTAATTAGAGAGTTGCAGCGAAAACCCGCACACACACCGGCCCTTTGTGGATAAGATCGCCCACCCCTGCTATAGGCGATACAGGTGGCCGCTTTGGGCGCCATCTTCTGAGGAGGCACCAACTTGGATAGAGGGGCCCCAGGAGTGATGCCAATGTAGGGCACCATGTCAACTAGGGTTGGGTCGATGGATGATGGCATCACGATGCTGAGCCGGCATCGCGATCCTCCGCCCCGCCCCACCGCAGCAGCAACCAGCTCACGAAAAACACACACTTAATCACACTATATAGCCAAATGAAATGCATGCTTTCAATTTCCGCATCTTTACTTATTTTA
>JAABNX020000002.1:25851359-25862281 GCA_015163995.2 Mormyrus lacerda | reverse complement strand
CAACCCGCCGCCTACGGCGACGATGCCATCTTCCATCGCGATGTTTCATATTAGACATCGTACGATGCCAAATTGGTCGACATCGCCCAAGCCTAATGTCAACTAGGACTGGTATTGTTTAGTGGTAACATATGACACATGCTAATCACATGACACATTCTAATCATGTGATACATGCCTGGATCCATGGACATACTGTAGTGACATGAACGTCGGCCATTGGGAGTCGGTTCCTTGCGCAGAGATGGACGAGCCGGCTTTTGACATGCACAAGACGGACATGACCGAGTTCCACCCCCCTCTCAGATCTCCCCATGGGATCCAGATTTCCGTGAGCTTCGGGCGGAGTGCTACATTCGACTGGGGGAGCCCCGCAAAGCCATCCAGGACCTGGTACCCACCACCCGTCTGCGCAACGACAACCGGGCTGCGTTCTTGAAGCTGAGCAAGCTGCATTACAGCCTGGGTGAACACCAGGAGGCACTCAGGTCACTGGGCCTTGCTGCCGTCCACTCGGCCCCTCTGTGTATGTGTGTGTGTGTGTGTGTGTGTGTTTATGTCTATGTCCTTCTCTCCTCTTACAGCCACGTGCGTGAATGTCTGAAGCTCGACCAGGATGATAAGGACTGTTTCTCATATTACAAGCAAGCGAAGAAAGTTAGTAAACAGCTGGATTCCGCAGAAGAGCTCATCTCCGAGCAGAGGTCAGTGTCCCTTCAGTCCTCATTAATATCAGCCCAATGTTGCATATCGGGCTAGATGCTATCAGGAAGCATGACTTACCCTCATGGGAGCTGGTATACACAGGATTCTACTGGTATTGATGGGAGATGAAAGGGTTAGGGATCCTATGCCATCACTGATTGGATTAACTTGGTAGTAAACAATGACAAGTGGGTGGTTTACTCACCCAGTATGTCTTGGGAAGCCTTGTTTTTCCTGTA
The DNA here is from genome assembly GCA_015163995.2 of Mormyrus lacerda. NCBI lineage: Eukaryota > Metazoa > Chordata > Actinopteri > Osteoglossiformes > Mormyridae > Mormyrus > Mormyrus lacerda. Next base: position 25,861,337 of record JAABNX020000002.1, on the reverse strand, counting down.
ACTGGTTCAGTGTTAATAAACAGGTACCAGGAGGCAATGGAGAAGTACGAGTCAGTGATGAAGACTGAGCCCGACGTCCCATTCTACACTAACAAAGCCAAGGAAAGGATCTGTCACTGTTTGGTCAAGGTGGGCTTTCCCATGATGCACTGTGACCACGAAGCCTAGCCGATGGTTTTCAGATGGCCTTCATTTCCACCATGCTTCTCCACAGAACCACAGGAGCCATGAGGCGGTGGATTTATGTTCTGAGGCCCACCAAAGGGACCCCAGGAATTCGAACATTCTCAGGGACAGGGCAGAGGCTTACATCCAGAACCAGGATTATGAGAAAGGTTCTCTCTCTTCGTCTCTCCCTCCCTCCCTTCCGACTCACCTATACCTAAGTCCAGCCCTGTCTAGAACCTGTTCTAATTGCAGTCCACTACATAGGCCCAGTCCCTACTTCTCTCTTCCTTCCTTACTTTCACTTGACTGCTACCTCCTCATTTTGATGAGCAGGGTGTGACTTCCACTATCTCTCTCTGTCTCTGTCTGGCAGCTGTGGAGGACTACCAGGAGGCCAAAGAGTTTGACGATAAGCAGGAGATCCGTGAAGGGCTGGACCGTGCCCAGAAGCTACTCAAGCTGTCACTGAAGAGAGACTACTACAAGATCTTAGGGGTGCCCAGGTACACATTGCCGTTTCCCTTCGGTCATGTTTTTAGACGCTACTTAGCTTGGACATCCCAAGTTCCTATTGGTTAGTCAGCTTGTATCCAGGGTTCCAACAAGTGATGTCATATGAATGTGGTAGCAACGACAGGCTCGACATTCACCAATTAATGTGCTTGCACATGTCTTACCAAAATTGTCTGTCTTGCCAACATTTCAGGAATGCCAACAAGCAGGAAATCATCAAAGCATACAGGAAGTTAGCTCAGCAGTGGCACCCTGACAACTTTCAGTCCGAGGCTGAGAAAAAGGATGCTGAGAAGAAATTCATCGATATTGCTTCTGCTAAAGAGGTGCTCACTAACCCAGGTATGGCCAGTACGGTACTAACAGGAGGGGACCCTGTGCGACATCAGCATTGCAATAACTGGACCCTGACCGGTGCCTTTGTAATGTTAATTCCTACTTGGCTCTTATCCTTCTTGTTTTCTCTCTCGCAGAGATGCGACAGAAGTTCGACGCAGGGGAAGACCCACTAGACCCCGAGAATCAGCAGGGTGGGGGTGGCGGTGGGAACCACGGCTGGCCTTTTGACTTCAACCCCTTTGGATCTGGAAACTTCTACTTCAAATTCCAACACAACTAGATAGTTGAAAGGATCGAGGAAGGGTGCCTGCAGCTCCCTTGAAGGGAGGAGTCGAAGAAAATGAAGTGGATTTATTTTATTTTATTTTTTCACCCCTGATTTATATGGGGACTGGTTTTCGGGGAACTTGGCCCACTGAACTACAATTTGGGCACTGACTGCTGTAGGTCAGTTTTCCATCACCCTGTTAGGCTCGTACATCAAGGCTAAACTGGTGACCCTCTGAGGTTCTCAGTGAATCAGGTTTAGCTGCGGAGAAGGACCAAGCTACTTGTGCCTGTGTATTGAGACCCCAGCCCCTACCATTTAGTTTGGGATGTTTTTTTTTGTTTTTTTTTCCATTTTGTGCCATCATAACCTCCAGCGAACAACGGTTCTCTTGTGGTCGTTTTTGCACTTTGGTGTCTCCATGGTCCCCTCGTTTCAGATACCTTGGGGTTTACACTCCACAGTCGGAAATGTAAAGAGTACTAAAGAATAAGCTGTAGATTCTTCGAATTGCATTCTTGTAAAGGTGTCTAAAATCTGTCGTCATGGAGACAACAGAACGCTGTGACTGGCTCCAGTGCAGGCGTCCAGCCCGCGACGGTTTCAGGTGTGGGACTGTGAAACCTGAGCAACTCTCAGGGCAAGGTAGGAAAAAGGCTTGGCCGTGGGATTAATAGGAGCATTATCTGAGCGCTCTAGCACTTCTTGGACTGTGCAGTGTGGAACAGGGCGTTGCTCACCAGGAACCAAATGGGTTTTTAAAAGGAGCTGGATTTTTCTTTCTTTTAACTTGAAGGCATGTCATTCAGAAATCGCACTTATTTTTTTGGGCTGCGTTTTACTTTGTTTAATTTGGAACCACCAAACTCTTTGTGGGCCACAGGTATCCTCCTCCATTCTGTCGCTAAAAAGGCCACATTGTATTGCTGACCAAAGTAGTATTTGTCATCACTGTTATGCAAACAATGTATACTACAAATAATTTGATTTTTAAGTCTTTACATGTCCAAAAGGTCAAATACATTGAACCTTAACTAGCATATAGTTTCTTTTCCTGGCTTAAATTGTCCCCTTTTCTGTTCTCCGACACACACTTTTCTTCAGGGCAATATCAGGGTTTACGACACGCCATATATTCTGTTCTCCTTTGAGCCTTAGCTCACAAGAGTTTGAAAATAAAAGCTATAGATCTTCCTGTGGGTTAGTATAAAAAATTGTTTAATAGTTTTTATCAAGTTTAAATGGAAATACATGAGTATGTTCCAGATAAGACAATTAAAAACAGCTTGAAAACAAAAATGTTCTTGGATTTTTTTTTCCTTCCCTCCCCCCATCAATGACGATTACCAAGAAGCTTCTAAAGAAATGGATCAGGATGAAAGTTAGTTTATTATGAAATTTTCCAGTCACATTTCAAAACAATCAGTTCTTTTTGGCATCTTTCCTGGGGTGATAATGTGCTTGTCTGCCCTCTAAGAGGTTTCTGTTGTCTCTCCTTGCCAAGTTCTTGTTTGAGACAGGCAATGTCGACATCTTTGTCTCCTGTATAAAGGAACGATCTGTTTTGAGGCCAGTGCTTGTCTTTGGCGTTCCAGTGAAATCCCTCGTCGAATGGGGTGCGATCTGATCCATGCTCATTCCACATCACGATGACCGCCAGCTGCCATTTCCATAATGCATCGACATCTCTGATCTCTCTCCCCTGCAGGGGGGGGAGGTGTGGTATAGTGGTTGATGAACAAGGGGGTTTGGTAGGACAGGACTTCTAGTAATGGAAGGTCATTCAGACGCCCAGCACCCAGGACTGCCATTCTGGTAAACTGGGCCCCGTATACAGGTTTTCGACCGAGCCTGTACTGGAGGTCGTGTGTGATGCAAGGTCCCGAGGCAAAGCCTGTCTGAAGGTGTCTGGCTTTGTGAATGTGTAGTCTGAGAGCCTCCTGGAAGCCAGACCATGGCAGGAGCCGCAGTGTTTCCCGGTGTGCTCTCAAAGTCTCTCTGCCCCCCCCCTTGATGGGTGGCATCTTAGACGGTGAGCAGGCTCTCCGCCTCCACCTCAATGGAGACCACATGGTGGCCAGGAATCATGGCCAGACCCAGAACTCGAGGCTCACCCTGGGAGAACGAATCTGGGGGACAGAGACATTCACGCAAGGGCAGAAAGTTAGGTCGCGTTCACAGTCGGTCTGATGAAAAGCTAAAGGCTAAGTGAGCTAACAAGACAACCAAGCTATTCTTCATTTAACTATATCTAAATTTAGATAACATTTGTCTGCAAAGGGCTGTGATCTCCAGGGAGTACCCCGACTTGTGCATCCCAAGGTGGGCACCAGGCTCCCCATGGCCCTTATGGAAGATGGATGGATACACAGCAAGCATTTCTGCATTTTCATAGATGGAAATTTGATGCCGTTTAAATTCTGTACTATTGCAGGTGCAGTCAGGTATTCCAGGACAACGCTGCAGTACTCAGTCAAGTACTAATGCTTGCTTTCTGGTATTCATCGATTCCATCCATCCATCCATTTTCCGAAACCGCTTATCCTACTTAGGGTCGTGAAGGGTCCAGAGCCTATCCTGGAGATTACAGGTGCAAGGCAGGGATCAACCCAGGACAGGGTGCCAACTCATCACAGGGCGCACACACACACCATTCACTCACACAGGCACATCTACGGGTAACTCCAATTAGCCTCAGCATGTTTTTGGACCATGGGGGGGGTAGGGTGGGGGGATGAAACTGGAGTACCCGGAGGAAACCCCACAATGACACAGGAAGAACATGCAAACTCCACACACATGGAGACATGAACCATGCTAGCCGCCACCCCTCCACCGACACCTAAAAAATACATCCAAAATAAAGAATGATGATATCGAAATCCCCTCCCACCGCCACATGTAAACATAATGCATCAAGCAGGGCCCTTTCAGCCAAAAAAAAAAAAAAGGTGAAAACCTGTAAAATCATATAATCGATAATCCACTAAATAATCGGGATTAAAACTGCCGGGGGGGGGGTGCTGATTAGTGGTGCCCATCACTGTTTTTTGGTGGAAAATGATGGATTGGATTTAATTCTGATTTAAAGCCTGTTGTGTGCTATTTAATGCAGTGGTTCGCAAACGTTTTACACCGCATCCCACCTCAGAAAATATTATGCTCCATGTCCCACTACTAGGTCATGCTTTATCGTCAAGTAGGATATACTGCATCAGACCTGTTATTTTCAATGAAGAAGGGTTATCCTTTGCTAGTGCTGGCAGCACGGTGGGCTGCCGCAGGGTGCCACAGATGGCAAATGTGTCACTCTTTCTTATGTTTGGTATTTAGATGTTTAGATTACTTGTGCTGTGTGAACTTCTTTCATACCTCAGGCAGTTTGCAGTCTGCTATACCAGCAGTCCCTGGGTTAAAAACGTCTGACTTAAGGACAGCTCATACTTACGAACGGACTGCAGAAATGCCTATTACATTAAAAACTCTGCTTAAATACAATGGTTTGTAATGACAAATGCACGCACTACTTTGCGATGCCATGGAAACACTGCACAGCTTCAGCTGTTCATCAGCTCGAGGTACAGTACAGTACTGTATGTTACATTTATTATTACTGTATAATAATTATGTAATGTATTATTCTTCTGACTTACCTACAAATTCAACTTAAAGACAGACTTAGGGACCAAACCTCGTTCGTAACCTGGGGACTGCCTGTACTGTGGTTTTTGTTGTTAATTTTGAAGTACTTCCACACCGCAGACATTTACTCCTGCTTATTTTGCTGGTTGGCCCAATCCGGTTCCCGATTGCAATGGAAAAGAGAAACAAACTATATCCAGCCTGGTTCCGCACACCACAGGAGAATAAGTAAGAGATGTGAGAGGACGGCGCTCCATCTTTGTGTCGGGACGGTCGTGGCTGAACATGGGCCGCACAGGGCTGGCACTGGCAGATGTTTCAGACCCTCTGCCACTGGCCACTCGCAGTTACCTGTGGATTTGAGGAACTCCTGAGCGGATCCCAGGATGACGTTGCAATCGCGGTCGGTGCAGAGAAACAGGCCCACCAGCGTGCGTCCATCTGTCATACGGATCCTCATGCTCTTATTAAGCAGGTTCTCCAGCTTCTGGCGGGCCGGCGAGGTTGAGGGTGAGGACGTCTCCATCTGCTGACATATGGTTAGATCTGGTAAGGACCAGAGCACACCTCACCCTGTCCCAACGCTGGCTGAGGGGCAGAGTGAAATTAAGGAACCTTGTACTAGATCTTTCTTTCTATAATTCCACAGTTCTCTAGCACACCTTCAACAAACCTCAGTCCCCATTTGTCAGCTACTGGCTCTGCTTCCATATTACTACTCAAGTCCTCCTAAATGAATATTCATATTAATGTGCTTATTCAAAATTATGATATAAATTATTTTGTACTCCAATTAAATACTGCAATAATATCCCTGACAATGTCATTGTTAAGTTTACCATATTAATCCCAAACCTACATCCCTGTGTTAAGCACAAACATCTCAGATCCCAAACATCCATGTGTCAGGCACAATTCATTTAAGAAATGTACCTGTCATCAAATATAATATTATAACACGTGTGCGTATGTATATGTGTTTATGACACCATAGTTCCAGGGTTCAGAGTTCATGTATGTTCTCTCATTACCTCCGCAGTCCGAACACACAGGGTAACGTACTGACGCCCCAAAATTACCCTCCGACTGACCCTTTGTTTAGATGAAAATTATCTTAAAATAGATTAACTTAATCTTCAGCTGTCACTCAGACACACTGCTTCACTGTTAAATAAAAATTGGATGGCCGTAGTGCATTAGCGAAATTAGCCCAAAATGACATCGTGACTATCGTGTATGTTTGACGAACTTGCTGTTCTGAATTTAAATTTACAACGTATGGAATTTAAATAAAAAATACATTTTTGTGACTTATGTCTTACCGCTGTGTGCAAGGATGTACCATTTTCTTCTTTCGGCGATGCCATCGGTACTTTAATTTGTCCTACTTCCCCACTGCTTTCTCGAACCAGGGTGCAAGGCGAGTTTTAAACCGGAAAAGGAACAAGAGTTTAGACTGATGCATCGTGGGGTTTGTAGTACGAGTTAAACGAGGGCGTTGAAGTTTTAAATGTTTTTAATTGATGTAGTAACAATTAATTAAATTATGTTAACAAATTGCTTATACACAAACGACCTTATATTCTTATATATTGGATTAAAACACACTTAAAGTCGTTTTCAGAGGTCTCAAATGTACTAGAGCACTGTAGCTGGTTGTCTAAGCAACGACGTTTATTTACAGATGTGTCTCTTTAAATTAGGACGCGAATGCGTTTCTTTATTTTGCTCTTTTAAAAATAAACGTTTCTCAGCAATAAATTATACAAATTAAATAGATCTTAAATAGGGTAAAACGGGATCTCTGATGACAGAAAATGCATCGTCCAAAGTATTTCACGCCAAAAGAAGTGTCGCTGCATAATACAATTGACGACATATGGGTGTCATATTTAGGCACAGTGTACAACTTGACACCGCTGGTAAACGAATATAGGGGTGAGTGTGAAAACAGTTTTGCTTTAAAAAACATTCAAGCATAAAACTAATCATTTATTTGTTAGCTGGCTAAACTGCATGCTAGATTTTGCCAGTAAATTTAAAATCAGTTCTTTCTTGAACAGGTAATGCTCTGCTGATTCTTCTTATATAGACTAACACTTCCATATATTTTAAATATTAAATTTTTATGTCGTAATTGCTATCATTGTTGTTGTGTTGGTGTTTGTTTTTGGATTATATTTTATCTCTTTAGGTAATGTGCTTTTAAGGCCTATTGTTGAGTGTGCAGGAAAAGACATCAGCCACTGGTTTGACCCCAAAACAAAGGATGTAAGTCAAGTTTGTCAGATTTCGCCTTTATTTGGGATAATGCCCCATATATTACTTACCCTATCATGAAGCTGTATTTCCATGAGATGTTTGGTTGCTTCAGTGCAAAGTCAATGCATTCAGCCAAAGTAGCTTAAAATTTTAATGATTTATTGAACCAGACAATTTTCTGGAGAAATTAAGCACTTCTTGGAAACTGAACCAGCAAACCCTTTGTGTACTTAACCACCCTGCTAACCACTGATTATCCTGCTCCTTCAGGTCCAGACCCATGTTGACCCTCTCTCTGGCTGCGTTAAGTATTATACTCCAAGAGGTCGTTTTGTTCATATACCCCCTCCTTGTCCACGGACTGACTGGGCCAATGACTTTGGGAGGCCGTGGTGGAGCGACAGTCGCTATGAAGTGGGCCTGCTGTCTGCCAGAACATTATGGATCCAGATCATCAACATGCTCACATACCAGGAGCAACCTCTGGAGGTCAGCCAACCCGCCACCAAGTGAATGTCCAAAGAGCAGGCTTTGCAGAATTACCCCTTTCATTATGCGCGGTGTCAATTTCAAGAAATCGGTGAGATTTCATTATCAGGCAGAACTTCTGCTGCAGAAGACAACAGTATTTGACAATTTCTAATAGCGCCATGATGTTCCAAGGATGAGCTGCTCTGAATCACATCTTCATACTGAATGGTTATCTCATTTTCTTATTTGATTGAAATTCCACCACATGGAACTTCTTTTATTTGCATTTGTGACTTCATAGATGGATCATTTGTATGGGTTTGTTGTGATTTCCTTCAACAATTCCAGTCAGGGGAGCATGTGACCCTGTGAAAGTTCAGTAATGCTAATTGCAACACATGGAAATCAATGGCAATAACCCACAAAGACAGTAATACAAACATGTAACTGCTGGTGTTCCTGTCTAATCTGCCAAATGCCCTGTAACCAGACTGAGTGCCACGTCGCCGCTCACCTGTCAGAAATACTACATTCAGCTGTAAGGTGTGAAACTGATTTTTTTTTTTTTTTACTTCCCTGTGCCGCATATGCAAAGCAAAAGACAGAACAATGAAATTTGTATCCTGCAGGTGTGCTGCGAAGAAACGGTGGAAGAAATTCTCCAGCGCTACCTGGAGTACAACTCTCACGCCGGCAGCTACACCTGGAAACACGACTGTCGGGCACTGGACATGAGCAGGACACTGAGTGAGAATGGCGTCGTCAACGACGATGAAAATGGCGACTTCTCCCCCTCCATCTGCCTTTACTTCAATGATGACCTCACCGAATAGCGGGAAATAGTTAGTGGGGGTGGTGTGGAGCGAAGATATAAAACTTTAACAGAAAAACAAACATATTGGTACCAAATTGTTCTTTTGTCCTATCAGTTTGTATCCTGGTTAGATCCAAATATCCACCTTTTTATTTTTTTTCATCCTGCCTATTTCTAAGGCCTGCCTGTTTTATCATCCCTCATTGCTTTCTGATTCGTTCTTACATATATCTGGGTTACATTTGGACAGCTGACTTCTGGGAAAATCTGCACCACGATTCAAGCTTTCGGAAATCGAGTTGCAGATGAAGACCACCTCCGCCGACACAAATACACAAAAGTAAATTGGAGTGTATGATAAATCTGCAGAATAATAATAGCCAGATAATAATGACTGGTTGCCATGGTAATGGGTCATGTGAACGTCTTCCCCACCCCCCCCACCCCCCCAACTACCTCTTAGTGTTCAGACTGTTAGAGACTCACACTATGGAAAAAAATGTTCTTGTTCACATTTTATCTTTGTTTTCTGCTTTTTCTTTTCCTGTTACCACACAGTTAAGATCCTTATGTACTGGAAGATGAAAGTAGATTAATCACGGTGAATCAGGGGGTTGGGGTTGGCATCAGATCCAGTTTACAGGTTGTGCCTCCAGGCATCAAATTCCAATCCCTGTGCAATTCACTTTTGAAAGAGGGCACAAAACACTTCGCAATGCACTGGTCTCTTTTTTGGTTTTTCAAAGAAAAAAACTCTAATTTTCCTCCAGTTTACCGTTTATTTCCTGGTTGATTATATCCTCCATTGACTAGATCTGTTTGCAGTCCTTATATTGCTGGATTTGTAAGTCCCATTCTGTGAAAATGTTTGTGCAATTTTGCCTCCGTAGTGCGGCATGTGTTTTTTTTTTTTTGAGAGGGGCACAGGTTTGCGGCAGCCGATACACTTTGCCCCGGAATTCTCTACATTTGTCATTGCGATGTAGTTTTATTTTTAATCGCGTACTGTTTTGGTTTCGTTTAGTAAGTAAAGGGCGTTGTCAACATGTGAATATTGTTATGCCTGTGTGCAAAAATGACACGAGGTGATCCGTATACTGTAGCTCGCATTTTCATTTCCTTTGTGCGACTAAGCAGTTAATTTTTAAGCAAGACAATCTGATGTAAGTCTGGGCATGGCCGCTGCAGAATTCTCCAGTCCCCCCTCCCCGACACACAACCCCCCGTTCTGATATAATTTTATACTGCGGGTGGGGGCCTTTAAGAATATTTAGGTAGCCATATTTGTTAAATTTGTATTGCGCTCTGCAGTGCGGAGAGCGATAGTTATTAGCAGAACTCGAAACACTGTAGTGAGGCGGACCCGAGTCCCTGACACACCGACGAAGAATAGTAAACACGCAACAATGTAATTTACACGCAGTTGAACACCCCTTTTTCTTGTAACAATGTGAATATTTTTGAAAAGGGAGGGAAGAGAGGAGAGAGAGAAAGGAGGAGG
>JAABNX020000002.1:25840688-25851350 GCA_015163995.2 Mormyrus lacerda | reverse complement strand
CCCCCGTTCTGAAATAATATAGTCAGCCATTTTTTATGTAAGGGGATTTTTTTCTTATTGGGGGGGGGTTGTTAAAAAATAAATATAAGGGCGGCCATCTTTGTTTCTCTGCCTTGTAGTGTAAAATATTCCAAAACGCCCCCCACTTTTGTGTGTCGATTTGAATATTAAATAAATTTCATAATTCGAGAGGGATACATTTTTTGTTTTCGTGCACCGGGTCGGTGACAGGGATATAATGTCATCTCCTCTTCGTGTCTGTGAGGAAGACGAGGGCATGGTGGTTAATTCCGAGGGAGGAGATTTTGATGAAGAAGAAGACGACGGAGACCTAGACGAGAACGCAAGCGACATAAACTCGCCGGCGGCGCCTAGAGAAACTGCAACGCGAGCCGCGCCAGGTACAGTACTGACTCTGGCTAAAGACTCAGGAGCGCGCATACAAAATACAAACCGTAGGCACTTAGAAGCGCTTTGGCTAAAACAAAAGAGTTTAAAATTGAAATATTTTTAATTCAGACTAGTTGTCTAAAGCTGCGAACGACTGGGTTCTAATACTCCGGTTTTCACTGTTCGCTTTTTTTTTTTTTTTTAAGCTCCATAAGAGTTAAAATCCAACTTTAGCCAAACTTGGGACTTTGCTCTTCTTGTTGTCCCCCTATAAAGTATTAACATGTGCTAAATAACCTTTAATATTCCCCATTGCACTCTTTGCGTGTACGTGTATTTCTCATAATAAATAAAGAAATAAATCCAGTTTTCTTGGGTATATATAACCCCACTTGCAGACAACATGGACTCTCCCCCCCCCCAGCCCCCAATATTTTTTCCATTGAGTCTTCGGTGTGTTGTAGGATGGTGGTGCAGGCTGAAAGCGTGAGCAACAGAGCAGCAGCTGACTGTGCTTGTGTGACAGACTGTAAATAAACTTGACCCTACCCACTGTCGTACTGACAGAGACGGTTCAGCACAGGACAGCCGGCGCTGGACGCTGCTCTCGGCTCGACCGTCTCCCACTCCTGCGTCTGCTTCGGGACGTTTCCATACTCCCCCTCCACCGCCACCACTCAGTTCGTAACCAGAAACACATCCATTTAACCCATTCGCAAATTATTTCATAAAATGTCATTGATCGTGAATATTCCAGTCTTTTTTAAGAAGCGGACAGAGGCTGAATGCTGTTCTTTTTTTTTTTTTAATGGGGAGGGGGGTGCAATTATAGAAATAAAAAAATGCAACACAACGTACGCCTTAAGCGTTAAAGTTACGTTGCATTGAACTGTAACGCACTTCGGACTCGCATTACTGCTAATGCGATTGCTGGTATAACAATATAAGATCGATGTTGTCTAGGGGATAAAATATTGCGATATTTCCGTGGAACAACCGGAGAGAAGTTGAAACTTACGCTACAGTGGAAGTGTCAGCGTCCTGTCTTTATCTTAATGATCATGTATGCAAAAAACCGTAAGTGTATGAACACGTTTTTAAAAATTTTATATTGTAGGACGGGGGCGGACAGCTGAGGATGGATGTGCACGCCTGCAGCTGATAGTATGGATTTATTTGCAAACGCAAAGATAAGCATAAGGCCATTTGTGCGGGCATCACTTGTTAAAAGCTCTTTTTTTTTCTTTTAATGTGGCACGAAAGCTATAGAAGAGAGGTGGTGTGCGCGCTAGTCTGTCCTTTAACCCCCCAGCGGGCGAAAGCAGCGGGTAGTCCCGAGGTCGCGGCGCAGGTGTGGGAATTAGCAGTGGGTGGGAGTCGCCTCAGTTCACGGCTTCGTTCCGCTCGGGGCCTCGGAATCACCGAGCCCGGAGTGCGTGTCGCTACCGCCCCCGGCTGCGCTTGGCAGCTTCGTGGGGAAAAATGCGAGGAGCGTACACGGGCGAGCGCTCCATGCTAATAGCCAAGGAGCGCAATAAAATCTAACTAATATTTCACATATAATGGCGGCCGATAGCAAGACATTTGGTTTGACGGCGTGTTTTCCCCCCTTCTTCTTCTTTTGAAAATCGACTTAGAAATGTGCGCGCGCTGGCTGCGTATTTTTTATTTTTTGAGGAAATGTAAAAATGAAATAGGAATTAAAGATATAGCAAAGAAAAAGGGAAGTGTCGGTCGAAGTGTAATACAGAGACGTTTTGTTAATTAAGTTGCTGTTGCGTCTGCCAAATATAGCGCAGCCCATTGTGTCGTGTTCCATTGTGCATCTGATATAGGTGAAAATCACTTTTGTTCCTTAAGATATGGCTTTTATTTAATCCATCTTAAACGTACATTTTATTCATGCATCTCCGTTATAATGATGTTATTTCTGTCGTTAAGTGGCAGTCAGCCCCAAACAGGTTTTGGCGCTTTAAGAAGTCTTTGTGTGAGTTTATCAAGATAATGTGAGATGTCGAGAAACATCATATGATGCGATTATGGGATATATTTTCAAGTTCATGTTTGAGCAAAAGCCGATGAAGCATAACTGGATTCAGAATGATAATAAAACAAATGCATGAAACATGTATTTTTGTCTTGTGTCACATACTTCTAATTAATATTTCATATTTTTGTGCTTTAATCCGTTATCCTTTATAGTTAATGATATTCTTTAACAGACAGGACAAATATGATATTGGATGTGAGTGGTGTGTGCATGTAAACTAAGAGCAAGGAATTCTTCCTGCAGTGTTGTTGACTCAAGTTCTGAGAAGGTCCGTGATGTAGTACCTCTCAGCAAGGTAACCACAGTAAATTGCTGTGGTACATGGTAATTACTGTGTCCAGCTTTCTAACTGGTTTAAAAGTGGTCCGAATGTAAATTTTAAGAAGAGCAACTGCAAGTGAATGTCCATCTAAATTAGCCATCATTGGATTACAGCTGTTTGTACCATATAGCTTTCCAATAAAAAGTCTTCGCTCGGTTCCTCTCATATAAGGTGTTTATAAATAGATCTAATGAAATTTTTGATGATGATATTCCTTGCTTTGCTTTTTGATAAGACACGATAATCAGCAACGGGACGGGTTAGTAACAAAGGGGCTCGGATTACAGGCTGAGTCTGCACACCTACGTTAAGGGCAGACGTCATTACTCACACATGATAGTCTGTGTTATCTGAGCTGGGGGCTTATTGTTTGATTTTGCGGTAACTATGAATCCCCCCCCCCCCCCCCACATGTAGATGACTGCGACGAAGAGGGAGATGTGTCTGACCGGGAGGGGACGACAAAAAAGAAGCGGGGCCCCAAGAAAAAGAAAGAGACAAAAAAGCGAGACAAGGAGAAGGAAGGGAAGTCAACCAAAGTACGAAAACACAAGAAGATTGTAAGCTTTCCCTTTTCCGTGCTTATCTTTGCCTTAAATATGTTCTGGGTAGTCGTGTCTGAGGTCGAGTACAACGTTCACCTCAGCATCTTCCTCCTGACTCTCCCCCGCTCCCGACTCTTTGGTCCCGCTGCCGACCAGGACAGCGATGTAGAGAGGGACTCGGACAGGGAGTACGGAGAGAACTCTGACAGCACGGCCAGCGACTTCGCCGGCGGGGGCAAGAAGAAGAGAAAGAAGCACAAGGAGAAGAAGGAGAAGAAGATCAAGCGCAGGAAGAAGGAGGAGGGTGACAGCAACCAGGAGGAGACGCCCAAGGTGGCCAAACTAGCTGTGATTTTCCTGCATGTGCAGTTACTACGATGCAATAAATGAACTGTACTTACTGAGATAACCTGAGCTGTGGCGTGAGTGAGCTTGTTGGTTATTTCTATAGAACAGTGTTTCCCAATCCTGTCCTCGGGGACACACAGTTGGTCCACATTTAGCTGGAAAAAGGGAGCAGAAATGTGCACTGTCTGTGGGTTCCCGAGGACCAGATCGGGAAACACTGCTGTAAAAGATTTAAGTGCCCAGGTTAGATTGAATATCTTCACACAATGTAATAGGCAACGATCACACTCTCCACCGGAGGGTGAGAAGAATTTTCTACAGAGGGTCAATGTACCTAGATTAAATGTCTTTGTCCAGCCGCTTGTGGCTTATCTCTTTTTTTGAAATGAATATATAGGATCCAGGTGAACTTGGGTCCTGACCTAATGGTAGCTTCATGAATTAAAGTTGGAGTAGAACAAATTTGAGTTTGTGGTCCTCAGTGAGACGGGGTTCCCTCCGGTCTGGAGCTGCATGGATATAACTTACATATCTAGCAAGGAACTTTAATGTTTGTGTAAGGATAAAGAGGTGTGGACAGATCGGATGCTAAGCTGCTCAGTTCACGTTTGCATGCACTCTGAGTGATTCTGAGGCCGGTTTGCGTGCAGCCACTGGAGCAGAAAACCTCAGCCCAGCTGGCACGAGACTGGGGCCTGGAGGATGTGGATCACAGCTTCAGCGAGGAGGACTATCGCACGCTGACCAACTACAAAGCCTTCAGCCAGTTCATGAGGTATTCTGTGGCGCGCGGGTTGGACGGCCCTGTTCCGTGACTGACGGGACAGCGCAGTTTCCTGAGTAGTAGATTTAGTACCTCACAGTTTCAGGGTTGCGAGTTTTGGATCTCGCCCCATCGTTCTTCCCACTCATCTGATTTTTTCCTTGTGTATGCCGGTTCCTACAGAACTTTCATGGCGTTCAGAAGAACTCTCGGGCTGTGTTAGGTACAAGTTATTCATTTGTGACTTGGTGTGTGTGTGTGTGTGAGTGTGTGAGTGTGCGGGCAGGCGGGCGCGTGCACTGGAGTGGAAATTGGTGGTGTTTCTTTCCTAAGCTACCCAGGGTCACTTTAGCTGATTTAAGTGATTCTTGTATATGGGAGGTTGCTGTGGATTTCACACTCGTATAATGGGAGTGGTCATTGATCCAGTTGTGAGTTGACTGTGTTAACGAGGGAGTTGTTTTCTTTGATCTTGTTGAGCTCTTTCCTCCATCACTAATCCTGTAGCTCTAAGGTGACACATAAGGATGGGCGGTCTGTCTGGTGTCCAGGACGATGGTGGGTCAGGAGCAGCCTCTTGACACCTCTGACCAGGCAGCTCCGTCCTCTCCCTTCCTCAGGCCCATGATCGCCAAGAAGAACCCCAAGATCCCCATGTCCAAGATGATGACCATCCTGGGGGCCAAGTGGCGCGAGTTCAGCTCCAATAACCCGTTCAAGGGTTCGGCTGCTGCCGTGGCAGCCGCCGCCGCAGCAGCTGCCGCCGCCGTCGCCGAGCAGGTCTCCGCGGTGACTGCTTCCGTGGAACCCCTGCCCCAACCACCCCCACTCCGCAAGGCCAAGACCAAAGAGGGCAAAGGTCAGTGGGATGGAAAGTTTCCTGATTTCCCGCCCTGTAGGTTGGAGACCGTTTAGAGGGCAGAGGCTCATTAGCGTGTTGCTAGCGCAGATGTTGCTGGTGATTTTAAGATTCTTATTGGCTGACCTTCTCTCCGGTCTCCAGGCCCTGGGTATAAGAAGCGCAGTAAGAGCCCTCGTGTGCCCGAGAAGAAGAAGGCCAAGGCCAAGAAGATGGCCCCACTTCGCATCAAGCTAGGAATTATGGGTAACAAGAGGAAGAAGAGCAGTTCGGTGAGATGCGTTTGGTGGTGCTTACTTCAAATGTCTGCGCGTTGTTATTATGACCCTGTCTCTACCCCCTGCCCACAGAGCGAAGATGTGGATGAGGAAGACTCTGAGCAGGAAGACTCTAGTGTCCACAGTTCCTCTGTCCGCTCCGACAGCTCTGGCCGGGTCAAGAAGAACAAGCGTGGTCGTCCGGCTAAGAAGAAGAAAAAAAGTAGGTTACCTCACTCTTACTTTAGCTCTCTTCTTCCCACACTTCCTTTCATTCGCCTCTGACATAATTTCATCTTCCACTTTTTTATTTTAAAATGCAAACAACCAAATATTATTTATCATGATGGGAATTAACACGTTGCTTGAAAAAGAATTCCGCACATTCCAGAGGGAATCAGTCCTGTTTTCCAAATTGGGTAAAACTTTTTTTTCTCTAATTATTATAAAAAGATTCTCTGAACCCCGTACAGGCGCTGCTAGGAAATCAGACAGAGGTAATATTTGGCGAATACACCTGAGTGTTTCTCAGTTAGAGGTCATGACCTGAATGATCTGATTTCTGCTGGTGGAGGGAGTAGGGTGTTGGGATATGAATAAGACTGGAGGAGTAGATGATGTGGCCCCTGATGTTTCAGGCAGATCTAGTTCATTTCAGTCAGCATGAAAAACACAAGCAATTCATTGCTGAATCATAATAATTGTACCTTTTTAAGTGTGCATCACATACAGAGTCTGTATGATCCCTGCATTCTGCAGGTTTTCTACCGCAGTTCAATATGATGCAGGTCGCTGAATTGGTGTTTTTGATTTACTGGTAGTGTGTAATTTTGCGCCCGGCAACGGACTACCGTCCCAGCCAGTGCGTGTCCTCTGGTGCTCCATGAGAAATGGTTGTAACACGGGTGACTTTATACATGAAAAAAGGCTTTAACGGACAAAAAATATTGGTAAAGACTAAAACGGGATTGTTTTTGCATTATCTTTGGTCGCTCTGCATTCTTCCGGCTGGGGCGACACTGACACACGTATTGGGTTACAGTCATCGCTGTTGATCTTTCAGGGGGGCTGTTACTGTTCACTGTTACAAAACGGTTATAATTGTCTGTTTCTGTTTCATTTCTGTCTTGGGGATCACGGTGGTTCAGTGTGTGTCTTTGGGAAAGGATCCAGCTTCACCATATCTATGTGCTGGATGACCAGTCATGGAAGATCAATGCATGGGTATTATAGTTTTCCTCTCACCATTCCTCTTGGAGCGGCGATAGGGGATGAAGATGGGGATGGCTACGAGACGGACCACCAGGATTACTGCGAGGTCTGCCAGCAGGGCGGCGAGATTATCCTGTGTGACACCTGCCCCCGAGCGTACCACCTCGTCTGCCTCGAGCCAGAACTGGAGAAAGCCCCTGAGGGCAAGTGGAGCTGCCCCCACTGTGTGAGTTACTGATCGCCTGCTGTCGCGTTGCTGGAGAACCCTACCTACTCATCCAGGGTCTGTCCAAATGCCCCCAGAGCCCAGCAATCTGGCCCTGCTACATGGAGACATTTTGTTATATTTACGGGACCAAATAACTGCAGACTGACTGACACCCATGGTGTAAATAGGTCCCTTCATACCTGCCCTCTTACCCCTCTTGTCATATAAAGCACCTTATTTTCTCCTGTGTGCCCAGGAAAAAGAAGGTATCCAGTGGGAAGCGAAGGAGGAGGACTTTGAGGACTTTGAGGAGGAGTGTGATGAAGGGGGCGTGGTCGAGCGTGGGGGCGGGGCCACAGGAGGGGAGGAAGAAGAGGACGACCACATGGAGTTCTGCCGGGTCTGCAAGGATGGTGGCGAGCTGCTTTGTTGTGACTCTTGTCCCTCATCCTACCACATCCACTGCCTCAACCCGCCCTTGCCTGAGATACCCAATGGGGAGTGGCTGTGCCCACGTTGCACGGTGAGTGACAGGGTCTCAGGCCAATCAGCGGTGAGATGTCTGTGCTGGTGCAATTGGTGGTGAAGCCAGCTGCTTGTGTTTTTTTTTCTCCCTCCCCGTTAGTGCCCCCCGATCAAAGGCAGGGTGCAGAAGATCCTCCACTGGCGCTGGGGCGAGCCGCCACCCCCCGTGCCTGTGCCCCCCGCCCCGGATGCTGACCCCCAGCAGCCACCTCCGCCCCCCATGAAGGGCCGGGCCGAGAGGGAGTACTTTGTCAAACTGATGGCGCAGTCCTACTGGCACTGCACCTGGATTACTGAGCTCCAGGTAAGGTTGGGAGAGAGGGATGAAGGAGGACAGAGAGGGAGACAGGTGTGGATGGGAGAGAGTGATGAAGAAGGACTGAGAGAGACAGGTGTGGATGGGTAAGAGTGATGTAGGAAGAGAGAGGAACAGGTATAGATGGGAGAGAGGGATGAAGGAAGAGAGAGAATGGCCAGGATGGGAGGGATTAAGGGGGACAGAGAGAGACAGGTGAGAACGAAAGACAGGGACGAAGGAAGGCAGAGAGAGACAGCAAATCACAGATAGAGAGAGACTGTTCTATTGTTAGGGGACAGAGACAGGTGTGGATGGGAGAAAAAGGTCAAAGAAAGGGAGAAACATACAGAAACATACAGAAGACAGAGTGTGTGAAAGATATGAAAGTACAAAGAAAGTGAAAATGTGTGGAGGAGTGCAAGATAAATATGTAGTGCAGTGCTTCTCAGCTTATCTTCAGCGCGGATCGCGTTTTGGCGTCGAAATGTCACAGCAGGCTGTGGGGCCAGGAGATTCACTGAAACGCTGTCAGTCTCGTCTAAGATACATTTATGATCGGAGCGAGAAACGCTCAACTGTTTATAAATGCTGTTTATTAATCATGTCATGTTTATGGAGCCACAGTGACCCGAGCGAAATGCTGACCTGAGGGGCCTCGGAAGAAGTTGGGCTGTATCTGGCTGCTTTTTGGCCATAACATTTAGTAATGTGGTTCAGCTTTTCTTTCAGTCCCATCTGCTGAAATTAAATCATAATGAAATCCTGGTTTTAGTTTTCATTATCGGTCTTTGTTCCACCCCCACCATGTCCCCTGCCCCCCCCCCCTCAGCTGGAGATCTTCCACTCGGTGATGTTCCGTAATTACCAGCGTAAAATGGACATGGATGAGCCGCCCAGCCTGGACTACGGCTCGGGCGCCGAGGATGACGGCAAGAGCGAGAAGCGGCGAGCCAAGGACCCGCAGTACGCCGCCCTGGAGGAGAAGTTCTACCGATACGGCATCAAGCCCGAGTGGATGATGGTGCATCGGATCATCAACCACAGGTGTGTGTGTGTGTATGTGGGCGCGTAAGTGTGTGTGAGTCATCCTGCTAGGATTCTATAGGTCATCGAAGGTGGACATCGAAATTTGAAGTAAACCGTAAATTTGAAGTAAATATCAAAGTCCATGTCCACCTTCAAGAAACATCTCAAGACCTTACTGTTCTGTGAATTCCTCCACCAACCTGAAGCCTCTTTCCGTTCCCTAAATGTTATAAAATTGCCCTTCTGGTCCTTGAATACTCTTCATAGGTTCTTGCTGTGTTTCAAATGTTTTCTATAGCTCTTGCTATGATGTTGCTTACACTAACTGGACATTCACTGGAAGCTCGGCTTAATTGCTCCTAGTCAACCTCTTGACAGCAAGTATGTTTATGATTTGCAATCTGGCTCACTTGTATGTCACGTTGGACAAAACCGTTTGTTGAATATGTAAATGAAATGTAAATATAACTAGCGGTGCTTTTGATTTTGGTGTGTGTGTGTATGTGTGTGTGTGGGCGTGCGTGCTTTACGGCAGTGTGGATAAAAAGGGCAATTACCATTACCTGGTCAAGTGGAGAGACCTGACCTATGACCAGTGCACTTGGGAGAGGGATGACCTGGACATACCGGACTTCAATATCCACAAGACCAACTACTGGAGGCACAGGTGAGAGATGCGGCATGCGTCCAGTGGGGGACATCCTGAGTGGCTGTAGGTCACGTTACATGTCAGGGAGTCTTTGTGTCATCGTCAGTGTGTTGTCAGTCTGCCCTTTCAGCCTCCTGTTTCTTCTCATTCTGCCCCCCCACCCATTAAATGCCCCCAAGCCCTGCTCTGTTTAACAGCCCTCCTCTTTTTCCACTTCTTTAAATGCCCTAACTCTTTCTATTCTGTGCTCTTTTCCTTGCCCTCCACTTGGGGGCGCTGTTTGGCTGTCTGTGATGATGTCCTAAACCAGAGTTATTCAAATCACGGTCCTCAAGGTCTGAGCGCTGCTGGTTTTCCAGCCTTCTTTTACCTGTGAGCCAGGTGTGAAGCCTTTGACCAATCAGAATCAGTAATCATTAAACTAATTACCTGGGAGAACTGAAAACAAGGCCTGGATCTGGAATCGAGGTCCAGATTTGAAGAGCCCCGTCCTAAACTCTCGTTAACTTATGGGCTGAGACAGGCCGTCGCTTGTAAAAGATCTTCTTATTTGTGATGATCCATGTTTACATGTGTCGCTGATCTGTAACCACATGTAGAGAAGAGGTGATGAAGGAGGACCCAGAGAAGCCGAGGAAGATGAGGAGCGTGAGGAAGGACGAGGGCGACGAGCCCCCGAGCTACCCCGTTAATGACGTAAGTCCTCCTGTTTGCCTCGACCTGTGATTTTGATGTCTTGCCATTAGCCCTTGGGGTTCACATTCGCTTACCGTTCCTGTTACATTTGCACACGTTGCGATGCTTTGCCTGCAGCACTCGAGGTGCTTTTAGCATCTGCTTAACACTTGCCTACGCTGTTCTTTAGGGGATAGGCATCATGGGCTGGCTCTGGTAAGGGAACGTCCTTGTTGGAATAGTCTAGATCTGAGCTCTGAAGTGTTTCTCTTTATAGTTTGTAGTTCTCTCCTTTTCTAAGCATTTCTAAGCACGTTTCATGTATAAAACTCAGTACCTTGGATACATGCTGTCACTTTAATTCCTCTTTCTTATTCCTCGAATAACCTCCCCATCTCCCCTCCTCTCCCCACCCCTTGGTTCTCTTTTCATCTCCTTTTCTTCTTCTGGCTGTTCGTCTTCCTTTTCTGCTCATCTTTTCTCTGGTCTCTGCTGCTTCTCATTTCCACTCTCCTTTTGACCTCAATATGTCCCC
>JAABNX020000002.1:25814021-25829013 GCA_015163995.2 Mormyrus lacerda | reverse complement strand
CTATCTCTGACTCTCTGCCTCGTTCTCCCTCTGTCTCTGCCTCCCTGTTATTCTCCCTCTGTCTCTGCCTCTCTGCCTCATTCTCCCTCTGTCTCTGCCTCATTCTCCCTCTATCTCTGACTCTCTGCCTCGTTCTCCCTCTGTCTCTGCCTCCCTGTTATTCTCCCTCTGTCTCTGCCTCTCTGCCCCCCATGTTTTTCACTATCTGTTTATGCCTCTCTGCCTCATTCTCCCTCTGTCTCTGCCTCGTTCTCCCTCTATCTCTGACTCTTTGCCTCGTTCTCCTTCTGTCTCTGCCTCCCTGTTATTGTTTCTCTGTCTCTGCCTCTCTGTCTCATTCTCCCTGTCTCTGCCACACCGTTTCTTTTTCTCTCTGTCTCTGCCTCATTCTCCCTCTGTCTCTGACTCTCTGCCTCGTTCTCCCTCTGTCTCTGACTCTCTGCCTCCCCATCTCTTTCTCCCTCTGTCTCTGCCTCTCTATCTGTTTGCCTGTTTCTCTCTCGCTCACTTACTCTGTCTCTGTCCACATACCAGGTACTGGGCTTTAACACACGTCAGCGTAAGGCCTTCCTCAACGCCGTGATGAGGTGGGGCATGCCAGCCCAGGATGCCTTCTCCTGCCAGTGGCTCGTCAGGGACCTACGGGGCAAGAGCGAGAAGGAGTTCAAGTAAGGATGAGCAGACAGAGAGGGAGGGTAGAGTGGGGAGATGCCACCTACGTCACCGACCACATACCTGAAGCACTGAATACTCTTATTGCTGTGTTTCCTGTCTTTTCCTGCTCTTTCTCCCTTTCTTTTTACTCCCATCTTTATTTCCTCTTCCATGCTGCCCTCCATCCATCTTTTTCTCCATCTCAGTTAAGAGCCCCTTCCTTCAGTGCAGATAAACAGGGTGTGGTCACACTCACCATTAGCATCTTAGCGCAGCGGCGTTTGTCTGTAGCGTCTGACCGTAGCTCCCGCTCCATCCCCCGGTCCCCAGGGCGTACGTGTCCCTCTTCATGCGGCACCTATGTGAGCCGGTGGCCGATGGCTCAGAGACGTTTGCGGACGGCGTGCCGCGGGAAGGCCTGTGCCGGCAGCCTGTGCTCACTAGGATCGGCGTCATGTCGCTTGTGAAGAAGAAGGTCAGTGCTTTGGGGCTTTCGCACACGCGCACACACACACATACACACATACACACACACACATACACACACATACACACACACACACACACATACACACACACACACACACACATACACACACACACATACACACACACACACACACACAGCCACACACACATACACACACACACATACACACACATACACACACACACACACACATACACACACATACACACACACACACACAGCCACACGCAGTTCGCATATTGATGTTATTGTGGGGACTCCCCATTCATTTCTATGGGCATAACCCTAATCTTAACTATGACAACCCTAACTCCTACCCAGCCCTTCTCGCAGTTTTAGGTTTTTGATGGCATTCCAGGTTTTTATAAAATTGGTTATTCTTGTAGGGAACAGAACATGTCCCCATAGGGTAACAAGTTACAGGTTTTTGTCACATTCTGAGGTAATCTCAGCAATGTAACTATTACAAAAATACCAATTCAAACACACCTTCAGTCATATCCGTACATTCTCTCTTTTTATCGTAACAACCTTAGAACTTTCCAAACAGAGCTGAATATTTTGTCTAATATAATACACATAAAAAAGTAATTATAAGATCAGAAGAAGACCGAGAGACTGAGGTATAATTAGATCTGTGGTTACATAAACCACGGATCGGTGTGCTTTTGCACCACACATTAGAAAACACACACAACTGGTAACCCTGAACATCAGACGGTGGTTATGGAGACCTATATGTTTGTTGTAAAACCCGTTACAATGCAGCAGTGGAGGCCTGTCATACATTTACCTGTACCAGTTCACTTTCATATTGATAGTGTTGTATGGGAGAGAAGCGTTATTTATTGATAGCTCAGTGTTTTCTAGAAAGCCCTGGGTCAGACACTGTTCCAGGTAAGTGAGATTTGTGTAGTGATCTCACTTCCTGTGTAGCGACTCACTTCCTGTAGGCTTGTTTGCAGCTCGTTAGCCTGCGTTTCCCTTTCTCTGCCGCACCTCTTGGGGGCGCCATAGTGACGGTGATGTCACGCAGGTGCAGGAGTTCGAGCACATCAACGGCAAGTGGAGCTTGCCGGAGCTGAAGCCGGAGGTGAGCATGGACTCCAAGAAGTCGTCCCGCGCCTCGTCCCCCGCCATCAAGACAGCCACTCCCACACCCGAGCCCAGCTGCAACAACACCCCCTGTACCTCCAAACCCGGTAGGCACTCTGCCGCACCCCCCCACTGCTGCTGTTAACCATATATGCTACTAGTAACAATAACAGACCAATTGGAAAAGTTTACTGAGGATGCGCATAAGAATATGACTTCGTAACAAAGTAACACTTTACTGTTCAATCGTACATCGGTGCTGCTATACAGCCTATTTCAATTTAGTCGTTCAGTTATTTAATTGTGGGGCTGCAGTTCATTGCATAATCTGTTATATTGGAATTATCAATAATTGCTTTGGCACAGTGTTTTTACTTCCTTCAAAAAGAACAAAAATATTTGATTTCGGCTTTGTTGTTCATGCAGTTTTTCAAAAACGATCAGGAAGTGATAGAATAGTTGTGTATTCAACTGAAAGCTCAGTCCTGGATAATTATTTTGGAGTACCATACACCCCTGGATTCGGGCCAACAAGCATTGCATTGCTAGGTGTTGTACAATACTGCCCCTCGTAGGCACCTAGATGTAGTACTAAGATATACTGACACTGTGTATTTTAAAAAAGTCATTGCAGTGCATACCCACTAGTAGGTGCTCACGCTCCACGCAGTCCAAGCACCCACAGTTACTCCTCATCACAGTGCAATGCTGACACTGACCTCTAACACCCTGTGTATATCTGCAGCTACACCCTCTCCGCCTGACAAACCTGAGAGGAATGGCAAGGACGGAGAAAAGGAGGAGGGAGAGAGCCCAATGGAGGCCGATAAGGAGCAGGAGAAGGAGAGTGGCGAGGGCACGGACTCTGCGGAGGTGGGAGATCAAGGGAAAAACTTTAATAGAATTTATTTACATTTAATACTAAACTTTATGGAAAAAAGTATTGGTACACCTGGCCATTACATCTACAGGAACTTTAATGACATCACATTCTAAATCCATAGGCATCAGTATGGAGTTGCCCCCCTCTTTGCAGCTAGAAAAGCTGGCATTCTTCTTTGAAGGCTTTCCACAAAATCTTGGAGTGTGTCTGGGATTTTTTGCCAAATCACCCAAAAGAGCATTTGTGAGGTCAGGCACTGATGCTGGGCAAGAAGGCCTGGCTCACAATCTCCGTTCTAATTCATCCCAAAGGTATTCGATGATTTGAGGTCAAGGCTCTGTGCAGACCAGTCAAATTCTTCCACACCAAACTCAACCAACCATGTCTTTATGATGGACCTTGCTTTGTGCACTGGGACATAGTCACGCTGGAACATAAAAGGCCCTCCCCCAAACTGTTCCCACAAAGCCGAAGGCATAGAATTGTCCGAAATGTCTTGGTATGTTGAAGCATTAAGAGTTACCCTTCGCTGGAACTAAGGGACCCAGCCCAACAACCCCATACCAATATCCCTCCTCCACCAAACTTTACGGCATGCTCTACACCACTCCATCTGACGCTTGGCAATGTGAAGCTTGCATGCAGCTGCTTGACCATGGAAGCCTATTCCATGAAGCCCCCGGCGTACAGTCGTTGTGCTGCGGTCAATGGCAGAGGAAGTTTGAAACTCAAGTTATTGAGTCAGCAGAGTGTCGGCGACTTACACACTCAGCGACCCCGCTGTGTTTCTTTACGCGGTCTGCCACTTCGCATCTGAGTTCCTGTTGTTCCTAAACACTTCCACCTCGCAATAATACCACTTATAGCTGACCGTGGAATATCTAGCAGGGATTAATAGGTTTACCTATGCTTTTGTCCATATAATGTACAGAAAAAGTTTGCCTTTTCAGTTTACTGCAGTAGGAAGCTTTTGCTTCAGTGATAAATCTGTGATCATGTGACAAGCAGAGGGCTATCCAGCAGGCAGGCTGTGTGTGTTTTTATCCAAACCAGAAACTCCTTAAAACTCCCATGTTTCACAGGTTGAAGGTGCGGGGCTCTGGAGAGGAATTTGTTAGGCATGATTGACTTAATGTGACCCCACCATGGAGCTGGTTTCATGTTTAATTACCCTTATTATTATTGAATGTGTCTAGGTCCACACGTCCATTTAACTATTGGCAAACCTTTTAACCTGTGGCTTCCCCTGTTTTCTTGTGAATGCTGTGTTTACTGGTGTGTCGCTGATGCCGACTATCTCATTCAGCCTCCGCTCAACACCAAAGAAGCGCTGCAGGACCAGCCCACTGGGGAAAAGCCAATCGCAGATGAGGGTGTGGCATCAGGGGAGGAGTCTAAAAAGACGGGCAGTGCCTCGGCAACCACTGAGGAGAAGAGGCTAGAGGAGGAGAGGGCCGAGTTCGAGCTGGCTGGGGATACGAGGGCGCCGGCCGAGTCCCCCCCCTCACGGGATGGGAGATCAGGTACGGAATCACTATGGGAACCGAAGGCTGCTTAAAGTTCACAAAAGCAGAGTCATGTGGCCTAACAGGAGGTAGAATTCCATTCAGATAAACATGCTGCTGTGTGGTTGACTTGGCTGGTCTTTACCGGTTCGTTCTCCTTGTAGGAGAGGCGGAGAAGGCGGAGGAGGAGAAGACGGAGGATTCTTCTGTGTCCTCAGAAATGGGCGAAAGCAAGGAGAAGCCAGAAAGCCAGGCCACAGAGGTTAAGAAAGGTGACAAACAGCTTAATATTACATCTTACTCTCATCCTGGCATCCCTCAGAATGTCCCAAGCTTTGATTTTGGAGTGTAGAACCAACACTGGGACACTGGTGTTATTTTGAATGTGGACGCCATGATGTATGTAGCACTGCGTCGGTTGGATACCAGTCCACTCGGCAGATTGTTGGGTACAGCAGATGGACACGTCTCTCAGCTTTGGGCCCCTTGTGCTCTGTGGTGCGTAAGGCAATCATAGGCAACCGCTACATTTGCCTCTACCTGCAGAAGATGTGAAGGGAGAGAAGGAGGCAGGGAAGGAGAGCAAGGCCACAAAGGAGGAGGTGACCAGGGGCAATGGCAAGGGCGAGCGCCCCCGCTTCATGTTCAACATCGCTGACGGTGGCTTCACAGGTAAGGACATTGTGGAAGGAGTCTGTGTGAGTTTCATGGGTAAAGGGCGTGGGGTAGGGGTCTGGAGGAATTTCACGGGCAAGAGCATTGTGATAGGGGTCTGGATTGGCTTCCCGCGTAACGGGTGTAGTGGTAGGGGTTTGGGCGAGCTATCCAGGGAAGGCCATTGTGATAGGTGTCTCGAGAAGTTCCATGGGCAAGGGCGTGGGGTAGGGGTCTGGATGGGTTTCACGGGTAAGGGTGTAGTGGTAGGGGTCTGGGGGAGTTACGTGGGTAAGGGCGTGGCAGTAGGGGTCTGGACAAGGTTCTGGTCACAGCTGATTGGTTCTTAGCAGAATTGGTCACCTGTGGCAGTCATGGCACGGAGCTTGTAAATGTGCCTAGTGACATACTTTGCTGTGGGGTTATGTGTCAGGAGGACACCAGTGTATGTGCTAACTCTCTTTTCCCTCTGTGCTGTGGGAAAACAAGTGTAAATAACACCAGGCATGAACATCCTAATTAACTGATGGTAACCATATGCCCCCTGTATGTCATACAGGCCTATGATTGGTGCTGTGTGCTTCCCAGCAACAGGTTCCTTCCTGTCTAGTTATTTCAATATTATTCTTGCCCTGTTTGACCCATTACCATTACATCAGTCCCCACCCATGTATTTAACTGATTCATTGTAAACTGTACAGACTCCTTGCGAGTTGCAGTTAAAATGCTTATCAAGTGTAGCAAATTTGCTTTAAATATTGTGCCCAGTTCTGTGCTGTTTGCTTTCCCGGGACGTCTATGATAGATTCTGTGCCGTGTTCTTCACATCCCCCATCGTTTTGATGTTCTCTGTAGAGCTTCACACGCTGTGGCAGAACGAGGAGCGAGCAGCCATCTCCTCAGGGAAGATGAACGAGATCTGGCACCGGCGGCATGATTACTGGCTCCTGGCGGGCATCGTAGTGTATCCTTGACGACCATTGCTATGGACACTGCCTCTTTTCATCTTCGGGGAAAATGTGGCACTTACAGAGTCGTGCCTCAGGATTTTGATTCCTGCAAAGTCAACCCCTGCATGCTTAGTTTGGCAATAAGTTATTTTTTTTTTCTTTCATTCATCCATTTACGAAATCACTTGTCCAGATTAAATCAACAGTTGGAATATTTTGTGTTAGTGGTTTTGTCTATTTGATTATTGCTTTAGTGTAATTGTACTACGTAGGATCAGGAAACACGTACACACACTCTCACTCAGCCAGCATGGGCAGGACCCAAGGCCCCCCTGTAGCCCTCCACCACTGGCCCTTGACCCCTTGACCCCTACAGTCACGGCTATGCGAGGTGGCAGGACATCCAGAATGATCCCCAGTTCGCCATTGTGAATGAGCCCTTCAAGACTCAAGCTAACAAGGGTAACTTTCTGGAGATGAAGAACAAATTCCTGGCCAGACGGTTCAAGGTGCGAGCCACTCGTAGAACACTTTGTGTGTGCGGGGGTCAGGTATCAAACAATGTGTTTCCCGCTGCAAGGAATATGTGCGAGTGTTTCTGTGTGCGTGTTTGTGCATATATTAGTGCGTGACTCCATGCATGTGTGTGTCATTACATAACTGCAGCAACAGGATGAGGAGCAGCCTGAGTGACTGCTGACTGGTGGGATATCAGCAAGTGTAACTTCCTGTTATTGTCTGCCACACATGTTCCACATTCTGATCCTTACATCCCCATTCTCTCTCATTCTGTCACTCTCTCGCTGTCGCTCTTTCTATTACTCACATGGGTGTTTGTGCAAACAGCGATCTAGACCACCCCACAGTTAAGGGATAGAATTTTTAAATGTTTCTCTGATTAGTTCCAAGAACGTTATGTTTTTGAGAATGTTTTGAAGCAGTCTGTGCCTGCTGGCTTCTCATTGTGCATATTAAGTGTACATTAATTCTCCTGTCAAATCCTATACTTGCTGCTGTTTGCATCTTCGTGTGGTTTGTGACTTGCCGTCACATCTTATAATCTGTCACTTTGTCAGTTCACCACGGGTCCTCAGGCTGGAGACAACTCTGCCTGGCTAAAGGCCTCCATCCATCTGAATTTGTTTGCAATTTTAGGCTGAACTTTGGATCTACGCAGTCTGTTTGCAGTCTTTTTGCAGTCTGTTTACAGTCTGTGGATTATTACTAGTTAATTTGCTGATGAAGTCCTGCTGTCAGTTTCTTGCAGGGGTCTGAGTCTCCTGCCAAACTTTCATTGGCCATTTCACTCTCTCTGATTTACTCTGCCAGGCCTCCTTGCCAGGGTTGACCTCTTGCTGTTCTCGCCACCTCCCCCCCCCCACCCCAGCTCTTGGAGCAAGCCCTGGTAATAGAGGAGCAGCTGCGGCGGGCGGCCTATCTGAACATGACGCAGGACCCCACGCACCCCGCCATGGCGCTGAACGCTCGCTTCGCCGAGGTCGAGTGCTTGGCTGAGTCGCACCAGCACCTGAGCAAGGAGTCGCTGGCGGGAAACAAGCCGGCCAACGCCGTGCTGCACAAAGGTGCGCGTCAGGCTGTGTGCGTTTGTGTTGCTAAGAGTGCTTGGTCCATATCATGGAGACCCAGGAGATTATGGCGTCTGTGAAGAACTGGGTCAGCTTGTTAGCGGCTCGTGTGTAATTGCAGTGCTGAACCAGCTGGAGGAGCTGCTGAGCGACATGAAAGCGGACGTGACCCGGCTGCCCGCCACCCTGTCCCGAGTACCGCCCATCGCCGCCCGCCTGCAGATGTCCGAGAGGAGTATCCTCAGCCGATTAGCTAACAAGGGCACAGAGACTTTAACGCCCCCGGTAAGGCCACGCCTGCTCTCCTCCTACAGTCATAGAACAGCACACAGCTGTGCACAAGTGCATGCCACTTATTTTTATGATCACACTTATTTTTATCATCTCATCTGAGCTAAACCGATATGGTGGATTCTCACATGAAGAAACCACATTGTATATTTACATTCAAATATGGTTAATTCGCTGATTACACCCAGTATGTGGCTCGGCCCGTTATTCCTCTGTGCCTGTGATGGGAAGGTCCCTGGCTTGAGCGCGACTTGGACAGAGTAGTTTCATGTCATATGGCCCCAGTGACGCCCTTAACCCTCAGCTCCAGGGGTGCCGAGACGGGCGGCTGCCCCTCACTGCCTAGTTTGCTCTCACCTATGTCTGTGTCTGTGTGTCGTGGAGAGCAAGATAGAGCAGGTGGAATGAGAACTTCCCCCGAGGGATAGGTGTAGTGTCATCATTATTATTAATGGGTTACATTGCTTTAGTTAACAGGATAACTTCATAAAGTAAACTGTACAAGCCAGTAATGTTACAGTCTCATAAGGAGTGATGAGAAAATTCCCTTTTCAATTAGCTCTATCTGCAACGCACCGTTTAACCACTGGAGGCGTGACAGCAACTTTTACAGGGGATGACCCTGCATCAACCAATCCATTGCAGTCAGAATCACATATAAGCCTGGTCCCCCAAAGCGAGAAACACTGAAAATAATTACCTAACCCTTTGTGAGAATGCGACCGATTGTAATGGAAATGCAATTGCATCCATATTTGAAATGCACACAAGCGCATATATGACAGCATGGGGTCTGCAGAGATAGTTCAGCTCCTAATGGTTGTTGAAGCTCCACCTCTAGCTGCATCTGCTCACAGAGGTCAGGCAGATCCGAACGCCACAGGATGGCGGCGGCCGTTGGGCAGAGAATCCACAGCCCATCCACATGTTCTTCCTTTCTGCAGCCCATCCCCCCGGGACCTTACGCCACGCCACAAAATTTTGGGGCACCCTTCACTCCTGCCCCGTCAGGGGCCATACCTCTGGGAGGGGCCAACTACAGTCAGATGCCTCCTGGTTCCTTCATATCAGGTCAGTTTGCAGGTTTCCATTGCCTGTGGGGGGGGGGGGTTGCTGGAGGGATTCCAAAATCCAGATGCAAGGGCAGGTCGAGAGTTGGTGACCTTCAGCAAATCGCATCGTTACTGCGATATTGTATTGCATTTGTTATATATCTTATCTGTTTTATACAATAAAAAGCAACACTATCCATGTTCATTAGTAATTGTTAGCGAGGCCCGCTTCGGAAAAGCCAGCTGACACAGTCTGGCTTTCTGGCGGGAGGCCACGGCTCTGCCATCGCAGGATAGATCATGATTCTGGAGCAAGCCGCATGCTTTAATGTTGCTTTGCACACTCTGCAATGCTTTGATGTCGCTTGGATTTAATGCCCATGGTGCTGGTGCTGGGGAAGCACGGGCTGCAGTGAATTTGAGGGGGGGGGGGGGGCCCGGGGCCCTGGGCATGAGGCAGTGATATGGGCGGTTGGCACTGCGGCCAACTCACTCCATTCGAGTCATTTTGCATTTTCTGGACCGTCACGCCGGATGCGATCCTTGTATCAATGCGACTTCAGTTCCAACTCCCAAAATTGTCAGAGCTGACCTCTGACCCCATGTCCCAGCCAACGGGGTAGCTTCGTCTCTGGTCTGTCACCGTTCCTTTCCTCTTTGTTGTCTGCTTGTCTACATCACCTCCTGTGCTCTCCAGCACACATACACGGACTTTATAGTGGGATGTACAGTTGTATCGTTTAAGATGTTGAACGGGATTGGTTGTGTGCCCCGTTCCCAAGTCTTTGTCTTTGGGGGGCATCAGAGATCCCAAGGGGCCCTGGAAATGGGGGGTGGGGGGGGAGTGTTGGCTTTGATCTGGTTGTTGAACATGGGTGTGTCCACTGGACCAGCAGCTTTACTAGTGAGGAGACGTGATGCAGTAGCTGATGCTGTTGTAGCTGCGTTTTTGTTTTTGTTTTTGCTGAAATTGCTTTGACGAAATATCCGTTGTGTAAATGCAAAAAAGTGTGTTCATCTGCACAGTCAAATTTTATATTTATGGTTATTTTGTGTGCTGGTGATTTATGTATTTATATATATAACAGTGTGGGGATGCAAACTTTTCTAGCAGTGATTTATTTATGATATGTGTATGCTATAATTCACACATGTTATGTTGGCTTGCTTGACTCTTTGCTCTGTGAACGCTGGAGAAGAAAGGCAAAACTTTATTAAAAAAAGATCCACCAGTCCAAGCCAGTGGTTGGACTGAAGGACTAAAGGGACGGAGGCCAGGTCCATTCAGGCCCTGGTTCCCGGGCACAGCAACGCTGTACACCTGTCAGTATTGTAGTGATTAAGTGACTCCAATCTCAGAATCTCCCCTCTGTTCATGTTCCAGAGCTTCCTTTGAAGGTCTGCCATCAAACTGTTGCCTTTGTATCATTCTACCCCCATCTTGTACTGACGTTGGTTGATTCCCCTGAAACCATGACGACGGCTCTGTCTCGATAAAGGCACCTTATCCCTTAAAGCCAGGATGGCCAGGGTGGAATCGCAAGGCTGAGATAAGAGACACACGATCCGAAGACGCGCACGCAGCGCCGCGTAGGAGCCTCCACCAGCGGCCCGAGTTCTCGTACTATTTCTGCGCCGTGAAGCGAATCCAAACCCATGTGGCCCAGGGGTCCTCGATCTGAGTGCCAAGACCAATAGCCTAAAAATAATGGCTGGGGGGGGAAATCACGTGAAAACTCTTTTAATTGTGACTGTGGTGACCCGCTCTTAAACGCGGCCAACCGCGAAGAGAACAAGGCATGCTGGGAAAAAAAAACAACAACAACATCCTGTGGCTCTCTGTCTGAGTGTTCTACTCCCCAACAGAGCTCACGCCGGACCAACATCCCATCATAATGGGCGCTTGCACATTCCAAGCGACTCACTTGTAATCGGTGCCTCTTTTTGGTGCCCCCAGAGCCTCCTCTGTGCGAGATTAAACCGTCTCCTCACGCTACGTGGGTGGCGAGCAAAGTAAGTCTGATCCTGCAGCCTCGGCTCTTGGGCCCGACCCCAAGAGCATAACTTTTTCCTGAAGCGTGACCTGTTTTGTCGTTGCTGCTTTTTTGAGGAAATGAGGAACAGAGATATTTTGAACGCTTCTGGGAGTGGACAACCAAACAGCCTTCCTATTTTTTTTTTTGGTTTTTTGGAGCAAAATTAGCTCTGGACAATCACCCATCCCCCGCCAACCGCCGCACTGGTTGTTGTTGCTGAGTGTTGCTTAGTGCTGCCGCCGCGCACCTCCCACCCTTCACAACCCCCACACCCCCTCCAACTTCCCTCCCTCCCCAGTGCCCACAGTCTGCCGCTTGTCTGCCCCCACAGAGGCCGGCTCCTGCCTGAAGACCAAGGAGCACGACGTCCTGCAGCGCCAGCGCGTGGTGGACCTGTGGAAGGACGGCAAGTCGGAGGGAGCCATCGGGCAGGAGCTGAGAATGCCCAAGTCCACAGTGCACAGCATCATCGTCAAGTACCGCCTCAGCAACACCGTGGAGAACCTGCCCCGGAACGGGCGACCCAAGAAGCCCTGAGAGAGAGAGAGAGAGAGAGAAGGGGGAACGGAGGAGACGCAGAGGATCAACAAGATGAAGGGAGATAAAAACAGGAAGCCAACGAGGGAACCAGGAGGGCTGTCTCCTCCTGCTTCGTGGAGGACGAGGGGCTACCGGGTGGGATTTGAGGGGGGGAAAAAAACACAAACCGTGACGATCCATATCTTAGATAAACAGCCTCCTTTGAGATGGTGACGGGTCCACTGAGGACAAGGAGGAAGTGCCTGTCTGATGGAGAGCAGAGCATCCGGGAGGCATGCGAGGGGGGCCAGTCTGTAGCCTTCTTCCTGGCTTGTTTTTTCTCTTCGCTCTACCCCCTTGAGAGAATGAAAGGTCGCCCAGCCCCCAGAGCAGGATCCTCACTCGAACCCCCCCAGCTCTCTCATTCCCCCAGAGAATTCTCATCAACTGCTTTGACCTCTGTCCTTCCCCTGCCTCTCCCTCACACATGCAATGAAGATATTTCTTTTGCAACTCTGGGATGTGGAATACTGGATTAAAAAAAAAAAAGCACGTTATTTTTTTAAGAGCGGCTAAACAAACACCAACAGCTCAGCTCCTGCCTCCAGTCACCAAAAGCGAGTGAGTGGACAGTGGAAAGGCGAGTCCTCACTGGAGTGTCATATCACACCTTTCACTCCGCACCTGGAGACTCGAGGAGGAGGACCGTGCACTGGAATCTGAACTGGGAAGGATATAGAGACAGGATTCCATACAGAGAAATGGCTTTGCTGTGTTTTAGCATGTTTGACAAGGGATTAAGGAAATGGCATGTTCACCTCTACTTGTGTGTGTGTGTGTGTGTGTGTGTCAGAAAGGTTGGAGCTGTGTCATGATTACAAGTGTCGAATGGTTATGTTGCTCGTACATGCACACACCCACACACCCTGTCTCCTGTTAGTAATTAGGGAGAAACATCGTTCAGAGGTTTTTTCTCCATGCACTCTGGCCACGGAAAACCCGCTGGACTATATTGTTCTGGAAACAGCCATCCAATCACTCAGACTTCATTCCAGCCCATAGTTCATACGGGCATAGTTCAGATGTGTGTATGTGTTCCATTGCTAAGGGATACGGGCCCTGTCCCTCCACATAGAAACACTAAGCATTTACTGCCAGTGCTGCTCTTCTTCTACTATGATAAACTGAGGGAAAAACACAATATATTCATGCAAAGCTTTTTCCTCTTTTATTTTGAAAACCAGAGAAAAAAGCACGGGGTCCATATTATTCTTGAAGGCACATCAGTCGCCACATTCCGCTCCACCTTGCGACGCCGTATCCGTTTTCGCTTTCTAAAGCCGCCGTTCTCCCTCTCACCAGCAAACCCCGGTTTGGATCTGTCTAAATTTGTATGGACGTGGGGGGTGGGGTTTACACACCTGCCGAGACCAAACCCCAGACTTCTGGTGGAGACTGGCGCAGTATTCCCTGCCCCCTGACGCCCTCCGGGGTCTTCGCCAACGTGTGGGTGGTTCTGAGGGCGTCCATCCTCCCTGACCTCAGGCTAATGGGTGCCGGAGTCTGCAGCGGGCCCAAGCCTTATGTCGCCGCCACACGGTACCTCACACCTGCGCCTGCCTCCCCGGGGGCAGCAACGTGTAGCTTTCCCTATGTCGTTTTTTGTTTATTATTGTTTACTTGCTCCGAAATTGTGTTTTCTCAGTCCTAAAGGCATGTGCCCAGGTCTCTCCAGGACCAAACCCAGAACCTCAGCAATCCGTCCATTAGCGTGTCCTGTGTGCATATGTGCCCCCCCCCACCTCAGCACACCACAAACATGCCCTATTTTTACCTTGAGTTTTTTTTATATTATTATTATTATTATTATTGCTATTATTATTATTACTACAGTACACTATATTGTATCCTAAATGTATATGTAAACTTACTCATTAAAATATTGTCACCAGTGGGTCCAGTTCGTATTTCAGTCTGTTCCTTCAGCACCTCTCTGCCCAGTTCTGTCATTTTTTTTCCCCTCATCCCTCCGTTTCTCTCTTGTTCTCTGTCCCATGCACTGTTCCGCGGTAAGGTGCCGATTCGCCATTCCCGCCGCCTCAATCTGAATCCAGCCCAGGATTAAATCAGGCATCTCCCAAGGACAGGAACCGCGGGGCTGGGGTTTGGGGGTTGGTCTTGGCATGCTCTTCCTGTGTCACATTTGTGTGCATGTGAAACGTTCCCCACGGACCCGGGGTGCGTGAATGGTTCTGTTGCCATGGTGACGTGGCGCCGCTCTCTCGCCCCCGCAGTGTTGAACGGCCCCCCCATGCCGGTGAAGAAGGAGCGAGAGTCAGAGCTGCTGATGAGCCGGAGGGAGCAGCGCGCCGGGGAGGTGATCTGCATCGACGACTGAACTGAACCGAACCGCGATCCTCTGTCAACCCTTCTACCTGCGCACGTGCACACACACACGCACACACACACGCACGCACGCATGCGCACACACACACTGGGTCATACCTGAGCTACATGCACTTGCGAATACATGCGAGACTCCCATGCATGCAGACACACACACACGCACAGTGTGATACTGTATCTACCCTTTACATGTGCTCACACACACACTCGCTACCGCACGGTCACATGACACTAAACTGCAGGAAGCGACTAAGTTACCCAGCAACATTTAGGCCTTACGAGCGTCTTGGCAACTTAATGTAACTCGGGAGTTGACCTGCGAGTTTGAGGCCTGCATCACACACACACATGCCTGGACTGGGTCAGTTGCCATGAATCATCCGTCACTGTTGCATTTTTCATTACGTAACTATGTGGTATTTATGGTTCTTAAAAATACATATATATAACCTTCCAGTACTTGACACCATTTTGGTGGTTTTGGCGGTTTCTCTGAGGTCTGTGAATGCATTTTGCAACCTTTAAATAAATGACAAGTCAAACAATTATTTATAGTAGAAATGGCACGCGATGCTGTACATCTGAAAACTGTAAAATGACAAAGCATGCATCCTGAACGTGCGTTAGTGATTCGGGTGAATTGATGATATTGACCCTAGTTCTACTGAAGAAATTAGCACTCCACATGGAAGGTATGTTTGGGACTGCACACACACACACACACACACTCACGAAACACATAAAAACACTCCACATTCTCACTGCATTCCCAGTGCTAGGAATACTGCCCATGTGCACACACACACACATGCACACGCACGCACGCCTGTGGCCCATTCTGTCATTCTATTCCTTTACTCCTTCCATCCCT
>JAABNX020000002.1:25803277-25813921 GCA_015163995.2 Mormyrus lacerda | reverse complement strand
GCACACACACACACATGCACACGCACGCACGCCTGTGGCCCATTCTGTCATTCTATTCCTTTACTCCTTCCATCCCTTCATCTTCTCTTCCTTGCCCTCCCTCCTTTCTACCTGTCTGCTTTGAAGGGGTCACAAGCTTTTGAAAGCCAGAAACTGTTCCCCCTGTACATGAGGAGGAGCTGCATGAAAAAGCCTATACATTTGTGCTTCATTTTATTTGTTTCTCTCTCTCTCTCTCTCTGTTTTCTTTTTTAATTTCCGAAGCATGCTCTCCACAGTGTATTATTTAACTGGAGCAAATCTTAGTGTACGAAGCTACGCCCGCAAGCCGTAAGCGTTCACATGCTTTTTGTAAGGCCCTACTGGTCCTTCATTCCTTTGAGGGGTATTAAGATTTGCTGTCCAATGTCAGACTGGGCACTGAGCTTGGGAGCGGGGGGGTGGTGGGGGTATTGCTTTGCACCACACAATCTAGATTTCATCCGCAGAAATCGTCACGCGGTCTCCAGGGTTTTGGACTGGTGGTCCGTTTGCTCCAGTGATTCAGTGGCGAGGGAGAGAAATGCAACTAGGCAGTATTTATTGAACTAAAAACACGGTGTGATCATGCTTGGGAGTCTTTACGCACTGTTTCGGTGGGAACTCCCACCACGTCTATCCGGGGTTACAGTTTTGGGACTGGGGAAGAAGTACTATGTGATTAGGCAACACTGACGGGTTTTTTTCAAGTTTTTGAATGTTTTCATGTTCTTCGGACTATAAAAAAATACAGTATTAGAGCATCTTCCCACCTTTATATCCCTTCATTCCTTTACTTCACCTCCATCGATCATCTGTCATTATCCTCTAATTTCATCATTCATCTTCCTTTTTTCTTTTTATGAATTCTGTGATATTCTTTGCATATTTAAACTTTGTTCATCGTCTCCTTGTGTTTTTATTCTCGTTACTACGACTATGATTATTGTTGTCGATGTTGTTGACGTCGTCCTTGTTGTTATTGAAAAAAGCTTCTACCAAAATCCAAATTTAAATGATAACAATATTAATAATTAATGAGCAGTACACTTAGTGCACAATGCATCTTCCTATCTGACGTGTTCTAATGAAACCAGAAACGAAGAACGAAGAGGTTGTACTAACTTCAGAAACAAATAAAATTCAAAACAATTGTCTCCTCCTGGTTTACTTTTTGGGGTTCAAATAACTCGTGTACCATAAATTACTTACATTGTCTTGAATGCATCGAGAGAGTCAAAGATCATTAACATTATTCTACAGCTGCAGTCAACCTAGAAACACTGATCATTTGAATAAAATTCTCCTGACAAAAGAATGCAAAATTTTAGTGAATACTGTAAATTATTCGGCTGAACTGAAACTGGGTGGTTGAGAAATTCTGGCTAGTTAATTCTCACTAAATTGATCTCAGCAATTATATTTTTCCGGTGTATAAAAAAAATCACAAAAGATTAAAAATTCAAATTTCAGATTACAAAGTTAAATGTTAATACTTTATCATTAAAAAGGAAGTAACAGACGGTTGGGCTGTGTATCATTCACCTTTCACGCTTCTGGACACAGTAGTTTCCAGTGAAGAGTTTGAATGTGTTGACTAAACTTTTTTTGTCAGAGAGGGATTTGTGATCCTTTCACTAATGTTTTATTGAATCAACATGTTTTTTTCTTGCCCTTTTGTTATTCCCCCCCACACACTTTTCCTTTCAAATGTTGTGTTTCTTTTCATTTCTCGATATCAGTCAACTTGTGAGTCGTGGTGCCGAAAAAATCAGTGACTGTGTTGTAATTGAACATGTGCAGGCGGCGAGCGGAACATGGTAATGATGCATCTCCTTTTTTGTTTTGTTTGTAATAAAATACAATAAATGGCAAATGAGATGTCGTGTGTGTCTGTGCTTTGGTGACACGGATGATGGTGGAATGAGTGTCATTTAGCTTAGCAGGCAAAAATTCCACCTGATTTCACCTCCTTATATAATTTTCCTTAATGCCCAAAATTTAGATATATACCATTTCTTTGACACTACTTCAGTATCTCGTTCTCCAACCAGACCCTAGGCTTACCTTGTACATCCATTATCTAGCAGCAATAAAAACTGAGCTGTCGCTAATCATCATAATAAGCAAGTCATCTATCAATTGAACTAACGATGAATCTAACGACTAAAGCAATCTAACGATTAATCGAGTAGTCATTTATACAGTATATTGTACAACTCACTCACACATACAGTAATTTAGGCACCTCAGTTCACTTAAGTAGCGTGTTTTTGGAATGTGGAAAGAAACCAGAGGATCCAGTGTAAACCAGTGCACACATTGGGAGAACGTTAAAGCTTCATACACACAAAGTGGTGGTGCGTGGTGAGAGCACTAACCTCTGTGCCAGCCTCAATGCCAGGCCTGTATGATGTATGATGTAAATATCTATACTGCATGCTACGCACATGCAATTGTCACATCGGGATAACAGCTGGTTTAAGACTATGTTACACTAACACATACTCTGTCGCAGGAAACAAATCTTAATGTTCCTTCTCAGGATTAACTAGGACAGTTTATGTAAAACAAAAAATCAGTGTAAAGTTTACCTCAGCTGCTTCATAATTATTTTTTTCTCCTTGATGTTGGACTCACTCCTATAAAGTGTGGGATGTTTGTGAGAAATTTAACAAAAATGAAGAGAAAGGTGAACAAGAACTGGTCATCAAAAGACGTGTCTTCTGCTGTGTGGAAATAATTTGGATTCCACACAGACAATATTGAATAAAAGCAAACGCTTCATCAGAACTGCTTTGTGTCGTCACAACTTGCGGGAACACCACTAAGCTATTTAACAGACTCTGTTGGCAGATATTCTGTTTGGCTATATGCTTTTTTTTTGGTGAATTTCCAACCCCTTTTTTGTTTTATAAATGTCACAATATTGATCACAGAATGTGAATTTCTTCCAATAATCTTCTGCCCCATACATTCATAAAATAAAATTGTAATAAAACTGTATTCCTTCTGCCTTGCGATCAAGATGGGAAGTAATAGTACAGTAATAACAACTTTATTGATCCTTGTGGGGAAACTGTCTTTCACACCTCCGTCAACTTGCTCTTTGTAGACAAGCTGTCCGTGAAGGGCAGCCACCTGTCGGGGCGCCCAGGGAGCTGGGGGTTAAGGGTCTTGCTCAAGGACCCGCAGACATGCTGAGGCTGGGTTTGAACCCGTGACAGGTACACAGGTTTAGCTCACTGAGCCACATGCGGCCCCCAAAGTTCTAATCAATACTTTTTAAAAGTTGAGTAATTGGACTAATTTGAGCAATTGCGACTGAAAGGAACAAACTAGAATATGATGATGGCATTTACTTGCCTCTGTATTCAGCTTTGCCTCACCTTCCTGAGCTCTGAATGCACAGGCTTCCTTGCCTTGAAGTGCTGGCCATCTTGTCACCACATATTTTTTTTGGTAAAATCATGCAGATCTAACAACATCCTTGGCATTGTTTGCCCTCCTCATAGCGCCCCCCCATCTAAGACAAAGTGAAACTGGCCGGTAAGCCGATGCCCCCTCAGAAACTGGTGCCCGGCATCACTGCGGCACTGCAGAGTGTGTTGAGTGCTGCTAGGGGCGTGAGCCGGTCGGTGTCACCGTCCTGGACGCCGCGCGCACGTCGCGGTGTGCTCAGCTCAGCCGGGGGCTGCCTGTGCTACATACACTAGGGATTCCCAACCTTTTGATGTCAACTGGTTTACGTTGTACACAAATGTGATGGACCAGTAAAACAGCTGGGCGGCACTGGTGGGTCAATCAGCGATTTTTCAAAAGTTTCGTCTCTCGGATGTGAACAAAACGTGTGATAAAAGCGTAAAAATTGAGACCACAGAAAAATGTTAGTTTCACTCATTTCCCAATTTATGGATAAGCATCTGAGTAAAAGGTTTTTTTTTTTTTTTTTGCAAACTCCAGTCTTGCTCTTCCCTGCTTCTCATTAATGAAGGGCTTATGAACTGTCCTAACAGTGCACTTCACACCACTTGATGTCTCCCATTCTCTTTGAAGGTCACTTGATGTCAGCCTCCTATTCAAGTGTAATTGTTGGATAAGTTGACAGTCATTAGAAAGTCTCTTCTGCCCTCTTCCTGGCTAATTTTTGGTTATTGCCAGTGTCTCCTGCTTCACCTTGTGCTTGTGTACTGCTGTCTGAGTTAAACCCTGCTGAACCCTGAAATTCCCTGGTCATGTCTCCAGCTATGTATTTACATAACCTATTATGTAATGTGAATATTTTTATTTTTACTGTGGTTGCATCCAAGTCAGCTGCTGATGCCGTATATTGTAAAGAGGTTTTCCCTGAATAGTTAACCAGACCAGGGCTGCGACAACACAGACTATTTCAGTCCAAAAGCCTAAAAACAAAGCAACCCCCCATTATATAACTATCTGACACATTGGCAGATGTTGATGCTTTGATCTTCATAAATGTGGGGAATGTGGTTGTTTGCAGACGTTTTGTGCATTTAATCACTCGGGGTGCAGGGGTGGGAGGTCTGTGGGAAGCAGTCAGACAGTGCCGCAAAGAGCTTCATTCGGGGTGAAATGCAGAGAAACTACACATTTAAAATTAATCCTAAAAGCAGAAGTACTCCGCAAATAAAACGACTGGATACGAGCCAGAATGGAGGCTGGCGCAGATTTCAGGATGTAAAATGGTACACGTGAACAATTTTTTTATTGTTTGGAAATACATAAAGTTATAGCATTAGTACAGCGATTTTAGTCATTCGAATAATGCATAAATGCTACAATTCACGCTTTAGCAGAATGTTTTCATATACACCAGTGTTTCCCAATCGGGTCCTCAGGGACGCACAATCCGCGTTTTTGCAGTAGGCAGCTCAGAGAGGACAACAATGAAGACCGGCTACGGGTCCCCGAGGACCAGATTGGGAAACACTGATACACAGGCAAATCTCCACTAACGTAAGTGATCCATTCCACAAACCCTTATGTAAGTCAAATTTTACACAATTCAGATTTACCCTCCCGTACCACTGAAGACCACAAAAAAAACACCAAAAATATACTGGCAGTATGTACTAGAGAACGCCTATTAAATATATGAAAAGATACAGTGTAAATTTGCTTATAGGTAAATGTTGTTTTTGCATTAGTGCTTCCAAAAAACTAGATATCTCCAATGTTTTCTGGGTAAGTCCGGGTTTACTTTTTAAAGCTGAGAGCTACCTGTGTTAACAGTAAAGCTTAATTGTCATCTCAACCATATACATTAAAGCACACAGTAATGTACATGTCGACATGACAATAAATATAGTCGCAAAATTTGATGTTTTTTTTTTTAGTCCATCATAAGAAATAACACTATGCAGCAGGATGGATGAAGCGGAGGATGTCGCAGAAAGCCTGCTCACGCAAATTAATTTATTTTCAAAGCAGGCTGTGCTGGTTGGCACAGGCTCCCATTTACATCATATCATGTACTACAGTGTAAAACAGTTAATAAAGTAATATGTTACACAGAAGATAATAAAAACGGCTGCAGTTAATACCTATTGGTCTGAATTAATAAAGGGGGGGATATGGGTACGCAGGTTTAAAAATGTCGTTATGAATTTTAGTCCAATGGACTGTAGTTAGTTCGGATGAAAGCAGCATTTCTAGAAGTGCTGACCTGTTACGAAAATGAGTAGCAGTAGACCGACGCGACCCGGCCCTGCAAATCGGCCAACAGCACGGTTCAGCGCGGCTAAAGTTTTTCTTTGAATGCGGTCTTCAGACCAACTGAGCTCCGGGTGCAGAGCGCCGGTTTGGAAGTTTCGATGAAGCCTCCGCTTCTTCGGCCTGGGCAGCACGCAGGGCCAAGAGCTACCCTCGGGATGGGAAGCGGTTAGATTAACGAGGGTCGAGGAACTTGAAGACACAGGGTTCCGTGCTGAGCAGAACATGAAAGCACCACAGAAGTTTAAGTCCGGTACTGTCACCTTTTAAGAGACAAATGAGAAACATGTCCAAGGTCCAGGTTTGGAGGGAATGTCAACACAGACACACTCACAGGCTCATGTACGAGGAAGGATGCTGAAGATGCTTTTGGGGTAGAGAGTAAGGCGAGTGAACTCAACGGCGGCAGCCTCAGGTGACCTTGAAGAGCCCAAAGTAATGATTGACAGTTTTCAAAAGGGTGAATTTAGCGCCGGTGGTGACCTTCAGCTCATCCCCTTTCTCCAGGCGCAGTAAGCCCGACACCTGACACGGCTTCATGTAGTAAAATGGATGGGAGCCTGAGGAGGGCGTGGTTCCGTAGCCTTCCTTACACTGCAGCACCTGCACTTTGCCCACCGACACCTCCAGCTTCACGTAGGGGCTCTGGTTCTCGTTGAAGTGCACCTGGGGAGGGCAAGGCGACAGACCACTAAATCACCGACAGCCTTTAACCTGTGTACAGTCTGCATTGGTTTATGTCCCAAGAGATCAGTTGTGTAAATGTACAGTCATGCATTGCTTAAAGGTGATGTGTTCTGAGACATTTCACTGGTGTGCAAACGTTTTAGTGTTTATACACAAACCTAGACTGTATAGCCTACTCTGGAAGTAAAATTATAGTTCACCCTCTCTAATAACTCTAGTTAAGCCACTTAGAATAAATCTCCGGATCTCTCAGTTGGTCAGCAAATGTATCTCTTTTATTTGAGGAATCCAGCAAAACGTTCCCCTCACTCTCTGGCACTCAGAACTCCAAGCAATCAACTGATAAACACCCGATTACCAATAAGGACTTGGTCACAAAACACCAACAAACCGAGCTCAAACGTATAACAAACACAATTCTCCTGCTCTATTGGTTCACCTTGGTTGCAGGGTATATCCACCCAATTTGCTATATTTCCCAAAACATGGGAAATACTTGAGATATGGATATAGATATTGATTTACTGCAAATACAGTTAACATGGTTAGCATATGATTAATGTGATAACTACTTATACATCTGTACTACCACATAACATATTGCGTATGACCTATTGTGACTCTACTTCATAACTACAGATCCCTGTGCACCAGTTGGCGCAGCTTCAAATCCCTTCCTGCAGGTGCCCCCCCCCCACTGCCTGTCTCTCCAAGGTCTTCAGGGCCTGTGAGCCTGACCGCATGCAGGCTACCGTGAGAGAAGGACACACAGTATTCAAAACAATCTCTTCTTGCCTGACGCCTAAGACATAACAGACCCAATATGCCTCCCCTCCCAGGCCTACCGATGTCTAATTTTCTTCCCACACTACTACACACCTGGGCTTTTTTAGAAGCAAAAATAAAACACTCTAAGATGATAAAATATAAGTGTTGTTTACAGTCAACTCCAGAAATACTGGCACCCTTCGTGGAAAATTGCAAAAATTAATATTCAAAAGGAACCACGCATGCAATGTGCGATAGTTTGTGCTTAAACAACTGGGTAAGCCTCACCGACTTTTTGTCAAACAAAAACCTTTTTTGTAATGCACATTTTCATAATAAAGAAGATTCCAAAAATAATGGGGCCCCCAAAACGTCAGTGTTTGGTGCAGCCTCCTCTGGCTGAAATGACAGAACTCAGCCTCTTATTGTAGTGTTTATCAAAGATGCAGAACACAACTCTTACATGCAGAATATTACCAACTCACAGAGGTCTTGGGGATCCTCTTGTGAACTGTTCTCTTCAATTGAGACCACAGATTTTCAGTTGGGCTCAAGTCTGGAGACTGAGAGGGCCATTGCAAAACCTTAATTCTCTGTTTCTGCAACAAATACTTTTGGTTGATGTGTGCTTTGGATCAATGCCTCGTTGGAGGACCCGACCACAGGCCAGTTTCAGCCTTCTTGCAGAAGCAAACAGCAAACCAGACCCAATGCCACCACTACATTTCACCGTGAGTAAGAGGTGCCCTGCTTTGTGTGCAGTTCCCATATTCTGCCAAACTTGGCAACGGTGTACTTGCCCAAAAAGCTCAATTTTTGTTTCATCTGACCATAACACATGATTCCAGTTGTATATCCAATGA
Source organism: Mormyrus lacerda (assembly GCA_015163995.2). Taxonomy (NCBI): domain Eukaryota; kingdom Metazoa; phylum Chordata; class Actinopteri; order Osteoglossiformes; family Mormyridae; genus Mormyrus; species Mormyrus lacerda. The sequence continues at coordinate 25,805,852 of JAABNX020000002.1, read as the reverse complement.
TGCTTGGTGAAGTTGAGATGCTGGCATTTGTATCTCGGACTCAGGAGAGGCTTCTGTCGTGCCACTCGTCCATAAAGCTTCTAGTCATGGAGGTGTCTCTCACAGTTGACTTTGAAACAGTGAATCCCCAAGATTCAACTAAACTTTCCAGTTATGAAACTGATCTTTGGGTTCCTCCTTACCTATTATCCCTTTACACTCTATTTGAGGGCAATATGTAGAAATGTCCCCTTCCTGGCATGTTTTCAACAGTTCCATGCTTTTCATACTACTTTATTATGGACCTGATTGTGCTTACTTGTGTGTTGATGGATGACAAAATGATTTTTCCTGTGTTTTCTCATATTCATACCCCAGGAAATAGTCATAGACAACAGTTCCTAGACACCAAAAGTTCCTACACACTAAAAGAAACATCAAGACTTTTTCCCCCAAAGATGCAATTTTATTGGGTCTTACTTATAGTATTCTTCAAGGGTACCCATAATTTTGCCACATACGCATATATATGCATTATCTTTCTTGTTCACTTTTTTGAGGGGTGCCAATATTTCTGGAGATGACTGAATTATCAAGTATTATGTACTGTACACAACTGTATGTGCTATACTTTTAAATGACTAGCTGCACACTTCGTTTGTTAACATCAGCATCACCACAAAAACGTGAATAATGTGTTGCTCTATAATGTCACTAGGCGACAGGAATTTTTCAGATTTATTATAATCTTACGGGACCACTGTCATATATGCGGTGTGTTACTGAAATTTTGTTATACGGTGCATGACTGTATGTACAGTAGTAGCTTGTGTTTGAATAGGCCAGTGTTGTATGTATATCCACATAAATATATATATAAAATTCACACACACACACACACATCATGCTCAATCATCATGCTTCATGGCTCAATGCATTTTCGGTCTGGCACGGAAAACAGAATTTGTTTTATTATTAAATTGTTTATTATCAGGGTTTATAAGGGGCAGAAACTTTCCATGAGAAGTTGAGGAATTTTGAAAATATTGAACTCCATGGAACTCCTTGCGAGTTGTCAGATACAGTATGGTAAAGAAAGCAAACTGTATGAATAATACAACATAGAATATGACTTATAAGCAGTGCGATTTGATGCAGATGTTTATTTTGGAATGTTCTTACACACACATAATGACAAGCGCTTGGATACACAATATCTCTATTAGTGTTTTTCCCCAGTTTTAGGTTAATCTGCAATTTTGCAAATTTCCTGTCACGCCCGGCTTGTCCGATCCTCCTGTGTGCCACGCCCCCCCTCATTACCTCGTGTTAATTCCCAATTGTAATCACCTGTTGCCTGTTATGTTTCGCCTGTCCTGTGTATTTAGTCCGCGTCTGTGTCAGTATTGGTAGATCCGTCATTGATGTTTGTTCGCTGTCAGCCCTGTCTGTGACAATAAACCCAGTTTGCCCGCACTTCCGATTTGACTCGCCTGTTTACCGGCTCGTCTGATCACCGATCTTAATATTTCCAGTTTACTCCCATTAATTCCCATGGAAAGTTTCCAATTTTGAATACTGGCAGTATTTTGCAACCCTATTTATTATTAAAACTGCAAAAACAAACACAATTAGGAACAGCTATAAACCAATACCAATGTATCTGCCAATATGTTTGAATGACACAACCTAAGAGATGCTTATTTGCACATTGTAAAAGTTATACAAGTTAAGATCCAAAAATAAGACTGCATCATAACAATCACAATCAACTAAAATTCCATCTAAATCCCACATTCTCCAGTACTGAGTATAGTCACAGTGATAAACACGCCACAGCTGTAGTTTTTTCCAGCCTGGTCTGAATTTCCTAGCAAAAGTGCCATAAATACCATGGGATTCCTACCTTGCTCTGGTCATACACACACTTGGATGATGTCATCTCAAATGAGTTACCATGTTTGATGCGTTTTCAGCAGCCTAACAGAGTGCGATATAACAGAGCCGACAATATTCTGGTCTTATCAACTACTCTCTCTCCAGTACTTGTGCAGTTTACCAGGAGACCAATGTTCCCGTGATGCTGGCTATGACGGACTGTATCCAGCATCAGCTGTACCCAACTCGGTCACAATTAGTATCTACTTGTGAATTTAGATTTCACCTATGTCAAGAAATATATTGTTTAACAGTCACCCCTTCAGTCGTGAAACTGACACTCACTTTTGGTTATATTCGAGTTGGCCATGTACAATTAAATGGGAATATTCTTATTGCTTGCTGAAAAAGCTGTAGAAACCCATAGCCGATGCATAAACCAAAAATATATAAACAAAATACTGACATTTGGAGCTGATGTAATCTGAAATGGAAGACAATTCCAGCATTAACTGCAAAGGCATAGTGACCCTTGGATTATAACAAAGAGTGTGGGACTGACAGTAGTAACTGATCGGAAGTTGACTTGAAGGTTCTGACAGAGACCTGAACGTGAAGTAGATCAACAACGTAAGATGGGCCAAGTCCATTTAAGGCTTTAAAGACAAAAAATAAAACCTTATATGTGACCCTAAAATTGATGGGAAACTGATGTACA
>JAABNX020000002.1:25784738-25797091 GCA_015163995.2 Mormyrus lacerda | reverse complement strand
GCACTGCTCCCCGGGCGCTGAATTAGCTGCCCCCTGCTATGTCACGAAAGTCACATATGGGTTAAATGCAGAGGACATGTTGCGCACTGTGTGCAGTGCTGTGGTGTGTTGACAATGACCACTAATCACCAAATTCTAAATTCAATATGCTCAGCATCTTCACCACAGACCAATTACCCTAGTTCATAATGGAAAAAAGCCGTCGCAACACCTGACAATATTATATAACACATGCATGCCGTGCTTCAAAACTGTAATGAGCTAAAGTGTTCGCACTAGCTATAGATCTCCTTAAAACTAAAATCCGAACGAAATTTGACAGCCGACGCACAGATCTAGCGAGAGCAGTGGAGGTGTCCAGGCCGAGCAATATGACTATATTCACGAATCCGGTGCACGTATCGGACCTTTGCTAACCGCACATGGACCAAATCAAGTGGAACGCATCGGCACTTTATATCGGTGCCATCAGACAAAATTATCTTCATAACCGTAACAGATCGCTGGAATCGCTGACCAACCCCAGCGAACTTATAAATTTAATACTTGTAAACACAATACATAAAAGTGATTGCAACAATGACTGACGCAGGCAAATTAAAAAGTCCACAAACAACTGACTACTACTGCTGTTGTTAGTAACAATAATAATAATAACAACATCTTATCCGATTTTATATAATATTATTAGTACTATTAAGACAAAGAAGAAGAAGAATTGACTTACTTGTTCGAGATGATATTGCAGGCTTTTGAAAGACAGAGACAGGCTCCTGGTCTGTCTCCATGCCCATGCCGTGAACGCAACGCTGCCAACCGCCAGCATTAAAGCGAGCCCAGCCGCGCAGGTCCACACGGACCGCAGCTGCCGCCTGTCCTGCACAATCCGCCGCATAGTCAATGCTCAGATACGCCAGTTACCCAGCTAAATGTGCGCTTTGGTATCCTTCATTTCAGAGGACCGCGTTAACTTTCAAAGCGATTAATTCAGGCGTTATTAAGGTATGATGTGCAGTACTGGACGGTAGATCAGTTTTGATTTTTGACCTTTAACTTTTTCATAAACTTCGGTTTATATCCCGTTCGACTTATTTGCGAAAGCTGATATGGTTTCTAAAATCGCAACAGGAAAAGGTGCCCTTCATTACAGTCTTCAGATATTTATTTCGTGCTTTCGCAGAAGACCCAAGTTTTCTGATCAGCATGTGAAATTATGAGCACGGGATGAAACAAAAAAAACTACTCGTTGCAGGCTGTCCCCCAAGTCAAGTCGTCTGCTCCGCCTTTAGTCTGTTTTTCTCAGGTTGCATGGCCAGCTGTACTCTGTGGTCCTCAGGTTCAGCGACGGGTTGATCCGGCATGTGGTACTTTGGACTGAGACCACTACATTCTACAAGCTGTCCTCCCCGAACTACGCTGTGAAAAAGACCCGCTGACCCCTCGTATTTCCATCGCGCTGCACCCGGCTCGGCCCGGCCCCTTCGCATAAAAAATACAGTCAGTGGCGTAGTAATTGTGGAAAGAAGGACTGCATGTTAAAACAAGAATTACGGAAAATAACGCGCCATGCATAGCTGTGTTATTAGTGGCAGTAATTTCCCATGAAATGCCCGACTAAGATTTATAGCTGTATACGACGATTACCACGTTGCAGTACAAAGATAATATAAACGACAATTATATTCGGGTTGATTATTATATTACAAATTATGTAATAACATTTTTATGCGTTTACATTCATTCATTCGTTTTATTTCACCGTTTATCATAAAAAAGTTAACATTTTATTGTGCAGTATGCAAATCGTAACCATATTTTACTCGCATGTTTCCTTAAGACTGTTAGTAAATATACGAATAATAGGCCTAATTAAAACCACATAGCCTATACGAATGAGTATTTGCTTAGTATGGTTACAAAGATTAGAACTTTATTGTGACCGTGTCATTGATTCGGTTGAAAATACTAATACACAGATCTATAATTCGAGACTATTAGTTAGCTAATATAGGTATAGGCCACAGAAAGGCTTGGTCGTCGCAATCCGAAAGTAAGCAAGCAATGGGGCCTGGAAGTACAAAATTCACCGCCTCTGTCACCACCTTGTGCACGCTAATTGAATAGCATGTTATGAGCAGGCCGACAAACATTCTCTGTTTAACGCAAATCTTATATGCGGTTGAATGTAATGCTATTGCTTTAAGATGCAAAAGAAGACATGGTCCCCCTCATCAAATGGAAAAGCATTTGACATCCGAGTGGATAAAGCCAAAACACATCTCAAACAACCCAGCGCCTGACAAATACCTTTGTGTTTTCGGTAAATTAATCTATATTTGTTGTCTAACAAATTGTAGAATTTATAGCTCATTTTTAAATCACTATATAACCATTGGGTATTTAAATGTCAGCTTCATAGTGCATAATATTTTATGTATACATTTAAAATACTGAAATATTTTGCAAATTCTCTGGAGGGTCAGTTAACGGCAATTCTGGACGTTATTTACCTACGTGCACAGCTCAGTATTCAGTTTATTGCTTAAAACAGCAGCACATTCTTCTGTTTATCTCGCGCTCGCCTCCTCTGCGTTTTGTAGAGGTGCCAGAAATCCCACATGGCTACGCCCTAAGCGGTTTAATCCGCACTCTATCTATTCGATCAAACCGTGATTCCATGTGTACCTGCTCGGGTGTTTTCCATGTATAGACGTACGTAGTTTCCCAAGCATATTAATAAATTTGGGTCCTTCATTGATTTGTACCGCATTTCTCCTCTTTTAAACATACGTTGTTGTATTCCTTGGTTGAGACATACAATTCTGAAGTTATATTATTTTCATGGATGGAATATTAATTTCTTCAAGTAGGCCTATTTCTTTTTTTTTGTACTAAACTACAGTACTTATAGACGTGTGTTTTTCTTGTATCTCGCTTACTAAGTTTTTAGAACTGCAGTAGCATCCAGCACAGCAGATGGCAGCAGAACATCATGCCTGGAGTTGCTTGAAAACGCTCTTTTATTACAAGGAAAAATAAATTCATATGATACTTTTATCGAATCTAACCTATGAAGAGCAAAAATATCATCAGGGGGTGTGAAGATTCATTGTTGTCTGAAATTCCTTCTAATATTTCCCTGAATGTGATGGCAATTTTAATAATTAGTGTCTGATCACTCCCATTTCATGTTAAACATACATGCTGTGGCCATGTTGCTTGGTACATAGTATGGTACATAGTACCATATAGGATCCACTTTCTCCTTTCAAGGGTAGATGAACTGACACCAACTTCCACACAATTTTCAAAACAATAAAATGCAAGATAAATTCTTGACCATGTCTGTAGACTGTATGCTATTTGGAGGAGTGGGCTGTCTGTACTGCCAAGCAGGTCTGCCTAATACATTGGTCACAATATACTTAGCCAAGTATACTTAGCCAAGTGTGCAGCCTGAGATATGCTTTCGGCCTGTAATAACTTTCTATTGGATAAGGGAAGTTGTGGATGGATGATTCCTAATTGAAATATGCATGTAATCATGCATATTTGCATTATTATTGCATAATGCATGGTGGTGCAGTGGTTAGCATTGTCCCCTCACACCTCTGGGATCTGGGTTTGAGTGTCCAGCCATGGCTCTGTATGTGTGGAGTTTGCACGTTCTCCCTGTTTTGTTATGGGGTTTCCTCCGGGTTCTCCGGTTCCCCCCACAGTCCAAAAACATGCTGCGGTTAACTGGAGTTGTCAAATCGCCCATAGGTGTGCATGTGTGTGTATGGTGTGTGACTGTGCCCTGTGATTGGCCGGTGCCCCATCCTTGGTTGTTTGCCACTTTGTGTCTATAGGCTCTGGAACCCCCCTTGACCCTGAATAGGACAAGTGGTTACAGAAGATGAATGGATGGATGGATGGATATTACAGGATACTGCAAAGGATATCATATTCATCCAATTCCTTTAGTGGGGTGTGGCATTTTCCGCAGCTACAGTAATGCCACACAACCAATATTTCATTCATTGTTTATTTTTCTTTTCAGAGGACAATGACAGAGTTATGTGCTAAAAATGCCCCATGAACTGTCTGAGCCAATGGCGAAAACTCATTCGTTCTAATTTGTACATCACTCTACACCACAGACACTGAGAATAACCATTCACAGATTACAAGTAGAGTGTTTTATTTTATCCTGGCATTTGATTTGGACAGCGAAAAAACCATGCATAAATGATCTGTTCTGCCTTAAAAGGGATTACAAAAACTGCACCATGTCACACACAAAAACTGCTTGCACAGACATACAGACACACTTTGTCAAAACTTGTGCTTCCCTTCACACTTGCAGAATGTTTCTGTCCCAGTAAATTTACCCTAATGCCATGTTATACCTGATTATGTTAATATATTAAGAAAAATCATATAAGCTAATGGCTATTGTAGATCATTCAATTTGTACGATTCAAACACACAAATAAAGCAAATTTCAATACCATGTTTTTCTAATAGTGACCTGTACCAAGCTGAAACTGCAAAGCTGCATGTTACACCTACAGTTATTACACCAGTGCAAACAAATTTTGTACTAATTATTGATACTATTTATTTACCTTATTGCAATATGTACTCTAAACAAAACTGTTCATACTTGTGTACCAGGTTTCTCCATCCTGCAAAATACATGGAAAATTTGTACAGGAAATGGAATCTGAAATATCGTTCTAAGCATCTGAACCATGCAATACTCAAATCAAAGAATACACTTCAAAATGCCAGCTCAAGACTCTGTGATGCGGTACACGCCTTGCAGCTGAGCTGATTTCTTCAAACCCCTTTTTGCAGACAGGAGATCACCATGCCAACCTCAGTGATCTTCCCAGGTAAGACGAGGTGATGGACAGGTGCCCATTTCTCCGAGATTAAAGTGGCAGACGAAAGTGCCAAAAAGAAAACAAATTCAATAAAAAAGAACAATAACAATATAAAGAAAATAAAATGCTACAAAAATACAAACAAAATAAAGAACAGACTTTAGCAAATACCATAGTCCCAATATGGCAATGAGAAATCAGATTTCTGTACTGACATCTGGCCGACTTCCAAAGCACTGAACCCATATTCTTTAAATAGGAAGTTAACCTTTCAGACTGAAACTGGTATACCTCTAAAACCTCAAGAATTTAAACAGTGCAATAAACTACAAACTATACAACCAAATACCATTAAACTTAACCAACGTTGCATTTTTTAAACTAGGTTTTAAACCTAATAGAATGGACATGCACTTCATCATAGTATCCTGTAAACAGTATACAGCGACCAAATACTGTATCTGCTGGGATATCCATGTTGGTTTAAGTGCAATTAAGATTACCTCATATTCAAAACTCTTCCTACATAATATCAAATTCACATCATACGATGCATCTTCTCAAGTTAAATTTAACACTTAGATTTGTTAAGTTGATCTCTGTGATATTTCTCCAATTATGCACTTAATTTAATACCTAAAATTGTACCTTAAGCACAGAACATGTGCGATACTTTGGAGCCTATGAGAATACATTGATGCGTGTTAATGTTTCTTAACAGCCAAATACGTGAAACATTAATATTTAGTTTCAGTTTTGGGTTATCACCTATTTAAAATGGTGCTTTATCATGTACAAATGTCACAGGACAAAGCAGAAGTGGTTAAAAAATACCCTGCATACTTTGCATCAGCTCTTTTCATCCCTGTCTAATATTCTTCTGTGCCAGTAAGTTGTGGGTGCCAGGCGAGAAGGTTCCTTCAATTTTTCGGCTCTCCCCGTGCCAGCCCCTCCAGCGCGGGCCCCTCACAGCGCATGCAGTGATAGCCCAGGCCGGCGGTCACATCCCAGCATCCTTGCCTTAGGTAGAAGTCCATGGATTCTTTATTCCAATTCAGGACTGCAAAATTCAGCTGATTGCATCCGGCTGCCAAACCCAGCTGTAAGCAACGCAATAGCAAAGTGCAATGGGTCTGGTTTTAATGCATGTCTAATTTGTGTAAGAATTTTAGCTGTATCTGTGGTTCACGATCTATTATCACCCGCTAAAGCCAAATAATTCCTGTATTTTTATACACACACACACAAAAGTTGGTCCCCCTATCTAAATGGGGACCGTCCATTCATTTCTATGGGAAAAACCCTAATTCCAATCACGACACCCTTAACCCCTATCCAGCTCTAACCTTAACTATAAGTAACCAACCCAAATACAAGACTATTTTGGCATTTTTACTTTTTTGCATTTGCAGATTTTTATAAAACTGAGATTATTCAAATGGGGACCTCAAACAATGTCCCCAAAAGTAGGGAAGTTTCAGGTTTTACTACACTTGGGGACAATTTGGTCCTCAAATGTGATCTATGTAAATGTGTATGTGTGTGTGTGTCTGTGTATATTTATTTATTTTTCGTATATACTTGTTTGTTTGACCTCATGTAAGATGCCCACAAGATACCCACCTGAGCGATTTTACTCATAAGTGCTTTCCCAATGCCCTTTCCTGAAAGCAAAGGACAGACACGTGAGAGGGCCATTCGGATCACAGGTAAGCTGTGTCTGAAATGTGCCAGTTGAACTCAGCTTGCAATGATGTCCTATTAGGCGCTTTCCCATCGCAGGAACCTTTTTCATGAACCAGAACCATTTTCAGGTACCGTAGTTCTTTGGAGGCAGTTTGTGAACTGTTTTATTAGACCCTACTCTGGAGTAGGAATTGTTCGTTTGATGAAGAAATACAGAGCGGGGTATATAGTGATAAACGTTGCTGATTGGTTAACCACAAGCACTGAGGCTAACTTGGAAGTTGCAAGGTAATGCAGGGAAAAGAAACAGTAGTAGTGGAGCAAAAATAGAGCAGAAGGAATTATTTTTGTATTTCAATTACATTAAAGACTTTAAATAAATACCATTTTTTGCTTGCACCTCCATATTTCTGCATCGGAAAATTCGACTGATGACCAACATTCACCTGTCTAATGTCACCAGTGCCAGCGGTGAAAACTTGCCAGTGCTTATTAACAGAATAATGTTACGTCATTTTTATTATAATAAACTATAAAGATATCGCAGGGTGTAGAAATAAAATATTAAAAAATGCAATTTGTCCTGTATTTTCAGACCTATCCCCCTAATGAGTAACAATTATAAAATTACCTATTTATCCTCCATTGTGATATGTGTGAAGTTTAACTTATGAACTTCTTGCATCTTCCATTCTTATTTGGGTTACACTTGCTGTGGTGTGGTGGGTGAGCAACACACAATAGTGGCCAGGAACTACAAAAGTTCTCCGTCGAGACTGCAGAAGAACTAGGAACCAGATTCCATAATTTCAGTGGGAAAGCGCCTATTGATCCTTGAAATCAGCCTTGGAATAAAATTATTACCGTGTCACGCCCACAAGAAATTTAATTTTGAAAGCAAACCCACAGAGATATTGAAGATCTACAGATCTACAGAGATATTGAAGATCTACAGACCTACAGAGATATTTAAGATGTCGTGTCTGTGATCAGAAGGTTGCCAGGTCAAATCCATGGTTCAGACAAACGATTTCACTTTTGGGTCCTGGAGCAAAGCCCTTAACTAGAGATTGGATCCACAATTTTTCAGTTTTGATCCGATTTTGATAAACAACTGACGATACAGATACAGATTCCAATACAAGAGCTCTTTTTACTTTAATATTTTAACATCAGATGTATATACTTTCTATATGAATATTTTTAAACTAGAAAATATGAAAAAATGTATCCCAAAAAATGTTAGGCTACTAGAAATATACATAACGTACTGTTTCACCTCTGTACATCTTGTTTTAAGCATTTTTGAGGAACTATGCAGTTCCATTTGAATATCTTCCAAGAGAATATATGCAAGTGGTGAATGCTTAAAATGCCCTATAATTTTTTCTCCCACTGGCAACAGCATCACTTATACATCATTGTGATAGCAGCCCCTCCGGTATCACAAGTGAGCGTGCAAAACAGTCCAAGCTAGTGACTCAAATATCATTGACTGCTTGTTGCAAGCTCTTTGTTTAGTGGTATTTATACTATACATTACTTACACCTCTTAAAATTTTGTTTTTACAAATTCTGCAAATTGCTGTGCTACTAGTATAAAATACTTCCCAATCGTCACTCTCTTATCTAATGTTCTGCCAGGGATGCGGGCAGCTCGGGTGCGAGAATGTGGCATGGTGCAGACAGAAACAAGGGTGGACGACCACTGGTGGCTCTAGGAACACGAAAACGGGGGTTTATTAAATAAAACAGAAAACACTACAAAAAACAACAAAACCAAAAGGACCACGAGGGGTCAAAAACTAAAAAGGGATTAACAAAGACTAAACTTACAAATGGGGTCAAGACAGGCAGACTACAAACAGAATATTCAAAACTTAACAGACATCCAACTATCACAAACATTGAACCACTACAGACTAAACTCAGGCAGGAACTTAAATACAAAACTGAACAAGGTAATGACAGGCAGGAGTGAACAGACAATTAACCAATAGGGAAAAGTGCAGGACAACGAGCAAACAGGAAACACAAGGGCAGGAACAAGAACGGGCAACAGGTGAAACTAATAAACTCACAGAACTGAACAGGGAAACAGAGACCTAGACCAAGGAACAGGGAAATAGAAACTAACACTGGTGAATACAGACAGGTATAAACACAAGCAAGGGTACAAGGGACAAAACCAAAACCAACTACAAAATCAGACACAAGAACTAGAAAACCTCAAATGAAACACTAGGGAGCAAAATATAAAAACAGAGGAGGTGGGATTCAAACACAGGAGAGAAGGAAACACAAACAACTGGCTGCTCAACATGATGAGCCACAAGACCAGAGAATGGGGAGGAGACACAAAGACTAACATGAAGGATGGAATGACCAGGAGCACCTGCTGGTCAAACGGGGAAGGGACACAGAGTGAGACAACAGGGACTGACCCTGACATGTTCTTACTACAAAGGGTATGCACGTGACATCACAGCAGTCGGAAGCCACAGCACTCACGCCTACTGAGTGGAAAAACAAGCTGAGTGGCAGCGTTAGCATTCATTGCGGTGCGGTCTTGGGCTTGATTGTACAAATTGATTCAACAAGACTGCTGAAAACTAAATAAGTACATATTGGACAAAGATCAGCCACAAATAGTTCATATGAGTTTTTCTTACACAAAAATGTTCTGAGGGCAGAAAGAAAAATGATTGGTTCAGAGAGATAACCAAGCAGAATATAGAGGAGGTGAGTCCAAGCAACTAGAGGCGGGATGAACCAATCAAATGTCTTGAACCCACTTCCTCTACAATCTGACTGGTTATCTCTCTGAAACAATCAATTTTCCTTCTGCCCTCAGTACATTTTGTATAAGGAAAACTCCCACAAGCTCACATATGCCTGATCTGTCTAATATGTATGGATCGGTGCCGATAACGTTCCGACATTCGGATCAGTGCCTCTCTACCCTTAACCCCAAATCCTCCAAGGCCTGCTCTTGCTGTCTCAGTCATATGTATGCTAAATAAATAATCATAAATATAGGGTTGGTAGGCTGGTAAAAGCTCAGTACATCCTACAGTAGGGTTCAGCCCCACCTATGTGTCAGTAGTTGTCTTTGGTGAAGAGGTCCAAAGAACATGAACAGAGCTATATGGGTTAGAGGTATTGCGCCCAAGTAGGGGGTCGTGGGATGTCGCCTAATGACATCTGCAGCCCACAGAGAAAAAAACAGCCGACAGCACAAATTTCAGAGGAAGCGTCTGCTAAACTTTGTCTCCCAAGTTGGCTTAGGCATCATATTTTGAGGAGGAGATGGCACAAAAAAACCCTGCAAAAACATCAGTCTGACTCCTCCTATTAAATTAGGGCTGCATTTAAGCCCTGTGAAGTGTAAGATCTAGAGAAGCAGGAAGGAGCAGCCCTGCTCTAAACACGTGAGATACACTTAGCCATGAGATTATGTACTTGCCATTGGATATTTTCTGAATAGACCTAGTGGGAGACGAAAATAAACTCTAACCATTACATCAATTTATTAAGCAGATGCTTCTTTCTGAATCGACTTACAATTGAGAAAACAGGGACAGATGGTCCCTGGAGCGATTGCAGTTAAGAGCCATGCTCAGGGGTACAGCAGTAAATTCTCTTTACCAGCCATGGGATTTGAACCAACAACCTTCCGGTCACAAGCACTAACCCACAGAGCCACACACCACTCAATAATAATAAATAATAATAATACAGGAACAAGGGCAGTTTACTCACCTTGATATTCAGGCATCACATACAGATCCTCCATGTACACAGACCGTCCTTTCCATGAGCTATAGGCAAAAAAATACAGGGCATACCCCACCTTGGAATGTCCTGTAAATGATCGGAGTGACCATAATCATCAAATAAATATTAAACAGAAGAGGTTAGTGACTTTTCACTTGGCACCATCATAGGTGCCAAGTAGGTTCACCACATTTCTGCCCCGCTAGAGCTGCCCTGGTCAACTGCAAGTGAAGAGATTATGAAGGTCAGAATGTCCGGAAGCAGGTTCAGCTGCGGAGCTCACAGAGAGGGACCTGATCACCCAGCATCATTATCCAACCTGAACGGCAGCAGATCCCAGCAGCAATGTTCCAGCATCTAATGGAAAGCTTTCCCAGAGGATTACAATATAGCAACCATGGGCTGAGCAGGTTCATATTAATACCCACGGTTTTGGAATGAGGTGCTGGACAAGATAGCGTCCATGTACATTTCGCCATATAGAGCACTAGTGTTTTCAGCAGGAAAACAGCAAACTGCATTTTCTAAAAGTGCTCTTCCATTGGCATTTTTTTCTCAGGTGAGGGTTTACCTATTGTATATTTGTACATGTTTGGGGCTGAAACTAGACTAAAGAAAGAATAAATCTGAATAATTATGATCTTCATTTATCAAGGTCGTGCTCAGAGTTGTTTACATTTGGATAACCTGGGAGCTCAGGCATACGAGGACTAACACAAAAGCATGAGACTGTGTCTGTAACTCTTTCCGTTTAACAAATTCAGCTATGATTGCCTTGAAATTAGTTCCCTTCTGAGCTGATACACAGCTAAATACAATGATGCCAATGTTCAAAGCAGTTCCCCAGGTCAGGTTCTGTAAGGCTGTTCAGGATCCCCTCTGTTTTTGTTTTCTACCAGCAAAAAAAAAAATAGGTTCCTCTGAGCAGTGACTTGATGTTTTGGAAGAAGTAGAATTCTTCAAACACTTTCCCTGTCCAAAACTACTGGCTCGGTCTGGACTTTCACTCTCTGGACCTGAACTACACCTATATTTGAAGATGGTTCTACTCAGACTGAGTGATGTAATTGACCTGAACCTTGCATCACTGTGACAGGTCAGAACATGTTCTACAGTACAGCCGACTGTTTGTCTCTCCCCTCCCACTCTTGGCTCCCAAGCTATAAAGTCAGTCTTGTTATTTTGTGTGGGATCTCATATGGTGTGTCTGGGCTCACAGATGCACAATAAATACGTAATAAATTTGGGTAAAGATGAATTGTCAAAGCGTTTGGCAGTTTCACGGTGACAGAGGGGTTAAATTAGCTCTAACATTAGAAAAGTGTCCTACCGCCACACAGTGAAATACCTCTAGATGCATCATTAACCAAATTACAGACTTGCTCTCACCATCTTTGCTCCTGTGCTGTTCAGGAACCTCGGCGATGATGGACTGGAAGAAGGGGTTTTTAGAGAAGCCATCCTGTTCGAGGTCTGAAAAGGGATTTCAGCATTTCAGTGGCTTATATTTACATCACCTACGTATCTCCCTTCCGCGTTTTTTCTCAAATTATAATATTTCTGCAATAATTTTCTTGTACTTGTTCTATTACATAAGCCAAGAGAAACCACTAAAACATCACTTCTGCAAGTTAGTGAGGAACATTTACAAAAATATTTAGAAGATGGACAGATGTAATAATGTACCTCTCTGAGTAATTTTCACTTGGTCAGAAACCTTTTCATGTTTGGCCAACTCCTAGGAGACAAACAGATTAATTTTAGTAGTGTACACATCAATTAATGTATCCTTTATATCAGGGGTGTCAAACTCATTTTAGGGTGAGGGCCAGATGAGAAGAAATGTGACCATGTGCGGGCCGAATTATTATTTTTTTTTATCATAGTGCATCAAATTACAACAACAACTGCATTTAACCTGAAACATCCCCCCTTCCAGATTAATTTTTCTTTTTTTGGACATTTTTTTAAAATCGCGAGTGCTTGCCACACATCTTCAAATAGCCGAAGAAATTTGAT
>JAABNX020000002.1:25765880-25779295 GCA_015163995.2 Mormyrus lacerda | reverse complement strand
TTCCCCATTTATTTAATAATTTTTTGTTTTGCCCCCCCCCCCCCCCCACATTTAACATAAAATATTAGTTTTATACCAGTGTGTCCCCGACATTCGAATTGCTTCTGACGCCCCAGGTCCATACATTTATTTTAAGTGCAACTGAACAGGGATACAAGAGATTTCTGGAATGAGTGCCGATTGTTCAAATCTTTTATTTATGTTGCAAACATAGCCTACTTACCCTATATAATTAATAAATATATTCAGGAAATCCATTATGCTAAAGGTTTAGGAGGAAAATTGTAAATATCACATAAAACAACCCATTAATAACAACTTTTTATCTGCCATTGAAATATTAGTATTAATTCATATTAGGGGAATAATGAATTCTTATTCTTATTATTAGGGGAATTCTGAATCTGATGTAAAGAAAAGGGTTCCGCTTGTTCTATAAACGTATTGCACCAGAGATATATGACGCCATAGTCTTTCGGTACAAGCAAGATGATGATCATATTCGATGCGTATGTGTAGTTTCTTTTAGAAAATCTTTTTTTACAGCTCACCTGATTATCATATGCTGTCGTAATTCACCGCCTTCGCCCAACCGGGCGCACACTACGTAATTGGGGGCGCGCACAATCCGTACAAAAGCGGCGCGGGAGTAACAAGCCGAGCCAGTCAAGTTTGTAGTAGTTCAACAAGCACCGCTTCTCACCATCACGGCACCAGTGCACGGCAAGCACGCCTGTGGATCCGCATATCACAGTTCGTTTCATGGAGCACTAATACTGGCCTGTTTCATGCGTTGTACATTTTCGACGTGTTATTTTGTACTGGTTCTCCAAGATAGATTTCTGATCAAGATCGAGCGCACCTTTTCCCCCCCCCACACCAAACACCGGTACGGGCATTGTCTTAGTGTTATTTCGAGGTGTAAACGGGATTCACAGAAATTCCTGAACAAACGGGGAAGCACTGGATCTAATACATTTCAAGAAGGACATTGCAGAAAAGAACCGCTCCGAGGTATGTTACTTTGCAAAGTTACCGTTTGCTATACTGTGCAATAATTTCACATCGGTTTTAAGCAACCTAAACATCTTGGGATACTTTTTGTATTACGAAGATAATTTATAGCATTTACAAGTGGTTTGACCTGTTTACCTTACTAGATGGTGTGATATATTTTTAAAAACTAGCTACAGTTAATAGTTTTGTATTTTTTAATTTAAAGCAGATCTATTATACGAGACAGTGATGCCCCATTGTTTTACATGGCCGACGCGTTTTGCATCGTCCTCTGACGCAACTGATGTATTTTGCTATATAACGGCAAACGTGGTGTAGGTGAACATAATTAACATACAGTGTCGGATCTTTCCTGGGCTTAGTTAACTTCTAAAAGCCGATTGTGTAGTCATCGTAATTACTTTACGCACTTTGTACCGGATTCCAGGCTTTTACACTTCAAATCAAATGGTAATGAAACTCAAACGAAGATGGTGGGCGAACATCATATGCCGCATCTTCAAGTTTAGTTTTATCAAAATGTTTTTGCTACGTGACTAAGGTAAATATTTCCCGTATTTAGTTCTAATTTTAAAACACCTGAAAACCAAACGTGTTTTATATCCATCGGCACGACTTAGTCCGCACCATCTTTAATACCGTGCCACGTATTTAAACAATCCGGTTTTTGATTCGAGACTCTCCGATGTCAGCCTGTGTAGACTGCATAGGGGAAATTTTAAAATCTACCGAAGTCGTTTATTAGTGGCAAAAGTCAATTTCTATCTCCGTAGCACATAACGGATTTTTTGTGAGTTTCAATTTGATTTTAATTTAAATTGACATTCAGTCAGCTCATTTCTATGAACACATTTGCCTTGTGGTAGTTTTTAGTCTGGAATTCCATTTTGATACAATAGCAGGAAATGGCCTGTTCGGCCTGGTGGGAATAACGTAATCATTTTGCAATCTGCAATAGGCTTACAAAGTAGCCAGAATCCAGTGGAAATCGTAACATAATATTGGTCACGGTACCTAAAATTAACTATAGTGATGTCATTCTCACATGTCAAATGTCAAAGTATTATGAAATACCAATTTTATATCTTCCAAAAATACACTAACCCACATGTCTTAGACTAAGAGTTCTTGCGACAGTTGTGAAAGTTCAGGATCTGTCATCTGTGTCAGGAAGGAATTTCCAGGTTGTGTGTCACTGTTTAGCTGTTCTGTGCACCTCTCTGTGTCTGGATGTCTTGGCCAGTTTTGTTTGTGTTAGATGCTCAAAGCAAACTATTGTTTTTAGATGGGGGGGGGGGGGGTTTGAGGGGTGGGTGTAAAGCTGTTTCCTGAAGGGAGAGGAGGTCCAGCGGTGGCAAGGCGCCATGAACCAGTCGGCGGTATTTCGTCAAAGCGAAGTCTGGGCCAGTGGGGACATGGAGAGAATTGGACTGTGAAGAGAGAAAAGGGGCTTAGAGGATAAATTGCAGCACAGCTATTGTTTGGCTGTGTGCGCATAGTGTACCAGAAGTCTGTTAGAGACTGGAGTCAAAGGACCAGCAAGCTTGTCAACAGGTGAAATTCCCGCGGCAGGTCTGTGACATGGAATGCAAACGTACCATTGTCCAGACTCGGCATGAGATGGAATACATCCATGTGTGGTGTCGCATTCTTGTGGTTTTCGGGGTTTGAACAGAAGCAGCCGATCTAGCTGTAGATGAAGTTTACCAAAGTCAGCTGTAAGTGGTGATGAAGAATTTTGGTGGAACTGGACTGCCGCTGCGCTCGTTCACTGGTTTACATCAGACACTGGGGGAAAAAGCCCCCCCCCCACCACCACTTAAACAGGGGCTGTGCTTCCTGGTAATATCTAATGGTTTCATATTTTGATTGCTGGAAATGTAGGTTAAACTGACTCCTGTAGTGTTCTTGGCATCTGCGCATGACCTGATGTTCAGACTGTCCCGGTGTCATGTTGCAGCAGTGCTGGACAACCATACTGAAGAGGAGATAAAGAATTTAGTCCACCGTGTTCTTCTTATCTTCTGCTGTTTTTGGGTATCCGGCTCTAAATTATAATTTGTAAAATGCAGTATTCTGGCTCTGTCGTACTTATATTGAGATCGAATCCCCAGTTTGTCACTGAATGCCCTGATACAACCTCTGTGTGCAGGAGAAGTGAATGCAGCTCCAGAGGAGGCAGGGATCAGCAGGGGCGAAACAGCATATCAGCAGCGGGAAGACTGGCCCGGAGCCCACCATGGCCCTGAGTGCCTTCCACCTGATGCAAACGCTTAAGAATTCCCCGGCCGCGATCCGCCGGCGGCTGAGGCGTGACCGCACCGAGAGCCTTTCCCATGGGGACCCGCTCTTCAAGGTCTACTACCTTGGCACGGAGAAGATATTCTCCCTCGATCTGCAGCAGGCCCAGGATGCCATAAGCCGGCTTCTGGAGGGCGCCCCTGGCAGGCCGAGTAAGGAGCATGCACTGGTGGTGCGGCCGCGCTACGTAGAGGTGAAGGAGATCAGCACGGGCCGCCAGCTCACCAAGACCTTCTTGCAGGACATCGCGTACTGCGCCGCAGACTCCACCCACCCCAACGTCTTCATCTACATCTGCAAGCAGCGTGGACAGCAGCTGCACTGCCGCGTGTTCTGGTGCAGCCGCGCAGAGCGGGCCCGCGACCTCACAGCTTGCCTGGCCCACTCCTTCCAGCGGGCGTTCAGCGACTGGCAGGACGCTGTGGCGGTCCCCGCCCAGGTGGAGGCGCTGCCAGTGCTGGAGGAGCGACCCAGCACACCCTCCCCGCCATCACGGAGCCTGACTCTCCCTGCCAGCCTGGGGAAAGGTGAGTGACCAGTGTAGTGTGGCTATAAACGGATGGTTGTCAGTTCAAGTCCCAGTTGGGGGTTAAGCTTTATTGGAGCTTAACCTGATGGTTCAGCCTCCCCCCATTATAAGGTGTTATTCACCTTACAGTAAAAGACCTTGAGGCAATGCCCAAAGCCCTCAGTGAGGAAGTCAGCGTGACAGTGGCAAGGAAAAACTTCCTCTTAGGAAGAAACCTCAGGAGGAACCAGACTGAAAGGGGGAGTCCACCCTCCTGGGGCCGGCAGAGGAAGTCCAAAATAACCTTGAGGCAATTAAATATTGCATATTATATATTGCGATGGCTTAGCCCCTTCTCCGAATTTTCTCCAGTTGTAAATTCTTCGACATAGGCCCCCTTTTGCTTTGGTGATGGCATTCGGTGATGTAACCACCTGGAAAGCTTCTCCAACAGTCCTGAAGGAATTTCCACAAGTTGGCTATCTTGCTCTTACTCATCGATTTGAGATCATGCCAAACCTGTTCTATAGGGTTTAGGTGTGCTGCATCACTGTGGGTGCCAGGTAATCTGTCACAGCATTCCATCTCTCTTTGTCACAAGATGATGCTGTTATCATGGAAAATAAATTATTGTTCAGTAGGTTTGTACAGACCTTTAACTGGTGCTGTGTATATACAGACGCTTTTCTACTTGCAAACGTTCAACTTTCAGACATACGAGAGATGAGCAAAGTTCAAATTGTGTTCAATGGACTCCCATTTCCTGTCCGCAACATCAAATTTTTTTTCTGTGCACCAATTCCGTCTAGCTTGACTTCTGGTCGCTACTCCCGCCACGTAGCAGCGTAGCGTATGTACTCCCAGCATCCTACTTCTTTGTACTTGCGTATAACCTCAAAATGATGTTGAGTGATGACTTGTGTTCCAACAGCCGTTTATAACTTGAAATGTTCGTATCTCGTTTATAACTAAAGGAGCGCGTGTGCATGTATGTATGTAATATATATACATATACGTTATAAATGGCTGCTGTGTAATGTATGTATGGGTGTGTGCGTGTATGTGTGTATATACACACACATTAGTGTGTGTTTGCCTGCCTCTACATTGGTTCATTTCATTGTGAGTAAGATGGGGAATGAAAGTACCCGGCTTCTCCACAGGGATGAATGAAGTACCTGTATTCTGCTTGGTTATGTGCTGAACTCTGTGTTTCACTCTTGCTTGTGAGATACCATTTCCCCACATGTCTATTCCTCTCATCGCTGCAGTTCGCTGGAGGAAGAGGAGCTCCTTGTCTACAAGCCCCCTGAGAGCCATTCTGAGGAGAAGCTCAGAAGGTTCCGATAGCCGGGTCTGGCCCTGAGGTCCACGCTTTGCGCCAGATTCGCATGATTCTGCAAGAGCGACCTAGAAATTTCACGCTTCTCCTACAGGCTTTCTTGGGACACCAAGGGATCTGTGTTTTCGTGGGTCCAAAGTGTGGTGTGATTGGCCCCCACCGTTACCTTCCGGTCAGGGTGTGTGTGTGTCTGAAGTTTGGATGACAACCTGTCGAGTGGCGCTGATGACCAGAGGCTGATGGGTCTGCCAGAGCTCGGAAAGATCTAGAGTATCTTCTGAGGCTCTCCAGCCGTCGCTTGTCGTCAGGCTGGTCTGGGAAGTTCTTAATGAGTCCGATGGATTGTTTTGCGAGTTTTAGGTTCCTGAGGGTTGGGTTCTGTGGTGTGGGAGGGTTGGGGGGTCAGCAGCTGGATTGTAATGATTATCCAGTCATGGCAGATGAAGGGGAGGGGGGATTAATGGTGTTTTGGAAGGTTGGTATTTAAGGAGTGCTTCTTGAAATGGTCACCGTGTTTACAGTTTCAGTGAAATGGTTCGCAAGCTCTGCTGCATCTGATCTGCAGTGCAGCGTTACATGATACAGAATATTTCAAGCATCTCTGGTCATTGCATGAGAAAATGAGGTCAGTATCTCAAATTGTTGTATGCCCCACCCCCATTATGTCTGTGCTCCATTTTTAACTGCCGGTGTCCCCCAACCTGGAATGTACACACTGTTCTGGTGAAGCACATCCTCAGTCTGGAAGCCTTTGTGATCCCTGGGTTTGATGCTCGCGGGTGTCTTCTTGTGTTGTTTATTCCAGTAGGACAGTATCAGGTGACATACCGCTGCATTAGCCGTTAACACTGCAGTGTCTGTGTGACTTTTATAGGCGTCACCAAATTACTGCATATTTTTACAGTCAGAGGTTATTTCCCTCTGTGCCAAAAAGCTAATTGAGATTTTTATGACTCATTTTAATGTATTAATTTACTAATATGCACTGTATGTATTCGTGGCTACAAGTTGCAACTTTTGTTGCCTGTGTTTTTAACTTTTAAAATGTTCCTGTATTCTATTTATGCCTATTTAATAAAATTTATTATGAACTTTTCTTATATTTAAATTCTTTTTTCCTTTGTGTTTTTTTTTTTTTTTTTTTTGCCTTCCTTGCTCCCTCTGATGGTGTGGTGTGGTCTTGCAGTGACTATAGCACGCTTAGGCTTAAAACAGACTTTAATTTTTGGTCTTGAATGGAAAGCCAGAAATGCTTGTACCAGGTACATGATTTTTATTTTTATTTTTTCCCCTCATAAATGTTTTATTGTGACTGAATGCTGTCATGGGATAATCGGGATACTCCATATGTACTGGTGGACCGTGACCCCACCCCTCACAGGCTATTGGCTAGAGGGTGACGTGGTCCCTCGATGCTGTTGCACCTCCCACAGACTCCTAACGTGCAATCTCCTCAGGATGTCCACCTCCTCCATGACTAAGAGAAAGCAGATGGAGAGGCTTGTTATGGTCTTCCAAGGCTTACAGCACATGGTGTGACTTTTGGCATCAATCCATCCGTTCCAGCATCCAACAGCTTTCATTAACTGCATTCGGTGTCTTTAAATTTCTCCTGGGGTGTGAGTGAGTGCCCTGTGATGGTATCCTGCCCAGCCTCTTCTCCAGCCTTCTGCCCAGTACTTGATACAGACTCCAGACTCACCACCACGCTATACAAGATAAGCGGTTTGGAAGATTGATGGGCACCTGTCAGCTTACAGCTAGGATGATGGACCTTCAAAAGGCTCTCCCTCTCGCTCACACAGCTACAATGGTGGGACAGTTCTATTATCAATGAGTATCTACTGCTTAAATATGTGATACATTTGGAGATTAACCTGAGATAAGAACCATAATCAACTGCTTGCTTGTGTGTGAAAGAATGTTCATGTGTATCACAAACGGTAATATGGACTGAGGTAGCACAGTGATGTAGCACAGTGATGTAGCACAGTTATTTGACACCACAATGCTGTGCACATTGTTTCATTACCGTGACCGGTATAGGGTTTTCTGTACAAACCACGCCATCCTACCCAATCAGCAGCCTCATTGTTCTCTTTCACCTCCGAATACCTGACATGCATCGACTCATCACTCAGCACGCATCATCCTTGGTAGTAAAAGAAAAAAAAAATGTGGTGACCTGTCGCATAAACGCAATAAAAAAAAAACAAAAAACAGCTCCCGTACTCACTGAAACACTGACACATATAGCTTGAGCAGTGACACAAGAGATAAGGTGGGTGAAGGTTGCCACCGTGTGGATGACTGTGGTATTGTCACAGTCCGGCCAAACCCACCTTTGTCGTAGAATGGCTGGTCCCTAGAGCTGTGGACGAGGAGCATCTCCAGGAAGTTAATAATGGCACCAGAAACTAGGAATCTTTCCTGGAGAGAAAGGGTTTGGAGATAGCACATGTCCACAGAGAAGGGGTTGATAGGAGGGGGGACGGTGCATAGGCCAACTAATTCACTCACAATGTCCCACACCCTTGTACCTGCATGGGAAAAACACATTGCTCTATCAGTATAATATATCCTGTAATGTTTACATGTTTTAATATTAACCATTACTGTCAATTTGTAACCTAATATATAATTTTGTAATAATTAATGATTCAGGGTATTTGGCTAATAATACCACAAAAAAACACGACCTTGTGAGCACCAGTCTGTGATGGATTTGAGCTTCATGGGTGTGTCTCTGACCAGCGAATCAGTACCCCCAATGTTGACCAGTCGTTCGTGATTGGACCGTATCCACGCATAAGGTCGGCCGTACTTAGCATAGCCGGCCAGCAGGAAAAGGGTGCAGTTCATTTCCTGTGTGCGGCAAACAGTGGCCAGGGAGTCACCGGCAGACGAGCTGAACAGGTCAAGGCTACATAAAAAGAGCAGTGAGACGGCACTTACAGGCACGGCAATCTCCCTCTCACTGGGCGAGGCTGGGAGAAGATGGGCCTCACCATTCCTGAGCCCAGAAAAGCCAGACAATACCAGCTAAAAGTCATTTATGATTTTATTTCACCATGATAAAAACGCATGTACTGCCCAGTACTCTATGCAATCCTTACATATAATACTTAAGGATAAATGGTGCCGTGCGACAAGCATATGACCCATGGTCATGAGACATCTATGGCAATGGTCATAATCAGCATAATAATGCTTCATACCAGGCATATCTATGAAGGGGTGCTGAGAAGTTCCTGGCTTTGCCCCCTTCCAGTTGAAATAGGAAAATGAGTGTAGGTATGACAGACTAATATCTTAGTATGTAAGTGTGCATATATCAGGCCTTTGCGATTCTTAAAACTGCATTTTCTTTTAGCGAGAAGCTGAGGCACAAGCAAGTTTCACGTCGTTGGCGTTCTGGGCCGTCATGAAGTTTCCGCTTCTCCAGGGAACGTCAGCAAAGGACATTCACACTGAGGTGTCACAAACACTGGGGGAGAAGTGTCCTTCCTACAACCCTATCGAAACCTGCATATCGTGTTTCAAGACTGGGCATTTCACCGCTGAAGATGAGCCCCGCGGTGGGCGCCCCCCAACCTCAACTGAGCCGGCAACCTGCGATGCTGTCCATGAGCCGATTATAGAGGACTGGCGAATATCCGCAAAGAAGATACTTCCCATCTCACAAGAGCATGTTGGGCTTGCTATGACTACTATCCAAGACATGCGAAAGCTTTTGGCGAAGTGGGTGCCGAAATGTTTGAACGGTGATCAGAAGACGGAATGAGTTTAAGCATCCAAATCCGTTTTGGCCCATTTTGAAGACACCCAGGACTTTTTGGCCAGGTTAGTGACTGAGGATGAAACCTGGCTACACATCTATGATCCTGAAACCGAGGACCCGTCAAAGAATGTCACCACAGCCGAAGACATTCCAAACCCAGAAATCAGAAAAAATGTCACGGCGTCCATTTTCTGGGACAAAGACGGTATTTTGTTGGTGGACTACCGACCTCAGGGCTCTAATATCAGCAGACAGTATCATGCTAACCTCCTGGAGCAGCTGAAGGAGAAGCAATTAAGACAAAACGGCAAGGAAAGGATCTTTTTTTGCAGGACAATGCACCTGCACACACGTCCAACGTTGTGGCTGCCAAATTGAACACCCTGGGTTTCCAATTAGTCCACCATCCCCCCCCACTCACCTGACCTGGCCCCTTCGGACTATTATCTGTTCCCGAATTTGAAGAAACACCTGAAGGGGCAACGTTTTGAGGACATTTCTGACGTCAGAGATG
This sequence comes from Mormyrus lacerda, assembly GCA_015163995.2. NCBI lineage: Eukaryota > Metazoa > Chordata > Actinopteri > Osteoglossiformes > Mormyridae > Mormyrus > Mormyrus lacerda. The sequence continues at coordinate 25,769,832 of JAABNX020000002.1, read as the reverse complement.
CTGCTGAGAGCTGCTTTACGGCCCAACCAAAAGACTTTTATTTGAACGATCTAGAAAAGCTGCAACTATGCTGTCCCAAGTGCATCAGTCTCAGGGGGGAATATGCCGAATAAATGTGTTATTTCATAACGATGGTTCTCTTCTTTCTGGGCAAAACCAGGAACTTCTCAGCACCCACTCGTATGTCCTTTGCGCCTCACGTTCTCTCTACTAAAAAGCCTCTTAGCATTTCATGCTGAAAACTAAAGGGAAATGCAACTCAATCTTTGGTTTGTCATTAAGCACTAGATGCACCTGCCCAGAGCGGTTCTCAGGGAAACAAGACGATTAGCAGCAACCGCTGCGTTTCTTCGATGGATTTTAAGTTCCAGCCTCCTGTGGCGTCACCATGCTCTCCTATGGAACTCGTCTACTGGACCTTAAAACATCTACCCGGCAGCATTTACTCTACAGAGCCTTCCGGTCACCTGCCGCTCTGCTGGTGAGGGGCCTGTAGCGGTGGCTCTCCGGGAGGGGGAGTCCCAGCATCACTGCTGCTGCTGTCAGAACTTGGGCTGCTGAGGGAGGATGCAGCAGATACAGGGAAACCAGGAGAGAACCAGCCCTGGAGGTAAAAAGCACACGACCTGAGCATAGAGATCGCAGCTTTTGACAGTCTTACTCCGATAAAAAAAAATAAAAAAATCCCTTAATCAAAATGTTCCTATTTACTTAATGTAGGCACAGACTTTGTCCTCATTGGCTAAAACTATTCACACAATCCAGATGCCCACCTGGTCTTCATTTACCACAGTCAATAAAAGTTCCTCTCTTCCTCTGAGCCATGGCTGAAAATAACGGAAGCCCTGCAGCGAAACAGATGGGATTTTATTTACAGGACATGTTAGTGTGTGCAGGGAGGAGATACCAAACGAGATATCAAATGAAACTTCAATAACCACAGTCTTACTTGTATTATGTTTTTATAGTACAATGTATACTTGATACTAATCAAAGCAGAGCACTTCTGCTCTTGTGTGGCTGGGAATTAATGTGATTTTCTAGAGAGGATCCCTGACTGTTGGCCAAAACCTTTCGCCATCAACCATCAATAATGGGGTGATGATGGTGAGCTGAGGTAAAAATTCCAGCGAAATTTACCCACCGTTAATCAACAAGTGAATTTTCAAACTAAGATAAAACCTACCGATCCCAATGGGAAATTCGAGAAAGATCTGGCGGCAATAGGATTCAAACTCACGCCCCCGAAGAGACTGGAGCCTAAATGCACCGCCTTGGACTCGGCCGCGTGACCACAAGCACAACAAATCTTCCTGAGTACGTAACAGGCACCTACACAATAAGTAATTTACTTAAAAGAGGACGTCAAAATGAATATGTATATATTGTACCTGCAGGGAGCCCAGTATTGCCAGGTCAGACAGAAAGTGATTTAGTCTCTTCCTCAGCTCCTTCTCCCGCTTCTGTCTCATCCCGAAAGCAAAAAGGCGAAACTCAGAGCGATCCTTCATTACGTTTCCATTTCACGCAGAATCGTCGCTATTGGTAGGAGAATTAACGATTCTATCCGCGCGACAAATAAATCCATATTTAATTAAAGCATTCTGGAAATTTCAGGAACAAGAGCATTATTAAAGCCTTCCATCATCTGCAGTCTCCTAGCAACTGAAAGCCATAACATCACTGCCGAGTAATATTACAACACGAAAGAAAATGTTGTACAAAATATTATGTATCTGAACAAGATATGTTTAAAATGAATCGTAGATTGCTACCTCAGGGGTACCTTTATCGACATTACTATGCCGACCACTTATGACCATGTTGTATTCATTCACATTAATAGTTGCATATATTTTTATATTTGATATACTTACATTAACTGCAGTCATATCCCTATAAAGAGAAATATATCACTACCATCCGTTTTTACTAATTGGCAGTACGCTCTAATGCATCTCTACTCGATTGTGCCTAATTTCCGCGATCCTCCCCTTTTCTGTTCTTAACCTATTAGTAGCCTATCGCGTCTTATTCGCCCATGATTTCGTCATTACCTTACGAATATTTATATTCCTCAATGTAATCTATATCTCGATGTTTGTTTCTACTGGCTGACCACCTTCCACAGAAATGGCTGAAGTGGGGGATCGTCTACATAGTGCAACGTTCTAGAAAAAACGCAAAAGCAGAAAACAAAAGCAGCAGCAGCAACATAATAATAATAACAACAACAACAATAATAATAATAATAATAATAATAATAATAATAATAATAATAATATTTACTTAAATATAAAGAGAAACGTTAAAGTAATGTGCGTGCTTACAGGTCTATATACCCCTAGTTAATGTTCTAATAACTAGATATTTAGAAAAAACATAAAATACGATACATAAAAAAAATCGCAGAGGCCTAAAGTTATTATATATTAATAATTATATATAGGCCCATAAATCCTTTATTACTAACAATAAATCAGGAAAAAAAACTAATCTGCAAACCCTAGTTCCAGCAAATAAATTTGGGCAAGGATACCTATTAATTAACTATTTAACCCTGGATGTTAACCGCTGAACCAAGAACCTGCTAGGATGGCGATAAGCAATTACCTGCCAGGTGTTTCGGTCTGTTTAGCCACACAAATGGCGTCGGCAATTTAATCTGTGCCACTTTGTTTTTGGCAAATTAAAAAGAAATCCTAAAGTAAAATTTAAATGGTTTCTCAGATGAGACGTTCATTGGCCAACACTATACCCCATATTATTAAAATACCTCATAAAAAGCGAATATGGTAAGTTTGTTTAAAACTGCATGCGAATTTTTCATTTTAAATCGTTTCAATTTTTAATGAAAATTTTAGCGGTGGGTTACGTACTGCACTGGGTTACTATTGTGTAGATTAAAGCTGTCAATTCAATTTAACGTTTAAGATAAACTTTTTAAATTAAGCTTTTATTGACGTGTTGTCAGTGTTGTACAGTTTGATTTTTAAAGTACATCTAACAGTCTCATTAGGGTGAGACCAAGGCTCTTGCATCTCATTTGATAGTCTTGGACTCAGTTGCTACAGTCTAGTGTTTTAAACTCTGTGGATTTTTATCCCCCAGTGTGATGTTGCTTTGCATCTCACAAATCTCTGTTTCCACAATCATTCCAGCTGGTAAGTTATCTCTGATCTATATCAATCAAATGCTGCACAGCTGAACATATTTCACTGGTTCTCGTTTTCTTTTCTTTTTTTGTCCTTTTTTTTCTGCCAAGGAATGTTCAAAATGGAGTGTCATGACCGCCATTTCTGGCTTAGTGTTCAGTCGCAGTTTCTTGGCCAAACGACTCGCTTAGGCTTTGAAGGTTGGTTCATGTATCTTCCCGATTCAGGGACCGGTATAATGACACAAGTGATCATGTATTATCTGAATGGAACCAATTGTAATTTTTGTATTCTAGTTCTCTGTAGTGACTTATTAGCAGTTTCTGTATGCTAAAAGGCTGCTCTCATCCTGTACTTCCTCTTTTTCTGGTGTGTGTAGCAAAACATCACTCATTCACTGTTACTCTCACCCTTGAGGGGTGTTTTTTTGGGATAATGTGCCCAAAAGTGCATATGCGCACCTGTTGTGCGTCTCTGTCTCAGACGGCAGCGGCGTTCACTTCCTGTCCACCAAGCGAGCCACTGAGTGCGGCTACAGCATCGTGTTCAGTGCCGCTGGAGACCTGGTCGTGCGGGCCTCCTTCCTGGCTTGCCATGTGAACGGGAAACTGGGCCAGGTATGGCTATCCATCCGTCCATCCATCTCCTATATCCACTCGTTCTATTCCGGATGCACGGGCACAATGCAGGGAATAACCAAGGATGGGGTATCAACCCACCACACGCGCACATGCATGCATACATGCATATTTAAAATGGACAATTTGGCAACGCCACCTTAGGGTGTGTTTGGACTG
>JAABNX020000002.1:25739348-25765780 GCA_015163995.2 Mormyrus lacerda | reverse complement strand
ACACGCGCACATGCATGCATACATGCATATTTAAAATGGACAATTTGGCAACGCCACCTTAGGGTGTGTTTGGACTGTGGGGAGAATACAGAGCAAACACCACAATGACATGGAGAGAATGTGCAAAATTCACACGCCTGGAGCCGAGATGGTCTCTAGACGTGCAATGCAACAGTGCTGCCCCACAAATGCAATACATTTAATCATTTCCTCCATACACAGAAAACTAACTGCAGCCTTCGGATGAGGCACAAATTAATTAAACTGAGGATTTAGGGTAACATTCTGACAGAGGGAGATTCAGTTTATGGAGGTTTGGCGGTTGTCGTGCTGAGAATGATGATGCGACCATAGCTAAGACACTTTCATCTTGGAAAGAGAGTGTAGATATCGCGCTTGTTCGTTCTAGAAGGGTGCAGAATTCTGGCTGCGTGTCCGTGTTGTGAATGAAGATGCTGACGGCAAGGAGGTAGTCTACCCGCTGCTCCTTTCCTGCCCTCTCTTCCAGGCTTGGAGCCCCCGTGAGGTGGTCTGTGAGGAGGGTTACATGGAGGTATGTTTTTCAGATGCAGCATTCACATCTTTGCCTGTAACTGTGTACTTTCTGCTGGTTATTGCTCTGGCTGTACTGTATGAATAAAATTGGGCTCTTTCTGTTCGTCCAGGTTTCTGTAACAAGGTGGATCCCCCATAACAATCACTTAAATAGGGAGGAGGATGTCAGACCTCCTGAGGTATGTACCTTCTGTACAGTAAGTAGTATGGCAATAATGACACTGCAGATAAGGCTGGTGGTGATAAGCTCTTCTTTAGAGGGAAAAACCATTAAAAAGGACTTGTGGCGCTCTTGGCCTTGGCATACATTGAGTTCTTTTTCTGAACAGACAGCACCATCTAGTGGGGTCAGAAAATACAGCAAGTGGCTCATGATGCTTCATTTGGCCAAAAACTGATCCACATGAACCCCAAATCCTTGTTAAAACTGTCAGTCCTTGAGGCATAGTAATGCCCCTTTCCTGACCTCCACCTCTTAACCCCCCCCCCGGCATGGCATCTTTTCAGGAGGACGGGCTTAGCCAGGGACAGGTGGCATTCCATGTCCCACACCAGTCTTTGGTAGAAGGCATGTCTGTGAAGGAGGCCCATCTCCAGGGCTACCACATCAATGCCAAGGGTGACCGCCTTGTGATGCACTGTCTCTACTCCTCCCCACTGTCCTATATGCTCCAGGTCCCCAAAAGTCCATCTTCGTTTTTCATGCCTTGCATACTGCCTAGCTAAAAAAAATTAAAATTCAACGCTCAATGCGAATCAAGTGTTTGAAAATGCATTAATGCAGTATTTTTCAACCCAGTTCTTGGGGACTCCCAGATAGTCCAGTTTTGCTCCCTCCCTGCTCCCAGAACACCTGAACCAAATAATCAAGCAATGAAGAACGCCAAATACCTGGTACAGTGTAACTGTGGACTTGGTTGAGAAACACTGCATTAATGTAAAATGGCTAATTGAATAGTGTTGATTTCTCTCTCTTCTCTAAAAAGAACAGAATGTGCATGTGATCCAATCCTATGTACCTTAACTCCAGGACCATGGGATTGAGGTGGAGGCTGTTAGTGCCACAGTCTTTTACCAGCATCAGAAAATCCCCCTTCTAGCCAACCTCTCCGTGGCCTGCCCTCTGAGTAGGCCTGCTCTCTCTAATGGCTTTTGTGTGGATTATTTTTGCTTCTGAAATACAATGTCTGAGAGGTCACACTCTCCTCGCCATCTTCCTCTGCCAAGGCAGAGCAATGATGGATGGAGAGCATCTATCCTGGACATTCCCCCAGATCCTGAGCCCTCTGGTGCAGGGCTGGTTCAGGGACAAGGGTGTGAGGATGGGGGTGGGCGCGAGTCTTCTCACTGAGTGTCAGGTCCTGGAACGTGGCTATGAAATCGGGTTGCGGCACCATCTTGTGGAGATCCGGATTCCTTTTGGAGCAGAAGGTGGATTCATTAAGGTTTGTTGATGGAAAACTGATCCACATGAACCCTAAATCCTTGTTAAAACAATATAGATGGGTCTTTTGTGTGATGCTGGAGTTGTAAGAGTTGGTGTGCCCAAGGGAACTGAGCAGCCAGCGGTTCCCACTGATGGTGAATTTCTTCTCCAGAGCAACGTTGTTGACCAGAGCTACTCTGAGTCCTTCTCTGTGGACTTGTTCTTCATTCACCAGTGGGAGGAAGGGCACTGGGGGATGACCCAACATCGCTCCTTCAGATCCTTGAACACCACATATATTCCACGAAGGCTCATTCTCATCAACAGTAAGTGTTTGTACCCCCCCCCCCCCCTGTCAAATCTACCCCCTCGTCAGGACCAGATTCCTATTTTATTAGTATTTTAATTATATTTAAAGATCCCTAATCCTACCCACTTTAAAAATTCTGTACTCATCTTTCCCATTTGTTGCTCTTGAACCTTGTTGCTCTTGGAAGACCACAATCATTTCTGGTAAAGCTGCCAAAACTGTGCTCCACTTCTCTTTGAAAAAAATTAATGAAGGACATCTTCTAGTCCTTGATCTTTCAGTTTGTATTTCTACATCGGGTTTGAGGTTCGAGCTCTCGGCCAGTGCTGTGTTTCCAGCCTCTGCACACTTAAGTATCTTCAAGCTTCAGAGTGAGTCATAGGGTGTCACTGCTGCTCCTACAGAGTTTTACTATGGACTGTAGATACTAAAAAGTTGTCATGTTCAGAGTTTAGATCAGGCATGACTTAGATCAAAGTTCAGGTTTGAATGTTTGTCAGCCCAGTTCTCTGAACCCCAAAGGGTCCATGTTTTTGTTCTCTTCCCCAGGAGCAGATGGGGAGAAACTGGTTTAGATGATTGACTGTAACGCAAAAATGAGTCTTTCCTTAAATGTTTCACCCATCTTCCCACTGCCAGTCAAGATTGTGTTTTAGGAGGGGGGCAGGCTCTCAAGAAATTATAGGGTAAAAGGTGAATGGGATGCCAAAGAGCTCAAATGATTCAATGCTTTAGGACTTTTGGTGTCTTTGTAAATTTTAATACTGATTTTGTTTTGTTTTTTTTGTTTTTTCTTTTGCCTCCTGTTCAGACACCATTCCCGAGCAGGGAATGTTCTCGGTGACCTTTGGCGTGTTCTCTCCAGAGGTGTCCCTACGCAGCGTGGCTGTGGGGGGTGAAGCACCTCTGAGCTGGACCCAAGCCCGCAAGTCGGGCCTCCAGGTTTCCCTTATGCCCTTTTCCAATGGCAGCCATGCTTACCAGCTCCAGGTGCCCTTCACGCATCCCCATGTGTTCCTGGAGGTGAGGCCCACCAGACTCTGCAGATGCTTCCTCAATCTCTGACACCTGATCAGTTAATTGGCTGCTTGACTCGTTACAGATTAACATAACTATTGGTGCTGAAATATGGCTGATTTATTTATTAGTTAAGCTGTTAACCAGTGGTGTTGTGCCAGTCAATTTGGGTAGGCCAGTGCCTAAGAAATATTGTAAAAAAATGCCTGAATAATTAATTTATACAATGAATAATGAGCCTACATTGACTGTGAATAACATGTCGTTAAACTTGCAATTAGGGTAATCCTAGCCAATGAGCGAGCTTCCTCCATCTGACCGCATCGTTCCAATCTTCTACCAGCAACTCTACACATCACCGCAGCATGTCGTGACATTCATACAGTAACTCACATCTCCGTGTCAGTAAACAAGGTTAGCTACCATTAGTTGTTTTACAACTGCTAGCCAAGTAAATGTGCTACTGCAGGTGTAAGAAGGCAGCTGAAGTGTTTGTATGTTGTTCCACAGACATATGCTGCATTAGCCTAAAACTGCCAAAATGCATCACACACACATCTGCATTTTTTCTTTTTTTATGTCAGCTAACGTTAGCCAGCAAGGTAGATGGGAGACTGACTCCATTTGTAGTGTAATGGTTGTTGTCTATACAAATGACACTACCCTTAAGTATTTGCTATCTGGCCACAAACACCAGCACGGCCTTTTGCATCTCCACGACACATAGTTTGCTAGTTATGTTCAAATTTTCTTCTGGCTGACATTACTTAGCCAGTCATCTAGCTAAATGTATCACTGCCACCGCATTCTTCATTTCTAGGTAACGGCACAATGCACCATGCCAACCATAAATAGTTGTACTTGCAAGCGATTGCAATAAATTCACAAGCCAGTAGTGTGTGTTTTCTTTTCTTTTTTTTTTTTGTGTGTGTGCACGTGATTGTTCTGTGTGCCTTGACCCTAACCTTGCCTGTGTAGTCCCTTTACACAGGACACATACAGAATCAGACTAGTCATCTACTTCTTGCTACTGTTGAATGTATTACCATCATCATGTCAGCGATTACAACTTGTTTTTGTTGTATTACTTCCGGCATGGTAGAATGAAGCAGACTGGCAATAGGTTTTTTTTTTTTTTTTTTTAAAGTGGCTGGACAGGATGCAGATCAAATAGATGGGGCAGCGTTAAATGTTCTTGTGTGTGGTTTGGATATGGTCCCTTAAATTTGGTTTGCACAACACCCCTGATTTTAACTATACCGTTTACATGGAAAAATAGAATTTCTAATTGTATGATTGGACACACTTTCCCCTTAGTATATCGGTGGGGGTTACAGAAGGCACATCCTGGAAATGGCTTTTTCCCTTGACGTTCTCCCCAGCAACGTGGCCTTTTTCCACCATGCCACTGTTGTGTGTGACTCGCAGGACGCAGGTAGGTCTTCTCATAGCACCGTGCTCTCCCATCCCATGCTCAATCGAGCCCCTGCCTTGGCTGTTCTCACCCTCCCCCATATCGCAGTTCTGCCCAAGCTTGAGGGCAAGTGCACTGACAAGGGCGTGCTGCTGCTGTTGCATTATGGGAACTTGGGCTCCGAGTGGGAGATGTACATCGACGGCCGCAGGATGGACTGGGAGGTGGTGAAGCTGGGGGGATACGTGGTGAATTTGGAGGAGGAGGAGTACTTCAGCGTGGAGCTGTTCATGTACAGCCTGGGTGTGGTTTATGAGGTGAGGCAACAAGATTTAATAACAATGAAGACAGTCAGGTACTCAATGACTTTGTTGTATATGGGAGTAGCCAAACCAGGTCTTGGTTAGCTGGTTTATATGCAACGTCATACTAAATTGCTTTATTAAAGTCATGAATTTTAAAATGGTATTTCAGATGTCAATTAGACTAGTGTAAACCCAAAGATTTCTGAAGATAGGGCTCCAGTTGACAAGAACCTGGGTCTGGGTACCTCATGTTCCAGATTTTTCTCTTTTGTGGGGACGGGTCTCTCTCTACTCCCGACGCAGAACATCAGCCTGCAGGGTTTGAAGATCAGGGTGGAAGTGAGCCTCGTGAATGTGGATACAGAGATGGTGGAGCACACCTTGGTCCAGCGGTGCACCTTCTCAGTTCGGGAGTTTCTGTGTAAATATTACTGTAAACAATTTATCAGCTATTCCAAATCTATACGGCTCATATAACCGACACAAATACATTCATACTTCACAGATTTTTCTCATTCTGGAAGTCAATTTCATTTTATTAGAAAATTTGATCATAGGCCTGCATGAAATGCAGTATTTTGTTTCTTTACCTTCTGCTTCCACCAATAGAGGGTGCAAAGTACCATCAAAACACAAGTGAACCTAGGTGACTCTTCATCCTCGTCTTTCTGGTGGCTGCTCCTTGGTGCTCACTGCTGACTGACACATTTCCTTGCAGTGTGCCTCCCGGAACGCAGGGCAGTAGCAGTGGTGGACACGTCCCGCACCGTACCCCCCGTCAAACCGAAGCGGACTGCCCTATTGGACCTGAGTTGTAGGCCATCTGCAGCAGACAGCACCCGAGCCCTTTTTAACTTCTCACTGGATTTGTGCGCCACTAAGACATCAGTGAGTACCGGGACCCGCCCCTCTTTGCACTTGATATCGTGTGTTTAAATGTTTCCCAATCCAGTCCTAGGGGGCCCGCCGACAGTCCCCGTTTTTGCTCCCTGCATTTGGACTGTCTGTGGGTCCCTGAAGACCGGATTGGGAAACGCTGCTTGAACCCCCAAATTTTCACAGCACAGCTAAAGCTGTGTATATATCCTCATGTAACTTAGCAGTTCATTTGAATGAAAAGTATGTAGCTTATTTGGAAATACTCTTAAAATGGTCCTGCCAAAAATTCCAGCTTGCCACTTATAGTTCTAATTGACACTGGGTCAGTTCTTTGGGACGATAACTGGTAAACACCATAAATTAATTGTCTCTATTCCTCTGATTTCTATTTGTCAGTGTAATTCAACTGTGTGAGATGCTCTTATGATTTAAGACTTCCCCCTTAACACATTAAATGATTTTAAGGTTGTGATGTACCTGCTGTTCAGACATGACTTTCATCATTCAACCTGTTACGACACCTTATGTAGCTGCATTGACATTTACTTATGTTGGTCCTTTATGTAGTTCCATTATTTTGCATTTTGCCAAACCATCCATTACATGAGCATCTCTGCTCCACCTGCACCAGATGGAGGGGAATCACCTGGTCTATGAGAATGAAGTGGTATACATGGAGAAAACTGACAGGCCCCTCCCACTCATCCACCGTGACACCCACTTTAGGTGAGACTCCATATTATAGAAGGAACTGCCAGCAAGAGCACTCATTGAGGTTCTTGGTTTTATCTGAGCCAATAGACTGAGACCATTTGATCAGTCATTTTGTCACTGGCCAGTTTTTCTGCCCACAGACTCATTCTGCAGTGTCGTTACCTGGTCAATAACAGCATCACAATCCACCACCTACCCACTGTCTTCCCATCTTCAACCAGCAACCACACACATGGGAGCCCTGGATATCTCTGGAGCAAAAAGCCCCCCTCTGGTAGAGGTATGCTGGACGGAGAGGGGGTGCAAGTGGAAGATGCTGATGACATCATTTCTATCCTTCTCTTGCAGCTCAAAGAAGTGTTTTGCAACAAAGGATGGCAGACAGACCAGGTTAAGTTTGTTTTTGTGTATTAGACTAAGGTTTGACTGGGCTTTTACCATGGATATGGTGCATTTAAAATGGCTTATTGTACAGTACCAAGTGTTCAAAAGGCATTTGAAATGGTGAGCCAAATCCACAGCTTCCGGAAATGAAGATTCGCTATATTATTTGGTGTGATCAGTCCTGCAAAAATCTTCACTTGTTATAGGTCAATGTTGAGGCCTAAGATAGGTCTACCTCGCTTATTCATACATGGGTTTTGACAGAAAAATGTTCACATGTTTTGTATATGTACAACTCTGGGTAATGTGTGTGTTTTTTTTTTTTTTTTTTTTTTTTTTAAACAGTCAAGATGTCCCTGCTCACGGTGTCGATATTGGGGATGGTGTCCATCTTCCTAGGGATCTTGGCGATGATCCTTTGGCTCAAGGGCTCTTGTCTTTTCAACTCTTGAATGATGCCAATAAAATTGTGCAGCACAAATGCAGAGGTGTCTAATTTTTGGCCATTAGAATAAATATTGGCGTGTTTTGGCACTTTACTGTGCACCATTGGAATCATCTGTGCTTTTTTTTTTTTACCTATTTATTATGGAGGATGGTTGTAAGCCAAAATCCTGCTTGACACATTGTAGCGAAGTTCTAAACATGCCAAATAATTGGTGCCCAAGATGATGCCCAATACATACGGCTAAACAAATTCAATGTGGTTTCATGAACCACAGGATGAAATCGTATGACTTCTGTGACCCCCCCCCCAATCACCAGATCTAAACATCTCTGAACCTTTCTTGGAAGTTCTGGTGAGCAAAGTGTGACGTACATTTCTACTTCCTTCATCCTTCATAATGGTCCCTAACGTCACTCTCCCAGTGCAGGACTTGCATGGCAGCATTCCGAGAAGTACGGAAGCTTTTCTGAAGGTACAAAGTGGTCCTAGTTCTGATTACATCTTTCATGATTCACATTGCAAGGCCTGTGGCACTGAATGACGAATGAATGACGAAATCTTCAAATTTGAAAATGCAACTAGGTTTGAACGATTGGGTTTTAACAGTTAACCACAACACAAAAAGAAACATGCCTTTAAAAAGGCTCATTGTGTTAATCATTTAAGGCTAAACTCACAAAACTGGAAACTACAATAATACTTCATGTTAACAAGTGTTTCTGAACTAAAAATGTAACTAATAGTAATTTCTCATCCATGAGGCACATGGGAAACTGCTCATCCATCCATCTCCTTGTCCCACTTGTCCTATGCAGGGTCACAAAGGTCCAGAGCCTAACACTAACCAGGGATGGAACACCAACCCATGACAGGGCATACACAGCTTTCTCCCCAAACTAGCTTGATGGGCCGAATGGCCTCCTCTCGTTTGTAAATTACTTATGTTCTTATGTCCTGACTGTTAGTCAGTCAAACAATCGAACATAGCAGAGGTCTCCAACTCCAGTCCTGGAGAGTTACTGCCCAGAAGGATTTCAATTCTACCTTGTTTCTGATTAGCTACACCTGTTCTCAGGTAAATGCCAGAAACAGGTGTGACACATCAGAAACCAGGTAGAATAGAAAACCTACTGGATGGTAGTTCTCCAGGACCAAAGTTGGAGATCCCAGGAATACAGATTATGTCTACGAACCGCGGCCAATATAATCGTGATGTGAACAAAATATGCCGCGTTTCCCTTATTTCCATAATTAACAAATTCAGGTTCACACTGCAGATAAAAAGTGAATAATCAACGTAAAGGAATAACAATAAAGTGACCTGTTCATGATTGACATTTACCATTTTATAAGGTCTAATGAAAGTGAATTGTGGCTGTTCTGTTTTTTAGAGTCCGCATTACGACACTCACTGGTGTCTAGTCCAAATGAGGCTGAAACTGAAACAACCATCAAACAGTGGCTCGTGACAGGCTGACCAGGTTTGTCCGATAGTTTTCTTTCAGTATTTTTATTTTTCTGTAATTTTTTTATTTTTGTAACGTGTGCATTTTATATATTGTTCGTTTTTTAAATAAAAAAACTCTTGAACACTTTTGTATTTTCTTTATATTATAAATAAAATATATTAGTATCAATACGTGTTCAAAACTAAAGCAAACGTAGAAAAAAATGTTGGCAATCATAGGATAATAAACGGGTCGGGGAATCATTGCGGAGTTTCGCTTAGACTTAGCGTTTTCATCACTGTTGAGACGTAAAACATCGCGATTACATCACCTGGATGGAGCTGTTTCAATGCCGCTACGTAGTGCATTGGCACAAAATTGGCCGAAATAACAAGCAACCGATTTAATTTACAAATACATGAGAATCGGTAGAACAGCGAGAATAAAAATACTGTTTAATTGTTACAGTAAAAGTTGACCAAATTTCGTGGAGGTATAATGTAGGCCCTTGTCTTTCAGGTGGTACCAGATATGTTTGTACCTTATGGGATAATCCTGAGAAATGAGCTGTCCAACCTGGTTCATATATGCAAATGCATATACTGTGAACCCACTGCCCAGGGGCCCTTGGGGTGCAGGGGGCCCGTGGGGCCCCTAGCCTAAACAATTTGCAACGCTTATCAACAATGTATTTTTGTTTGTCTATTTTAGAGGGCCTACATTCTTTGATCCTCTGCCTACAAGGGCCCCTGACCCTATAGGGCCTCTGATGGAAGCATGGAGGGAGGGCGTTTGGCTGCCAAGGGCCCTTGAAGTGTGGTGGTTGTGGTTGTGGTGGTGGTGCTGGTGGTGGGGTGGGGCCTCGCGAACGTTTTGCCCAGGGGCCCACACAACCCATAATCCATCCCTGCATGTATGACATTAATCTTTGTGCCATTGAGGCTAAAAACTGAAAAGGGTAGAAGTGTCCAAAATTGTGAAGCATGGTTTTTATTTTCATTGACATCTTTCAGTGAGTCACCTTAATTGATTCCTTACCATTGGCGTTTTATCGGAAATTCCTAAACATCTTATTTAGATGGTTTTGACTTTTGTACCAATTTCTGTTATGATTGATAAAATTGATGATAAAATTAGGTTTTAAACCTTTTTTTTGTTCAATCTGGTTTACTGACCATTCGCTTGCCAATGGCTGCTGTTATGGGCTTAAGTCAACGTAACTAACCTTGCCATTGGCTCAAATGGTAGACCTGAGAAATCTGGATTAGGGTGGGCGGTATTCACCGATGTCAGTCATTATCGGTGTGATTGTGTGTCGCGATATGGACTTTGTGTAATTATACACATTAAATAAAACAACTTGGTTACATATGTATAGTAGCAAATTAAAAAATAAAACATGCTAAATCATCATATATATACGCCGCAGACTTAATGCAAGGTGGGTGAAAAAAGGTACAACTGCCCAGTTAACACTAGAACTTCCCGTTTCCCCATATAAAGTGCATGAATGAACATCAAACTCATTTAAAATCTAAGCAAGACGTACGTCGGTTTATGCAGCTCTTTTTCAGCTAATGTGCCATTAGTGTTAATAACAGCAGCGAAGTCTAACACTTTCAACCAAAAATCCGTAACGTTCCTAACAGAGTGGAGTGGCGGCGCTGTCCTGAAATCGTAAAGCTTAAAAGTTTTAAAACTCAGTATTTTATAAAATATTGGATAGATAGACGTACTTTATTGATGACTTAATATTCGTCAAAGTTACAGTTTCTATACAAATCAACTCAAGTAAAACAAAACGTACATTTTGAGTTGAGTTCAGTTGAGTTGCCAACTATCGCATCTGACTCAATTTCAGACTCCCGCGCTCACCCAAGAAACCTTATGCAAATCTATATTATCTCATTATAATATTAGTAATTTGCAAACTCTAAAAACTATTTACAAGGCAATACAACTGTTACATACATCTAAATGCGTGTGCAGACTCGAATTGAAAATCTCACTCCAGGCCAGCCGTGCACCTGACCAAAAGTTGCAACCATGTGTTTTATATGGAATGAATAAGATAATGCACTATTTTCGGCTGAATGCCTTGTCATTCCGTTTGCGTTGTTACTCTGACAATTATATAACAAATATGAGAAAACATCACCTTTCACTTTTTGTATTGTAATGTAACAGCAATTTCCCTATTTACTGTAAGTTGCGTACCTTTTGTAAACCGGTACGGTCCGGTAGTTGTCCCCAGATTCCACACAAAAACGGTAACAAATATACTTTCCTTTATTCTTTACAAAATATAACGTTCATAAAAATGCCAGGTTTAGGTGAATGCATGAAAAAATATGAATATGCTACATAACTTACTGAACACCAAGCCAGCAACTAACGCCGCCCACCATCACGCAGCAATGTACACCCCCATAAGGTCTAAAGAAAAGATTAGGTTAGACTTTACACACTTAATCATTATGCATAATCACCACAACAAATTCAGTAAGGCAAGACACAGCAAACCATCACTCTAAAAAATGGTAATTACTACTAGGCTTAAATGCTCAGTACATATAAAACATTCCCTGATAAACCACCCATTCTCCATGCTAAACCATAGTAGATATTTTGCCGCAATTTCCCTATACACACACTCTCACACACACCATTCATTTAACAAGATTAAAACAACCACCAAACTTCCCTCTGTCCAGCAGCAGCCAAGACCCTTCCGTGTGTCTGTAGCTCAGTCTGTAGGCATCAACGTCCCTAATCCCCACCAAACACACACACACAAATCAACATGTCGCACACAAGGTATTCTTGAACGTCCCTCGTAGATCACTCCATCCGAAAATTAATCCAAAATGGCCCCACAAATCCTTCCCTGCCAACTGAGCATCCAGCAACGTCCATGACCCAGGAAGCAACTTCTCCCTCACTGAACAAAGTCCTCTACCCCTAACTTACATCCTGAGCTCAAAATGGCAAAGATGCCAAGACCATAATACTAGCAACAGTTCTGTACTTCTCCAACCCTCTGCCATTCCCCAGGTCAGTGGGGTTCCTGTGGAGTTAATCAAAGCAGCCATGTTAACTCATAGAGAGGCTGGCAGTGATAACGTTTTTCCAATCACGTCATCATAGTATCTTTCGAAATTAAACCACCCGTAACAATTATAGTGTACTTAATATATTGCAAAATATCTTTTAATTTATATAAAATTACTTTTAGGAGTAGGGTATACTACTCCTCCCAAAACTTGGAAAAAAGTAATGCCATGATATAGTACCATCACCATCCAAAAAGTGAAAAATACTGTGGTAATAGTCCGGTCATATAACCCACCCCTAATCTGGATGTATGGTTGTGTTCTGATAAATGTGGATTAATGCAAACTCGAGTGTCTGCATCGGACCCCAAAATAATCACCCTCCTAGACAAAACATGTTTGCCTAATGAGACCGACGGCACCCATTATCTTAGCTCAGGGCTTCTGCGTTGACTCTCCATCTCATTATTGTTGCCAATGCTGGCTTGGAAATGCTAATGCACTACCGGACTGTAGAGCTTTGAAGATGTTTACTTTTCGGGCTTGGTAGTTGGATTGACTTTCCGCTAATTATTCATTTTAATAATATTTAATCCAAGTCCCTTTCCTCATCTTGTGCTTTCAGCTTTGTGAGAACCTCTTTGATGTATGAAAATGAAGTGGGATTCCAAGAGGAGCCTCCTCCTGGGAAATAAGGCCATGATAAGCAGGGACGTCTACCTCCAGTACTCCATACTAAGCACACATTTCATTAACTGACCCTGGTCAGGGGGTCAGACCTACGTTTGGAGAACATAGCAAAGCTTGTCAATTCACTTTTTATGGGATGTTAGATGAACTGTATTATCACGGATCTGTTCGGCGACCTGCTGTGGTTAACAACCTTTCTCTGCGGGGGGGCCATACGGTGCCATTACCAGCTCTTATATCAACCAGCTGCATGCTGACAAACTCCTGAGGTCTCAATGGAAAAAGTTAGAAAATTATGGTTCAGGTTCAGCTCTTGCCCATTACCAGTCTATCTCCCACCATCCCCATAGAACATGAACAGTAGAATTATCAGATGTAATTATTTTTTTCTCCTTTTGAATAAACTTCTCACCCCCCTGCCTGAGTCCCAGAATGTTAAATCTCTTGGGGAATTAGGGCATACATTTCACCTGGTTATCTGAATGTCATTTCTGTGTGGTTTACATTACTTCTAACCCTTTTCCAGTTTCTCCACAGACTTTTCATTCTTTTATATGCCAGAGGTTGGCGTGGTGATAGCAGCGCTTGGGATCTTGCTTGCCGTCCTAGCAAAATGTGTAACTCACCGTTAATGGGTTTTTACTGGGAAATGTGTGGAAGCTACCAAGGATTTTAACAAGTCAAGTTCAATTACCTGGAAATTGGAAGTTACTGAACAGTACCCCACAGGTACAAAGCTTTGACTTTGTTTATAATGTCCTATATCACTTTCTGCTTACAATAAAGTCCAGATATCATAATACTTCTTGGAAATACCAGGGAACCAAATATAGCTTTGCACAAAATTACACTGATGTGTCAGGGACAGCCATTTCCAGATGGTCTGAAGTGTGCAGAGTTCCTTTACACAAGTCTGAACTTAAACAAGAACTTGAGGAGGGGGCAGGTGTCCCAGACCCTGGGGATCATCCTTGGGAGCGAGTCATTCTGTCAAGAATTTCTGTACAGGCAGGAAAAGGAAGATGGATGATCCACTTGCGGGTCTGAGGCAACTTTTTTTTTTTTAAAAACAAAACTGAAAACACTAGGAATGCTATAAAACAATGGATCACGAGGGGTCAAAACTAAAAAGGGAAAACTACACAAAAAGGGGAACTAACTACAAAAACGTTAGGGCAACAAGAAGCAGGCAGGGAGGGAACAAAGTATAAATAATAATAATAATAATAATAATAATAATAATAATATTTAAAAAAACACAGGGTAACCTCTAACATTTGGAAACACTCATGAAATACACGTGACATACAACAATGACCCACTAGGGACCTGAACTAAGGCGGGAACAAATATAAAGAAACTGTATCTGGTAATGATGCAGCAGGAGTGAGAAATGAAACAATTACCCAATCAGGATTGAACACACAAGGACTGGCACAAGAAAACAAGCAACAGGTGAAACAACTAATTAAATCAAGGAACTGAAACTTAACAGAGAAACTAAGAAGCAGACTCTAATGCTAGGGGAATAACAAAGACAGGTGTAAACACAACCATGGGCACAAAGCAAAAAACCAAAACTGAATACAAGTTACAAAACACAGGAAGTAGAAATCTGATACAAATGAAAGTATGAAACTACACTAGGAAACAAAAGCTACAAAAATGAAACAGGAGGGCAGGATTTAAAGACATGACAGAGGGGTTTAGTGGCTGCACACATTTAGCTCACTGAGCCATGTTGCAGTGTGGGGAAAAGGGGAAACACACTAAGGCGTTTGACAACAGGGAGGACAGGCTGGACAACAGGGAGGACAGGCTGGCCAGCGGCACCTGCTTGCCAATTGGGGAGAAGACACACAAAAGTCTCAGACAGATGGATGCTGACCCTGACAGGATGCTGTTTCTCAGTACCAAGAATGCAATGATTGTACATGTGTTTTTGGTCATAGCCTTCTTGTTAATTTGCCTCCCAGGAATGAACTCGGGACACAACTAATGGATCTTTGATATGTGGAGTGGGGCGAGAACAACATCTGGGGATTTTTACCATCCTGCATGCTTCTGTCCTTGAGTACTGGAACTGTACTTCAGCAATGGAAGATGACATGCTTGAGAACAAGAACAGTCAAGTATGTGTATTGGTAAACATGCAATGTCTTTCTAGAAAACCAGATATCTGTCCTAATATGAAAGAATCCCCCCAAAAAAACCTACATAGAATATACCTACAGTACAGAAAACCTAGACAAAAAAAACTACAATGGAGAAATTCTACATGCTGAAGTCTGTATATTACTTGCAGTACAAACCATGCATAAATCTACCACTGTCAGACTCTCTATGAGTTACCATGGCTGCCTTGATTACCTTTACAGGAACCCCACTGACCTGAGGAATGGGTGATGGTTAGATAAGTACAGAACTGTTGCTAGTATTATGGTCTTAGCATCTTTGCCATTTTGAGCTCAGGATGGGGGTCCCGTCTAAAGGGAGCAGAAAAGCAAGCTTCTTAATAACATCACCCAGTTTACAATCATCCCCAGGAGACAGGGCAGTATGTTGATATCTGACTCAGAAGACCATCACCTGCCAAGCACATGTTGCATGGTCATATGATGTCTACCTAGGCTTCAAAGGCAAAACTTACCAGGGGTACCCCACCCCACTTCTGGACATCTACCACCATGCGGAGTTTAGATGCAGCCCTAATTTAATTTAACACACCTGATGCAGATAACCAGGCCCTTCAGTAATATATCAGCATTAGAGCCAGCTTGCACAGCTTCAACATAGTTACTGGATAGCAGCAAATTCCGTTAACTTTTTACTTTAATCAGTTTGTTCAACTGCTGCTTGCGGGCACCGTTTCGTTCCAAAACCCATTATAAATATGATAAAGTTTTAAAGATTTCCTAAAAAAAATGTGTATTGAAACAGGTCTTAAGTACAAATCAAAGGGCACTTAAGTTTTTCGAACAGTTACAGAAGTTTTACTGACGGGTAATGCAAAAATGGCATTTTTCAAATCGGTTTAACTAGTTGAATATACTATTTTATGTATTTTTAAAATGTAAACGTCTTTTAAAACGAATTTTCTCCCATTCCAGATTTTGTTATTTCTACCACAATTCCCCTGTCCGTCCCGGTCTAATTGGCTGACAAGTTTAACCAACAGTACCTCCGCAAAAAGCCAGGTCTACATTTTCGCTGACTGTAACGGTTTAGGTACGTCTCCGATTTGTGGTTTGTAAAAAATATACATAAATGATTCTGCGAATTAACGGTCATTTCTGGCGTTTTTCTGTGGCCTTCGATAAGCGCTGCTGCTCGCTTGGAGGGTTACTGAAGAGCTTTACTGGCGCGAAGGACACCCCGCCCAGCCATGGCAGAGCAGACGGTATGCAATGTGTTAAAGGGGCAAAGAAGTGTGCAAAGTACTTTAAACTACAGTAAAGAGTATCTGAATTACGACTAATTTAACGTGTTTAGTAGTAATTGATTGCATATTCTAAAAATGAGATTGCTCGGTGTTGAACTGCAGCCTTTCAGTATCTCAATCCTTCTCGGCAGGGATCCCGACCTCTTGTCTTCCCTGACGTCTCCTCGCGGACCCTGCAGCACCCGTCTTTCCTCTCCCTCTATATGGCTGTCGGGTCCATGCAGTGCGGCTGGCGAGCTCGCAGCCGGAGCTTCCCAGGTTAGCTCAAGTGAATTAGCTGATAAATTTCCGGGTGGTAAACATGGAGGTGGCAGTAGTACAATTAACCCTTCGTTAGTAAAATTCAGTGATTAAGTAACAGGCTGCATGTATAAAGAATGGCATTTTGATACATCTACATTTATTGTGACTATCAGATCTTATCCTTTTATTTTTACATGAAAAACTTTTTTCGAAATACTGTAAATCCAGCCCTGTTTTTTCCTGCACCTGTGTCTTCTTTCTGATCCCCCTCAGCTCCGGCCATGATTCCCTCAGACTTTTTCTACAATGATCCTATGCAGGCACCAGGACATCGAATCCCCAACAATGTGGCCCAGCTTGAGGTGAGTGGATCTTCAACACCATGAACTGGGTACAGATTTTAAGTTTGTCTGTAATTTGTTGATGTGAAGATGCATGTTGATTTGTGAAATGAAGTATAATGTAAGATAATGTCAAGAGCCATTTTATGGGTGTGAGGAGCATAACTGTCTCCAGAGTTCACTCTGGTTGTTGTGTTGACTGAAGCCTGTCCCAACCTGACACTGATATGTGCCCAGTTAAAATTGACACCCCATCGCTGAAGTCTGCAGGTGCGTTAGAGGAGCATTTTGTATGGGCCCCGAAATGACATTGGGGACCCAGTTGGTGAAATCTACCAATCCCCCCCCCCCCTGCATGTCTAAGTTGTTTTTTTCCCATCAAAATGCTGTTTGCCATCCCTAGAAATCTCATCTCCCTGTACACTAAATAGCTCCAGGATTTGACGTAATAATCCCACAGGAGCAGAATGTCGGAGACTGAGAGAACAGATTAACCTGAAATGTTCCCATACAGTCAGATTTGATGAATAGTACAGGAATAAGTACATTGTCATGTCTGACCTATTGGAATATATTGGTGGATGAACCGTATGTTGATTTGTTGTAGAATCACCATATACTTGACTGCACTTATTGGTACAAAGATTAGCAGTATATTTGTATAATGGTCTTGGATGTAAGCAGTATTTGTATAATTTTTGTTCCTTGAATTTCATGCTGTAGGTTTTTGAATGCTGTCAACTGAACACCCCCGCACCGATGATGTCGGCTAGAATCACGCCACCTATCAGACCAGATCCCTTTAGGACAGAACCCCACCTAATCAGAGACCTGGGTTCCCAGGTATGGGCCTGGGACCACCTCTGTGCTCCCCAAATTTCTACACTTGGTCCTACCCTGAGACCAAGGAAGGAGGTCATTCAGCTGTCTGCTGAGGAGGACCAAGCCATCACTAACCTCCTGAAGCTCCGTCATGATTCCATCAGCGAGACAAATCATGAGACACCTTGCCAAGTGAGATGGAGCCCTGGCAGACGCTTGCCAGCCAATCAGGAAAATGATGCCAACATTGACTGCATACCTCAGACGGCAATGACGTCGAAAGGGCAATCTGGACGGTGGTCAGACACAGAACTAGAGGCTGCTGATATTCTCCTTACTCTGGATGACTGGGAAACTCGTAGTCTGGCTGAAGGGGACAGTGAAAGACGAGGTGCAGATACTGTGGATCAGTGCTTGTTCATCTCCAGTGGCCTGGGACCTACCTTCTTAGGGTCACATGACATTGACGGTGATGTCAATTCGGCATACGGTGTGGAAGATGAGCTTGCCCAAGTGGACAGGGCTGCTTGGGGGGGCAAAGAAGAATCTGAGAATTTGGGGATAGTGGACCTGCAGGACGATTTGCACTGTGGGGGCTCTCAATGGTTGGAAGAATCTAGCAAGTGGCTTCAAAAGCAGCAAGAGGAGGAGCAGTTAGGGCTGAGAACGGGGCTGCAAGATGACACTGAGGGGGCTGTCGTGTCTGCTCTGCTCAATCTTTCCCAACAACCACAAGGCCTTCCACCCACCTAGAGGTGTTTGAAGTAGAAGAGTGAAGTTCTGCATCCTATTTTTCTCAGTGTACGTGTCGTTTAAAATGTTCTATACCAATACACGGTTACTCGTATTTTCATTGTTCTGTTTTAGGTTTATTTTGTATTTAAACTTGAACAGGTTTTTTTAAAAATATGGATACTTTTAAAACATGGTTTGCTGTTCATAGAGAATATTGACTAAAATGTGCAGTTTTTCATCCCTCCAAAAAAAAAAAAAAAAATTTAACATTTTTCTTGAAATAATGCAGTTTGTGGTAATTCTTTTTGCCACTTCAGTTAAACATTGGCATTAAAATCTGTTCATTCAGTAACTACTAGTCTTTTGTTCATCTGCACTGTTGTCAGAGTAATTTTTTTTATTTTTTTTTTTTTGCCAATGGTTTACCTGCTTGCCTGGTTAGTTTAGATGCCTCACATGTGAAGATTCTCCTGGAATGTTTGCTATGTTGTATTTCTGGTATGCGAACAGTAGCACCTTTAGTAGTTCTGTTTTGCTCTTGAGACTGACACCTGGTTTTGAATATTTTTTTTTTTTTTTTTTACTTTTTACACTGGTCTCTAGAATCTAAGCCATTGGTGGAATGTGGCAAGGAGTATCTGTATTGGTTTGTTTGTTTTTATAACGACCTGAACCATTTAGGAAGAAGTTGCGCCTTTAGTTCATTAATTCC
This sequence comes from Mormyrus lacerda, assembly GCA_015163995.2. Lineage (NCBI taxonomy): Eukaryota > Metazoa > Chordata > Actinopteri > Osteoglossiformes > Mormyridae > Mormyrus > Mormyrus lacerda. The sequence goes on along the minus strand of JAABNX020000002.1, from coordinate 25,746,842 downwards.
ACTTCCCAGTTGACCACTTGGGGTGGGTTTGAATATACTTGTTTAGTACTACAGATGCTTAAAACGATAGTTCCTTTTTATAGAATCCAAATCTGGACTGAGGCGTGTAGGATCCATTCCGGTTAGCCCATTGTTGAAGTACGATGTTGCTAAAGCACAGTCCGTGCTTTTGTTATAGCATCTGCAGCCTGGATAAGGCGAAACCGCTCTCGGATGTTTCGTCTTCGGACATGTTCGTTGGTGATCTCCTGCACACACTTTGCAGGGAACCATCCCTTCTGTCCATCTGACAGCCTGATGCCCTGATACCAGCCTGGAGTGGAAGGACAGGAAGTAGGGAGGCAGACGAGGAAGTCAAAACGGATTGTGGGTGAATAGGGTGAAAGAAGAGAAAGGAAATCAAGATGGTTGTAAAGTTGAAGCAGACAAGCAGTTGTTGGTAAAACATGTATTTGGAATCGTGGTGGGTTTTTAATGGAACTACAAGTAAGGAAACAGGTTTCCTGCACATCCTGACATTCTCACAAAGTTATTTCTAATAACTATTCAAATGTGGCATCATACCTTCATTGGTTTTGCGAAGAACATTAATGATATCGGTCGGCTCCAAGTTGAGTTCATCTGATTGCTGGGCAACATACTGCTCTATACAGTGTACTTGTGGACAGTCTGATAGTCCAAACACAAATGTGGAAGAAGGGAGAAAAGGGAGGAGTATGTTACTGACGGAACAGCCTGCCACAAAAAAAGTGCTTTTTGATGAGTCCGGCGTGCTTAGATCCAGTAGACCGCATGGAAGTGTAGTGGTCGGGGCAAATAACTCACCCCAGTCCTTGTAGACCACCTCATTTGTCTCTCGCTCCATGTTCTCGGGGTCAGGGAAGGCGGCAAGCCACCTGTGCATGTCAGACCTGTGCATGTGAAGTGAATGTGTCAACACTCAGGAACCACCACCAGCTTCCAGCATGCCTGCGATAACATGTGAATGCCTCTACTGCATTGACATCAACGATGTAGAAAAGACAGTGCTATGAAGTGGTTAAGGATGCACGGGTGGGGGTTCTGCATGAAACACTTACTGGGAGGGCGCTTTAAATAAACGCTCATACATGCGACCCTGGTGGTTCTCCAGGAGGGTCAGGGAAAAGCAGTTCTCCAAGGTGAGGCCAGCCGAGGACTCGGTTTCAGGTTGCACCTGGACCAGTGATCGGTGGGCATGGTCTATCACAACATGACGTTCTGAGCTGGGAAGTCAGAGCAGAATCATCTTTATAATATCTTCTTGCATGACCATGTCCATACAGGATAATGGTAGGCTAGTGGATTTATCACTGACTCACCTCTTTTTATTGGCAATGATGAGGAGATCATTGAAGAGAAAGAGGGAGATGGGGGTGAATTTGGGTCGGAGATTGAACAGGGTGCTTCCTTTGGCCATCTCCTGAAGCTCTCCATTCTTTTCCAGGAATCGATTTTGTGAGATGATGGGTATAGCCTTCAGCATAAACACAATCGCACAAAGTTGTGTTTATCCTGGACTTGTCCTGTCCTAGACATTAAATATTTCCACTGTGAGCACACTAGATTGATTGGAAATATTCACTTACCTTGATTTTTTCAAACTCCAACATTTTAGAAACATGGATGAGTTCCTCCACCTGCTTCATTTTCCCCACCTCAGTATTACAAGCTTCTATGATCTATGGTACATGAGAGGGAGGGGGAGGGGGGTCGGTTGTCCATTGTGTTACTGACGACGATAAGAATGGAATCAATGCATGTGCTTCTCAATCCAAATTTACTGACAGCTCAATCTAATTCCTTGCCTATTCTAAAATGTTAGGACCTGTGTACAGGGTCATCTTTAATGTTGTAGCTCAGTCAAGAACACCACCATTTGAAATACTAAAAAGAACTTGATGGATACTTAAAAAAAACTACAGGCCTGAGTTCTTTATCAAGCTTTTCCTAAGGAAATAACTGCATTGTCCTCTGTTCTAGCATGTCAGGAATTCAGTCCCCACTGTTTTGTACACGTTTTATTTTTTGTATCAACAGAACAGGATATCCTCTGATGTACTGGAGACTGGTTTAGAAGGTCATTTCGGCGTTGTAGAGTACTGGTGACAATGCAGGAACGGGAGACTCACCTTAGATACTGAGCTGAGAGCTTTGGAAGCTGATAATTCCTCTTTTGTTCCCTCTTTGGTCCTCTTCAGAATATTCTGATGACACAAAACTCAGTAATATCATACATGAAGCAAGCATTATATACTTATGTACCTGACTGGAGGTACAGCAATAGTCACAAGCTGTAGGAGTTCCTGCTGAATGTTAATCAGTCATGTTAATAATAATAAGAACAACAATAATAAATTTTATTAAAAGGCACCTTTATAGCACCCAAAGACACCATATAATAAAGCATAAAGCCATAAAATAAAGAGAATATAGAATAAAACAAGTTTCATAAAAGTAACTGTAATAATAACAATAATTAGATAAAAAATGAGAGAGAAAATGCTAATTTGAAAAGATGAATTTTGAGAGCAGATTTAAAAAGTGAGTCGATGTTTTGATATCTGGTGGGAGATACATGCCTGGTGTTACATGCCCTCACCTCAATGAGCATCTTTAGTCTAGTGATCCGCTGGAAGGGCAGTAACAGGAAGGACATAAGTGGCAGCCGCTGGCACTGGGGCAGCCCCTGCAGCCGATTGACTACAGCCGTAAACTGCGCATTTGTCTGCCTGAATCAACAAAGACAGAGCTGTAAGTGCACTGAGCGTTTACCCAGTGCTTGACAGGTCTCAAGTGTTTTAAACCATTCAAATTTCCTTTTCTGTTTTGATGGTGAATATTAAATGGCTACCAATTGATTTAATATGTTTTAACTCAATTACTCTCTCAAGAATCGAGGAAAAATGCTAGACTTTGGTTATCCCTACCAGAAGATGTCATGAATTGGTCAGAGAGAATCAAGAGTTTTCAGAATTACTCCTTTACATCAAGCACAGCTAAGCTGTATTTTGGAATCCACTTTAGGTCATATGTTCGCTTTCACAATGAAGGAATAACCAAGACCAGTTATAGCTCAACAAGTAGTGAATTATGCTAACAATGCAAAGGTTGTGGGTTCAAATCCCACATGTGCACATAAATTACGACCCTTCCCTCTACTGTAAGTCACTTTGGATTAAAGCGTCATCACGTGCATTCTCACATAAGGTTGCTGTAGGTTTTTTCTTGATAGATCTGGTTTCGGACGTAGTCAATGTAGGCAGGGAAGTTGTGCTGAGCATGATAGTGGATGATGTCACAGATGTCCGAGATCACCAGAGACTCATTCATCCGATCTTCCAGGTCCTTCAGAAACCTGTGCACATTAAATTGAACAGTACTGAGGAGGGAAGTGACACATTGAGGTTCATTGTAAACAACTAGCTAGCATACAAAGACGTCATAATTGTCTTTGGAGCCGTTTTATTCACAGTGGTGATTTTTGTCTTCTCTTAAGTCATTAGTTGTCCGTCCTGTTCCTGTTCCCCCCGGAAGAATGTTTCCGTTCCAGCTCCCACTGCTTTTAACCTGCCACATTCACTATTAGCCTATTAAGGACCATATAAACCTGATTCTGGCAGGGGGGCACCAAGAACGGCATTGAAACCACTGTCTTGAGTGTTATCTCCAGGAAATTAAATGGAACCATGTTCAACTGTGTACTGTAAGTACCCTGCATCCATGAGAAAACCAGATAAAATCAATAAAAAATTAATCAAAGATGTGAAGATGCCTGAAAGATTTATGGCCATGAACCTTCCTGCCAGCTTCATTTCTCTCAAATCCTCTCCTCCATCTCCTGCTTCCCCTTCAATTTCCTCACCTTTCGCTGACCTCTCTCACACGCAGAATATTGGAGAAGAGGGTTTTCTTGTCGTGGACGATGAGTGTCTCATCCAGGTCACGCGACTCCAGGAAGTGGTCGGTGAGCACTTGCAGGGATCGCAGATACGAGGCCTCTGACGTCAGCACCTCAAACATGCTCTGCAAGGCAGGAGAGTCTGGTTGAGCATTTGTGCTACAAGTAGTAAGGCTTCAAAACCCACAACAAAACAGATTACTGGGCACTATCGATCACCGCTTGGTTTAATGCACTTCGCGTTGGTTTTTAAGTTCCCATTAGGCAGTGGTTGACAGCACATGGTAATCACACGGCTTTCCAAGTCACATATATCTCATTACTGTCTACAGCTATATACAAGACAAGATTCCCGTCACATTCCAGCTCCAGCACAGATGGAGTCATTTTATCATCCTGTATTTAAATGAGCGTAACTTCCTGTAAGATGACACTCACTTCGCTTCAGTTCTTTTTTTTTTATATTTTTCTCCCCTCTTTTTCTTTGTACCCTTGGCCCCCACGCAGAACACATACAGTGCTCTTGTTCTTGCATTTCCCAAGATGCAATGCTCAATTTGATGTTCTGTTTGTGTTTTTCTTGTGCTGAAGCCGAACCAGCTGTCTTTTGGTTCAATCTTTTTCACTTTTGCCTTACAGAAGTCTTCCTTCCGCTAATCCCCTAATGCTTCTTTCCCTTCCCTGAGTCATGTGGTTCTGTTTTATGGTCTCTTGCAAAGCCACCTTCTTTTTGGCCCTCACACCTGGAGTTCTCCCTCAGGATATGCTACTCACCTCCTGATACTTGCATTCCGCCATGGTGAGTATCTTCAGGATGCCACTCGACTTCACATTTGGCAGGTTTTGCCACAAGGTATTCTGGCCAGTACCTCCTCCGGCAGCCTTGGATTCATTGTTGTGGACTCCCCATTCCATGACGTAATCCGTGCTCGTCTTACTGATGTTGCGGCAAACGGTCTGCCGACGGATCTCCTTGGTGATGACGGTGGCGCGGTACGTTTGGTACAGGGGTTCTGAGGACAGACAGTGAGGGAGACGATGAGTTTTCAGAACTAAAGGGCTACAAGATCAACAGCGCTCACATACTCTGAGAGGCAATAAGAAGGCTAATAGAACAAAAACATTGGCTGGGTACAACGTCTAGACCTCTGATTCCTCTGTTTCTGCAACAAAAAAGCTCTTTCAATGATTTGCAAACCTCAAAACAAGAGGATAACTGCTAATTACGAATCACAGTTCAATGCCAAAATCTCCATGTGATCTCAAACAACAAAAATGTGATATTTAGTTTCACGTTTGAGTTCCTCCAATTCCTGATTTCATAATGTTTTGAGGAGATTCATTAGACATCTTAGAATTGTTGAACCCACCCTATCAAATTCCCCTCTCATTGCAATCCATTGTGTTCTTCACCGGCCCTGGTTTGGGGCGATTGGCCCGTTTTAAAGATTGTGCTGGTTACTGTGTACTTACCATCCTGTAACTGTGAATTCCAGTCTTCAGACATCTTGGGAGAAAGAGCCAACTTTGACCTGGGAGAGAAGCAGTTATGAGGGGAATTAAACATGGGGAAATTCAAAGCAGCTTCTCTGTACCGTAAATATCTTGAGTTTAAAAGGGGAATGAGATTGTGTTTCTGAGAGAGAAGAGAAATAGAAGAGAAGAAGAGAAGTGAAGAAAAGAGAAGAAAAGTGAAGAAAAAAAAAGAAGAGAAGTGAAGAAAAGAGAAGTGAAGAAGAGAAGTGAAGAAAAGAAAAGAGAAGAAGAGAAGTGAAGAAAAGAAAAGAGAGGAAGAGAAGTGAAGAAAAGAAGAGAAGTGAAGAAAAGAAAATAGAAGAAGAGAAGTGAAGAAAAAAAAAGAAGAGAAGAGACCTACAGCCACAAAACCCAAGGGGAATATACTGGATCATTTGGGTTCTGGGTTAGAACCTGACGCTCATGTCTTGTGGTGCACTGTTTCTCTCTAATCCAATTGGCCCATCAATGATTTGAGTGAACTGACAAGTCACTTTCTTTTAGTATGTGACAATATGTGCATCCGTTAGTGTTATTGAAAACTGTAGGATAATTAGTCTAAAACGAAATGCAGCTTTAGAAGAAGGAAAGACAGGCTTACCATTTCTGTTTACTGTCCACTTCCTCTTCCTCTGGTCTCTCTTCTTTATATTTGGAAGAGAAAGATGCAGACACAGAAATCCATCAATATTCAAGGAAGAACAGTACGAAGTTGAAGAATGCACAGCCATGTTGAGGAAAGAAAATACATTCAAGACTGAGTCAAGAGACTATACTCACTGTCAAGCTGCGTGACGGACTGGGCAGACTGAGGGATAGAGCTGCTGCCATCAGGGCTGGATCGTGGTGCTGGTTCCTTAAACCTTCGCGGGGGCAGGAGGGGGCTGGTCTGGGCTTTTGGCCGGAGGGCCTGACAGCCACTTTGGCTCCGGTCTATGGGAGATACTGGACGCAAATTCCAACGACTGTCTGGGAACAGCTGTGGTAGTAAGATGCCACCAGGCACAGGGCAGGGGTTACTGGCCTTGTCATGAATAATGGGCACACGGGGAGGAATGGCTGGCACGGGGTCTCTCTCTTCTTCCAGAGGTTCTGGGTGAGACTTGGAGTGTGGAGGGCTTTGACAATGGGCTCCTGGATGGTTTACTTTTGGTTGCACATGGATAGGCTCCAGAACATCCTCGTATATGTTGTCCTCCTCAGGCACAGTAAGGCTCGTGGCACTAACACATGAAGGCTCCTGGACCCCTGGTTCAGTGGTACCTGAAATGCTCTTCCTCTTAATCACATAGTCCAAGGTATGGCTGAACTTCTGCTTGCTTGCTTTGTCTAGAAGCTGTGACCCAACAGTCTTCTCCTCTGCTTCAGATGCCGTGTCCCCTTCCTCAGCCCCCTCTTCTCCATCCTCCTCCTCCTTTCTTTCAGACTCTCCCTTTTCATGAATTATATCCTCATACTCACTTTCCACCTCCTCAACTTCCTCCCCTTCCTTGTCCGCTTCATCCTCCTCCTCCTCCTCCTCATCTTCTTCCTCCTCCAGTATCCATACCAGCCTCATGCCGGGGCGTTTTTGGTGGCAAATGCAGCTGCAGTCCTTACTACAAACTGGACCACTGGGCATCTCCAGACTTAGCTCCACATCCTCCATCACTGTACCGGCCACTGGAGCCTCCACCTCCTTGCCTTCTGGGGCTGAAAGAGGCAAAAAAAACAAACTCTGATTTCCTCAACTGACTTGGTAAGAATCTGTATAAACAGGTAAAGTAGGAGCTGTGTTTCTAAGGGAAGGCTTACACCCCTCAGCCGTTGAATCCCAAAAAGAAGAAAAACATCTTCTGCTAACAGTGAGTAGCAGCCATCCAACTTCACCATCATGCTTCACTAAAATCTTCCTCATTGTTAAGAACCTGGCTTGGTGGATTTAAAAGTTACATTAAAGTAACGTAGTATATAATCATAGCTTACAGTAACACTTTACTTGAGGGGGGCACAAGTAACTTAGTAACTCAGTTACTACTCAAGTACAAATCATGAGCAAATATAGTAACTGCATGAAATAC
>JAABNX020000002.1:25715535-25737979 GCA_015163995.2 Mormyrus lacerda | reverse complement strand
AGTTACTGGTTAATTAATACATTAAGTAAGAGTGCACTACTACAATATTTGTGCCCCCTCAAGTAAAGTGTTACCAGCAGATCTTTTCATGACCTATCTATCCACGATAGATAGCACCAGCACAACATCCAAAGCAACCGTCCCTGACACGTTTTCGAACTGTGTGCCATATGATAAGAATGGGGCACGATGGAAGGCGGTAACAAACGCTGACGCGATGTATGGTGCAAAAGACATGGTGCCCATACATACTGTGGAAAAGCCGGGATTCATTAACATGCTAAAAGTTTTTGCAAGTTTCTAAAAGTGTTTACGATGGCGTGGTGACCATTTGTCATCTGTAGTTTGATTTTGAGTAGGGGAGAGGAAAATCGATTAAAATCGAAAATCGGATTTATTGTGAAAAAAAAAATCGTGTTTGCACGATCGTGCAGCAGCCAGACACTCAAGAAATCCATCCCCTCTGCCAGTATAGACACTGGGTTTAGTGACACTACTACAATATCAACAAAAGGCCTCAAGCACTGACTAACAAAAACTGCCATCTGATACAGGAATGCAAGATGTTCTCACACATACAGCATAGGGCCACTCATATACATACTACATATGCAACTTATGACAGGTAGTTATATATAGACAAAATCATTCACATTTTGTTCAAATATCACCCAGCTCTAACTGAAACTAGAAACTCTAGTTGTCGGTGTCTGTGTCTGTAAGCACTTGCATTCTGCATGTTCTACTGGATGGCAATGCTTCAAGGGGAGATATACACTCACAGTATTTCCCAGTACACATCACCAGTCTGTTGCATGTCTAAATTTAAAGTGCAAGAAGTACCAATGACATCTCTTCCCCTTGTTTATACACAATATCTCTTTTTTGAAAGATGATGTAGTTGCTGATTTGTTGCTTTCATCACCCATGATTGATGCTTCCTCTGATGATATATCGTTTATATCACCCAGTCCTATCCCCTCAGTAAAGTTTGCTCACTAGAGAATTCGGCCAGGTGGCGATCGCGTTCACACCCATTATGGACCAAACGGCATTTCCCTGCTACAAGGCCACAGACCAGTGATGAATAAACAGTGCTCTACATATAACATGTTCCTTTCACTCACAGTTTTACCCATTTATGCTACTGTATATTTTACCAGGCTCATCTCAAGGTCTTTACTCAAAGGTACAACAGCTGGGGCCTTTTCCTCAGACTAACATGAGCCTCTTGCCCATTAACGTCTCTAAGAAGGTCCCGCCATAACAACATTTATAATGTTGTTACCTCGATAACAGCGTTGTGTTGTTTGTATCAAAGGTGGGCTGACAGCACTGGTTCCTGCTTGGTAGTAATCTATGACCTTATAAGCTGAAGTGTGTTTACATACTACTCCTTCAACTCACAGCCAAGGAAACGGGTGACAGTTTGGCATGGGCCTATCAATTGTGCTGTGTGCATACAGCCACATAAATAGGCCAGGAGTAATTTTCCAAGCTCAAAGGTCCAAAAAACGTGTGAACAGAGGCAGTACTGTGCTGTCTGAGATAGCCACCCCACTATTCTTTTATCAATGGATGGGTTTTTTTACTGTAGCATTTGCAAACACAACAGGATGTGCTCTTTAGCATGCAGAGTAATGCTGCTGGATACAGATTCCATTAATGCTAGTATTGCCTTCTCCTTCAAACTCGATTAACTGGCTCAGGTGAACAGAACAAAATCCATGCACTTGTCTGCCTGAGCTGAAAACCATGACTAATGTTATGCTGAAAGGGCGTGTCAGAGACCTACCTGGCCGGCCTTTGTCCTCTTCGGCAGGGGGCTCTGTCACCTGAATTTCCACCTGAGCCTCAGGGGAGTTCTTCTGGAAGAAGCGGCTCCTCCTGTTGGGGAGTGGGGGTGTCTGGCTCGCACGTGCAGACCGGCACCGCACTCTGGGCTTAGGCCTGACAGTTGGGGCCCTCTTGGGCTTACGCGGAGGGTCTACCACACCCTCTGTAGGCTGCTCATTTCCAAAGTTGTGCTGTCGGTTGAACCTGCTCACGATGTTCTTGACATTACCAGAGGTCCCTACCTTGGAGACCTCTTGAGGCGACTGGCCCAGCGGTATGCTCTCGGGGTCGGGCTTTTTTGGGATGCTGGGCCGCGGTTTGCGGTCCAGTATCTGACAGACAGGGTCCTGAGACTGGGTAGGGGGCTCAGGGACTGACATTATTTTGGCCCCTTCCACCTCCTAGCCACACCGATTAGGGGGCAGAGAGATGTCAGATGTCACAAAGAACCGTCCATATTTTCCTGTACAAGAACACAGTGAAATACAGTTCAGTAAGAAAACTGACCAGCAACCAAACTACTGCCAATTTCCTGTAACCAGGTCCAACGACAGGACAAACCATAAATATTTAAGACTTCGCACAAAATTTTTAGTTATATATGCAAACCATTTTAGATCCATTATGATGGTTTTTAACAGCTGTCATGTTTTTACTACAGGGAAAGGTGCTGTTTTGTTTATATGGTAATGTCCATGTCATGGAATATGGGTTTTAATATTAATAAAATGATAAAAAAGACAGGTATCTGGTGAATGTAAGCCAATGAGAAAGCTAAATAGCCTGATGTTTCCATCCATTTAAAAAGACAGCATAGTTGTCATCCGACAGGGTTTCGAAAACCATGTTGGGACAAACAATAGCCTCTCTGCATTTAAGAAGCTATCTCAATGGTATAAACCAACGTGTGGATTCTTCCAGCACCTTAATGTCTTCCTACATGCTTACCAGTCCATTTCCCATATGAATGAGAACAGGGATGTTACTCTTGTGACCAAAGTTTGCAGAGGTTGTAACAGATCCTCAGGCATTTTTACTATGAACCCTGTGCAAGTTCTGGAGAGAAAGGGCTACAATAATATAAGTTTTATATTACAAATGTATAATCACTACATATGTGGGGTAGATGACAATTTGAGGTTTTATCAGCTGAGTGGATTAAACTGATGTCAATTCATTGAAAGATTTTCAATTTGAGCCAATTAGTCGTCACTATGTTAGCAGAAGACAATTGGTGAACTTTTTATCTTTCATATTTTCAGCGATGACAGCAGTTCACAAATGAAAACCTGCCTGATCTTGTGCTTTTTGGCCATCCTTAACAGATTTGAGGGGGGGGGGGGGGGGGGGCGCCCCCCCCCCCGGCAGCATATACTTCATTTATATCTTCCTTCTAAATTCTCAGTGTTAAGATTACAGCTTCTTGGTCTCTGGTCAGTCTGGTTCAGACTCAGAGTACCTAGGCCACCTATACCTGCAAAAACTCCCTTCTGCTAAGTCAGATTATTAACATTCAAATCTCTTTTTGACTTTTCTGTGGTGTCTAACTTAGCATGCTAAAGACAGAATTTTCTAAAGCAGCCACTTTTAACTTAAAAAAATGCACTAAAGAAATCACTTACAGATATTGCCTGTTCAAGCATCACAAAATACTATAAATGCAACTTTCAAAACGTGCTTTTGTTTTCAATTTCATTAGAAACCTGGCTGTCTTGTAGTTAAATATTACTCTTGCTGTCGGTTTTATGGACACTGATCTTCCGTCAAGCAGCTGTAAACAGGTGACCTGTCTGACGAGTTTTCTAGCAAGTGAGCTGGTTGGGACATGCTGCAGCAGCCAGACTCTAAAGAAATCCATCCCCTCTGCCAGTATAGACCCAGGGGTGTGTGACACTGCTACAATATCACCCAAACTGCCTCAAGCACTGACTAACAAAAACTGCCATCTGATTCTTACAGGAATGCAAGATGTTCTCATACATACAGCATAAGGCCACTCTATATATAGACAAAATCATTCACATTTTGTTCAAATACTTTCATTGAGATTAAGTAAATTATTTCTGCCAAATGTTACATCACAACTTTAGTCCGGGAAATACACCTTTGTATTTTTTACAAGTGCCAGAAAGATGCGTCTGTACAATATGAAGGACAAACAGGTGGTACTTGTTTATTGCGATTAAGGGAGAAATGTGTCACACAAAACAGAAATAAATCAAAGCAGTTCTCCAACTCGTTATAGGGGCAGGTACCTCTCACGCAGTGTGGCTGCTAGGCTGTTTCAGTACAAAGCACTTCCTACACACACTTAATGTTTCCCTTTATATTTGAAGGCCACTCGATGTCATCCTCTGATTCACGAGAAAACCATCATATAAGGTGACAGTCATCTCTGGCATTAGAAAGTCGCTTCTCCCCTCTGCCTGGCTGGTTTTTGGTCATCGCCAGTATCTCCTGCTTCACTCTGTCCTTGTACTGCTGTCACCTATTACTATCGACCGCTCCAGCCACTACCTCTCATTGTATGCAGACGACCGTCTTCTTTTTCTTTGTAATATTCGGAGCTCTGCCACACCTCTTAACCTTATTTAACAATTTTCACAATATGGCAGGATATAAAATAAACTGGTTTAAATCTGCTCTTCTCCTTCTGAATCACCTGCTAAAACGGCTCATGTACCAGCTGGTATCCCTGTCTGTACATCTTTTACTGCCATGGCATAGAAATTTATCCTAATCTCCATAGGGTAGTCAGTGAAAACTTTTATGGGGTAAAAAAGAAAATAATACACGAATTAAAGAAATGGGGCTCTCTTCAAGTCGGTGTGTAAGGCAGAATCATAACTATTAAAATGAACATTTTAGGCATAGGTCATAAAACCATTCAGCTGCGTTATGGGAGTATCATAGTTAACTCTCTCAACGTCTAGAAGATTACTGGGTGTAACAGGAATATTTCATAAAACATCTCCATTATGGAACGATTATCATCTTCAGTCAAAAGATCCATGGTTAAATTTAGAGGTCTGGTAAGAGGCACACTTTTTTTTCTTTAATTAGATGTAATGAGGGGAACGCTTTGCATGTGTTCATATCTCAATCTGTAACAGCTCTCTGTAATCGATTATGGTCACTGTGTGCTTCTTTTGTAATCTTTGTGTCATACTGTACTGTATGGTTTATATGTTCACGATACCGTGTACGTGTAAAATTTCTTGTACCTTCTAATGAAAATATGCCGATTCTTAAAAATATGGAGTGGTCTCTGAATGTTTTTTCCAGAGCTGTATATCTCCTTGCCCTGTTCATAGCCAGGTTAGTATCCCTTAGTCCTTCTCCATATTTACAATTCAAAGGTTATGGGTGGGGCCGGTTTATAGGTCAACGTGGTTAGGAAGCTGTGCCGGTAATAGGAAAGTTGCCAGCCCAAACCCTGGAGTCAGTAGAGTGATTTTGTGTGAACCTGGATTATTGATCAAGGGCCCTTAACTCTAAAATGCTCCAGGAATGGCTTAAGCCTGTTTCTGAAAAATGTATGTCACTAAATAAATGAAAATGTCTTGCCAAATAAATAAAACAAACAAATATAACAGCATTGGGGTGTGTGGTGAATCTGCGCGTGGGTTTGAATACTACACAAGCGAATTAGATTTCTCTGCTCCACCACACAAACCATGTTCCTCCACACAAACCATGTTCCTCCATGCTCCTCAAAGGTAATTCATGTTAAAAGCTGCTTAACTCTAAAACACTGCTGTTGCTGCAGGTACCAAGATGGGTGAGGAGACATAGTAATCCGAAGGCCTCCGGCTCAAATCCTGGGAGGTCATGAGTTCTTCCACAAATTTTCTAAAATCCTCCTGGAAAATATCCAGCTACAACAAGGAAAAACTGCTATTTGCCGAAAAGCTATCACCTTTTGTCAGAGAAGTGCATCTAAAATGCTGTGGTGTGATTCACCTCTTGTTTTCTTGCAGGCCAGGTTGAGACTGCTACACCGATTTCCTGGAATGACCATACAAGCAGTCACACCCCTCTATCCTCAGGAATCTATTTCCTGCAGGTTTCAAGGACAGGTTGTGATTGGAGTCTGTTTACACCCAGTAAAATAATTAACTGCCTAAATACTCTATATGACAAGAAACAACCGGCATGTGGGCAAAATATCGCATGGGCTAGAATCTAGCTAACCGACTCGCATTACTTGACTTGTTTGATAATACATGTCATTGTGCAGTCATACTTATTTATCATTAATCATTAAAGTTTTAAATGCAAAGCAGGTATAGTTGGGAAAATGGGTCTACCAAATATAAATATTTTCCTTTGGCTCTAACAAATACAAAGAGGAATCACACCTCAGGACAACTGATTGTATAATATTTATATGCTTCCTGAATATTGAATAGTTATTATCAAAGCATGGTTTATTACCAAGACAGAGATTATCCTGTAACGTCCTATAAATTATTTGAATTCCATTCCATTTATTTTGATTTTAATCTTTTGACAGAATACCGCATTCTCTAGGTGAACAAAATTCTTTAACACGCAGTCATACAGTTTGGTCATTAGAAGCATCAGACAGGCTAATTTTTCTCCTTTATAATAAAATGCACGCTTAGAATTGATGCCGGAAAAGGCTGACACCAGTCAGAATTCACAGTCTGCTGATATTTATACAGCCCTGGGTACGCAATGGCAGATACCCTGGGCAGAATGCGAGTCCATCACAGAGCACACACTTACACACACAGGCAATCGGACACATTAATCACTCAGTTTTCAACTACGGGAGGAAACGCACAGAAGCAGCGGAGGAACGTGCAAGCTCCACGCACACAGGATGAGGGACCTGAACAGAAACGCCGGCCGTCGAGGTGTGTGAGGCCCCAGCGCCAACTGCAAGGCCACATCATGTCAGTTGCATATGAATGGCAATATTGGCGAGACACCTGATCACCAATATTTTGTCAGTGTTGCTGTTAGAAAGTGGGAAACCTTCTTTCCCACAGGCATTGCCCATTGCAGTAGGAGATCCTTCCTTCTCCCATCTATGGTCGTTTTGAAAAGATGATTGACAGTTATGGTTGCGCTGCCAATCAGGGGAGTTTAATATTTATGAGATATTAAATATTAATGACTGGTAGCTCCACATCCACAGACCTGACACTGGGCTAGCTATGAGGAGAATGGCTTACAACAACATGTTTAAATAGCATATAAAGTTTGCTAGGCTGACATGGGTAGGGGCCCCCCTAAGTGGGCCTTTGGAGATATTTTTGAAGCCGGTAGAGAAGGAGGGAATTATAAACAATCAATAATACCCCATTCAAAGTGCGGGGTGACAGCGGTAAAACTTACCGATCAGGGTGGGGGCAGGAATGTTGCCGGTAAAATTTGCTGATGCTGGGGGCAGCGGGTATCGCCCCGGTGGCTCGATCGGTCGATTTAAGAAATGTATCCGTTTCCTCTTTTTCTCGAGTTAGTCTTGATTTTTTTGCATACGTTCATTTAATTGTGTTCTCTCCGTGTTCATAAGTTGTCTCCCACGCTAGAGAGATAGTAGCGAACAATGGAGATGTAATGTCAGTATGCATCTTTGTGACAGCTCGCTTGGCAGGGAACAACTAGTAGACTCCAGTGGTAAAAGTAAGCTGGGTAGCGCTAAGTCTCAAAGTAGGAATAGTCCATTACGGCTGAGTTGGGGGAGCAAGTACCACTAGAAATGCAAATCATATACATGTTGCTATCATTTAAATGATCATATTATGGCATATCCTTACATTTAAATTTTGGAAATTCTGTCTTCATTGGCCCGCTAGTTTTCGGTTACCCAAGGCGTCTGTCTACCCGTGTCTTATGTGCGTCCGCCCCTGAGTTCATGGGTGTTGCAGTCCGCAAAGTTACCTGTTACGTTTCAAACACTGCGTGACTAAGCATGGAGGGCACAGTAGCAACACACCTCCGTGGTTCCATTTGTGTTCTCTTCTTGTTTAAAAATATGGTTTATGTATGTTGGAGGTAGGTTACTGGTGTGTGATTGCTGTCATCCCCTGCAGGGTGTCCACGGCCTCGACCCCTGTGATTCCTGGAGTATGTTCCACACCGCTAACGTGTATTGGATACTAATAGTAATAATAACAACAATAACATTGCTTTGCAATATAAACTTAAACACTCGGGTGGCTGAAACAGCACGATGGCAGGACGGACACAACATCGACAGGTGGGGAGAACAGTGTCTTTACGTCGTAGATCACATGGAAATTCCACACTGACAAAGGCAGCAGCGATCACACATTCCGCACATGTTCAAGCTCATAGAGCAAAGAAAGATAAATACACAAAATATTTATATATACGAACTGGGAGTACTCTGCAAAACTCCAGTAAGATGCAAATCATTATAGTGCTGAAATGATAAGGAGAAAAAACGCAGGAAGGAATCTGTTCACTTTCACGGCTCTCCAAAAGGGTAAAAATTCTAAATTAGCCTTAAATATTTAGAAACAACAACTTTATACTCTCACAAATAATGTAAATGTTAAAAGTTTCACTGGTCACTCGATTGCGCAAATCGGTCTCAGGCTAAAATCAAGGCTAATCAGCTTCCTTACGATTGTCGTTTTCTGACGATTTCCAGTGTGTGATTAGAAAAAAATCGTCATACAACAAACTAATATATGAATTACAATCAAGAGACAAATCAGGCACTAATAAGGTCTCAATACATAAATTATGGAATACGCTGCAACCTTACGCATTGAAATAGGCTCATCAATGATTAGTGGGAATTCTCGTATGAATTCATTTAGTATAGTTCTCTCATTACATAAAATACCATCTAAATGTGAACGGTAGATTTGTTATTGAACTATAACAGGCTTTTATCCAGCTGCCATAAGTTTCCATTTTTTCCCAACAGGACAGCACTCCTCATTTTCCATTGTCTCTTCTACGAGCAGAATGCGAAAAAGTCGCTGGCAGAAACTTCCAACGTGCGAAACGTTGGCTGCCATTCACCGAGTTTGAAGCCGCAGTCGCTGCATTTCTTACGCAGTGAAAAAAGAGGGTTAAATGGTTTTAAAAAGTGTCGTTTACCTTTCCGATCGCGCTATCAAAAACGAAACGAATCCAAACGGGGAGTCCGACGCTGCGCCATTCACAATAGGCATAATCCAAAACAGTGGAAATTTGATGTGAAATTTTGTGGAAAAATAATTATTTGTTCCCCATTATAGCATAAAAAGGTGTACAGTGCCAAGAGCAGCCTCGTCTTCAAGAGCAAACGTGCTTTATCTGTATGATTCTTGCTTTCATTGGTTCTTCGGTCTTATCTGTATTTGATCAGATTGCTGTTGAGGTCTTTGTTTCCTTTTGCGACTGACCGAAGCTGGGACTCTCTACCCCTGGGGCTTCTTCCAACCCTCTCTTGCCTGACGGGTGTTATTCTGGACACACAAGGAAGGAGGAGTGCTCTACGCTATTGTTTGGAATTCAGCATCAGGAGAACGGAACTCAACATTAATTATGCAAAATTATGAAGCCTATGTAAAATAACTCTCTATTATATGTAGTGTGTGAGATTTGTTGGAGAACTCTTTTATAGTAGCCTATTTCAATGTTTTTATTTTGGCGATTTAAACGTTTGTCTTCTCATCGTTCCTTTACCTTTACCTTGTTTTTTTTTTTTTTTTTTTAAAGATATTTGCTTCCACCTAGCGGTAAAATATCAACATTCTAGAAACGATACTTGAATTTCAGAAAGATAAACTATAGATTTGTTTGGGATACATCTTGAATCCATCGTCCCTGAGTGTGTGTGAAATTTGCAGCTTGTTTCATGTGTTTTTTCTGGTTCTCTATAGCGATACAGTTATACGAAATGGCCCATAGTGTATTGCAGTAAACGCAATATATGCATGGATGTTTCTTGTCTTGTTCTTACATCTCAACCATGATGCATATCAGCCTCGTGCTGCATACAGGACCAGTTGCCTTGGAGTAGTTGAAGTTAAGGCTCTTGCTGAAGGGTCCAGCAGTGATATGATTACTCTGCTACCCCTGGGCTTGGAACATAAAACCTTCTAAATATAGACACCGATCCCTAAGATGCTGAACTGCACACCAGCCCACAGGTGAATGGATTTTATTTTAAGCAGAAATACAAAACCACAAGACTACCAAGTAGACATGAATTTTACATTATCTGTACTAAAAAGTGCAAGTAAAATTACGTATTTAACAAAAATAAAGATTATCTAATTAACATTTATGATATACAACTTAATAATTATCAACTAATTTTAGAGACTCAAAAACAAATGTACTTTGTGAAGAAAGGCTTTAAGACATAATTGATAATACTTGTATGAAACTACCCAGCCCTGGAGGTGTTGGGCAATGATACTCTTCACTGAACCATTATGCCAACCAAGTTTGTATAACTAAAACATTTTCAGTAGTAATTAGAACATTAGACATGTTTTGAATTTTTGGTTGGGATAGAAATAGTAGCTGTATTGGACTAGCAACAAACTTTTGGTATCTTTTTACATTTTAAGATCATTCATACTGTACAAGTTCTGACTGGTTAGTTCACAAGGCTTGCAGCTTTGTTTTCAGACTGAAAACTGTTGAACTATACATTCCTAGCATTTTGGCAAGGAATTAATTTCGAAATTAGGTCTACTGAGATTTTTTGTAGAAATTCCGGCTTAAACGCTTTTAGAAACAAGGCAGCATCTCAAATGTTCGTATATTTGTATTGTTCTGATTATTTTGTAGTATTATAATGGTATTGCGGTTTCAGAATTGTTTAACTGTGCTGTGATAATAAAACGGTGATATTGTGCCATTATGAATATTATATCCTAGTACTGGTACTAGGCCTACATTTCTTTTTGAATGGGAAGTAGTTCCGGTCAAATGGTTGACAACACTAACAAAAAATTCTTAAGTTGCCTGTTTTGGGCAATACGGCTGTGTGAAGTAGTGTTGCACGTTTGAGTAGCTTATCATTTATGCATTGAACAGAAGAAGCCGTCATGCATTAAACATGAATTATTTGGGATATTTTTGAGTTAATTTGATTTGTGACTCAAAAAGCTGTATTTCTGGGAATTTCATCAGTGAGTAAATACTGCGGCGTTCTCGTGGAGGAAGGAGTAGTACCCTTACTGACGTCGCGGGCAGCATCGCACGTCAATATGCGTGGAATCACTGCGCGGCTCGAGGCTGAGCGCGAGCGCGTGCGCGTGTTTGGGTGTTCGCAGCGGTCGCTGTCTGGCGGGGCGTCTCGGCCAAGCTGGACGTTTCTTTGCTGAAGGTGAGGCAGTCGCTGCCTTTTTCCTAAGTTCACTTCACTCGAGTCACTTACTTAGCCTGTTGTCACATCCGGCGGCGAACAACGTCGGACTCAGTAACCGGTGCATTCCTCAGCTAGACAGGTATAGCATGAAGTGATGTAGCGGGTTAGCGGAGTTAGCATTTAGCCAGCGACGTTAATCAGGCGGCTGGGGTTTTAAGGTTGGGCCTGAAAGCGGACGGAGACAGTATACTAATATCAGATAATGGGGTAGTTTTTTATGTAGCGTGCAGAGTCCTAATGTTTTTTATTTTCTATGCTTTAAGACGTCTAGGTATTATTTTAGGAATAATGACTCCCGAAGATGTGCTTACAGTCTAGTTAGATTGCGTCCATTCTCCATGGCTAGCTAGCTTCGTGAGTGGCGAGGGGCGAGGTAGTGTAGCAGGGTGTTGATTTTTTTGTATTTTTTCGATAGCAGAGGCGTTGTTATATTTGTGTGATTTTGAGAACATTCCTAGTTTCCTTAAGGCACATCTTTCATGTTAGTGCCATTCACACTTGCATGTTGCTTGTCGGTTAGCTTTAGTTCAGCGTGTAACCTTGCGTCGCCGAGTAGGTGCGATTAAAATGTTGCTGCAAGTTTCTGGGTTTTGTGTTTTCATAAGGCATGCTTTTTAAATTGTCAATCATGCTGTGCATTCCTGCCGGTGATGACGATTGTGTACGAATGGTGTCAAATCATGGGCGTTGAGAGAATACATTGGAACCGTGACATACTGACGGATGCTGAATTAAGGGCTCGATATATTGATGCGTCGATGTACAATTGAACAAAATACCTGAGCTGCATTAAGGGATGGACATATTGAGTAGTCTGACACACCTCATCAGCGTGCTCTAGCGTGTGAAAGAAACAGCTGGCGCTGTCCATGGTGGCGAATTGGAGGGTTCTCACTGCAGCTGCTGTTCAGTTATGCTCACGATATTTTAACGTGCTCGTTATACTGCAATCTAATTTAGTATTTTGCATATGTCTTTTTAAAGCTTCATGTAGTTCTTTCCTTTTTAAAATGTACACGTTTTGGTTGTGGAATACACGTTTTCAGTTACTTTTGTGGGTTCAAGCGCGGAAATCCTTCCAGAAATAAATGGACGTGACCAATAGTTATTTCCTCTAACTGCGTTTATTTTACTGTTTAAGCCGGACTGTTTATTTGACGGAAGAGAAACTGATGTGCACAGAAACGATCATTCTTAGAGGTTCATATTGAGACGCACATAAAGTACTAAAGAGAATGTACTTTAACTGGAAAAATAAGCATTTATTGTAAATGTAGTAATGTATTAGTATAGTGTCTGCTGGAAACTAATATGGTAAAAGTATATTTTAAAAAGGAATATTTTCTGCTGGATCTAATGATGTTTGCTACAATTGTATAACATTTATTTTAATTCATAAAGAGCAATTGACAATGATATAGTGCCTGTGTGGTAATATAGTATAGCTGTCCTGCTACTGAAGTATTTTGTTTTTACTCTATTTGTGTGTGTGAGACAGAGGGGACTGCCAGCATTGTGGAGTTTATAGTGTCATATTGTAGTCACCCCACCCCCACAAGAAAATCTCATTTTACACTCTATGTGCCAACATAAGTTTGCAGCTGCTAAAGGACTGAAAACATGGACTCTGTCAGTCTAGTGGTAGCACCAGGATGCTTTGTTTGCCCCACCAGAAACGCTGCAGTCCATGCTGTAGGCTGGACTTGAAGGTAGGCCATATTGGGTCATAAAGCAGGCAAAGCTTATCCTCTGCTGCAGCAGTGAGGATTCCTCTTGGGTGGGATTATTTCTTAGCGCCCAGCAGAGGCACCAATTAGCCTGGTTGTCCCCTGAGTGTCAGAATGAGGCTATCCATAGCTGCGTCCTTTTCTGTAACTTCCCAGCTGACAGTGTGGGGACACCTGGGGACCCAAAACATTTAACCCTCGGTGGAAGTGACTGCAAGAAAGCTTGTTTGTGTTCTCTGCTGCAGTGTGCGTGTGTCAGTGGGTCTGTGTGTAAGGTAAAGGTATAACCATCAAAGGGATCATAATCAGGGGTAAATTGTCTCTACAGATGATTGTTGGTTTGTGTCTAGCTGCACTCTTCCCATGAATTTCAAAGGAGTCAAATGGCTCCTCAGAAGCTGAGGTGCAAATCAGTTCAAATACACGCCTATCACCAGCTTGAAATGAAATGATCCATTGTTTTCCATTTGCAAATTACTATGCTCCTTTTCACATATCCGTCTTGCTTTCCTTTGAGAAGCCTGGGGTCTAAGCGCAGGGTCAAGCCACATATCTAGTGCCTCCGGAACATTTTAGGGGATTAAGGTTCTTGCTCAAGGGCCAGTGTGACTATTCTGCTGAGAGCGGGGCTTGAACCCATAACCTTCCATCACAGGCACAGATGATTGACCTACTGAGCCACACACCAGTCATTCTTGTTATGGTTTGGTTCCTCCCATCTTTTTTCTTTAACCCTCAGTCGTTTTGTTTTTTCATCTCATCCTACTTACTGTGTTACATTGAATTTGTTTTTATACAATATATTTACATTTCGATTTTATCCACAGACAAGTACAACTGTTAGTATTTCTTCTCTTTCCAAATTTGGTCTACAGATGTTTGACTTGCTGGTGTAAATATGCAGCCAATAGACCTTGGCAGGCAAGTAGCATTGATAACATGTGCACCAGCAATCTTGCTATAATGGAAAATGAGGCCAGTTGTGTTATTCCAGCAAATCAGCTGGTTAATGAGCTGAAGTAGGTGTGGCATACGAATATTCTATTAACACCTGTGACAGGAGGAGGCGGAGCCATTTTCTGTATATGCATGCCTTGGCAGGATTCATAATTAACAGAGCTGATTGGACTGTCTGCAACAACTCAAAGTGCTGCTGAAATTAGCAGTGACCTTTTGGTGGGCTTGCTGATCCAGGCCATGATTCATCCACATTTGGAGGATAACATCACTGCAACAGGACATTGCTAATAAACATGTTTCCCTGAATTACTTTGTCTTTCACTTTCAATTACTGCAGGTTGAGCTGTATTGCAATACTAAAAGAGCCTTTTATTTTCAAAGAAAACTTGCTTATATGCATAATGTAGTATTTTGAATGACATAGTACTGTGTGTGTATGTTTTCAGGTTTTGCTACGAAAGTATTGAATTTTATTAGATAAGAAGAATTTACTTTTTGTGCATGATAAATAGATCAGTTTAACATCTATTGTCACCCATGACACTTAAAATATTTAAGATATTAGTTGGATTTATAATCACCATGATGATTGTATTTTGCAGCTCATAAAATTTATGGTCTTACAAAAATGGTCACACCTTTTAAACTCTTCAGCTATACTGGCAAAGTACGTTATCCTTTAGCTTTTGGTTTTCCCATCTTAATGGAGCATTTCTTCCAAAACACTGAGGTTTGTTTATGCAGTGGAAGCTTTAATAATAAAGTCATGCTTTAATAAGTATTCTACCGCATCGAAATGGGTGTTCATGCTTGGCCTTTGGATTTTATTCAAATCAAGTAGAATTTGCAAGTAAGGGGTAATTGACAGTAAAAGGATGCTTCCATAAAAACAGGATGACTTGAATGATAGCTATGTCAGTAAACGCTGTCCCCAACTGTCATGGTCCTTCATGAACTCTTTAAGTTTGTGTTCATTTGAAATTGTGATGGTATGTGTGGTCTCCCCTTTGAGTTATTGTAATGACTCTTCTACACAGTGTGCACACACACACAAGGACAGACACTGAAGCTCCTTCGGTAGCCTCCTTCAGGACGGACCTTTCTGGCAACTGACCCTTTTGCAGGTGGGTGTCTTTGAGCAGCATTGGGAAGCACATGAGTTCTCTGTGGTTGTTATGTGCCAGTTAAGACACTGGACGTGAGTTCTGATAGATGTAGAACAAAGCGTTGTGCTATGCACTTTTTGTTTTAGAACAGTAAAGGTACTATATAATTGCTGAAAGTGTTACTTAAAAACTGCGTTGAACTTTGACCTCATCCAGAGTTCTGAGGAATACAATGGGATAGACAGGCACGACTGTTTAACCATTATTTTACTCATTATTCGTGTGATTAACAACATGTTTGTTATGGTAATGTGAGAACCACACCCGATAGGGTTGGTTTTGTCCCCAGGATCCGTCCCTCATCTCTGAGCGGTGATGTTTGTTACAAGTCCCCAGCCCCTCACTCATGCTGTGTGCGTCTGCTCTCTGTGGGGAGGGGGTTTGTGCCCAGAGCTGAAACCTTCCCCCCCCTCCCTCTCCCTCATAGCGGACACGTTTAAACAATGAGCTCAGTGGCCGTGTTGACCCAGGAGAGCTTCGCTGAACATCGCAGTGGACTCAGGGATGAGGAAATTACAGGTAATGCTAGCTGAGTTGGTGTCCATGGCGACGGTCCAGCTGATGGGAGGAAATGTGCTAATTTGAGCTTAATAGCTGGGAAGGTCAGTCTGTGTGTTGTTTTAGCAAGCACAGCGATGTCTGGGAAGTGCTGGGCTAGCAGCCTGTATTCTTTTCCTAACACTGGCTCCTGTAGGGTTTGACGGAACACTCCATTTATTAGGGGTTTGATTTGCACTTGCTCAGGCTGTCTCTTCTTACACCCCTTGGTTGTACCTGGATCAGTGTCTCAGATTTCAGATTGTAGCCTTTAGGGTAAAACACTAGTGAAAACAGAATTGAGGAAAGGCAAGAACTGTACACATTGTCTCGCTGCAGGGGGCGCCCCAGAAGATGAGGCCTATATCCCCACCTACCTGGAGGCTTTCCCTCCTCTCCCAGAGAAGGGCACCCCTGGGGAGAAGTCTGGCGAGCTCACAGGGGCCTGGAATCGAATCCGGCCTATTAAGGCCTCCGTCATCACGCAAGTGAGGCACAGTAGCCAAGGCAACCCCTACTCGGTCGTCTGCCAGTGTTTTGTGCCATTCCCTCCCTGTCCATGTTTTTCTTGCTTCGTCAGGTGTTCCATGTTCCCCTGGAGGAGCGGCGCTACAAGGACAACAGTCAGTTTGGTGAGGGCGAGGAGGCCAAGGTGTGCTTGGATATCATGCAGAAGACGGGGGCCCACATAGAACTGTCTCTGGCTAAGGACCAGGGCCTCTCCATCATGGTCACTGGCAAACTGGACTCCGTCATGAAGGCTCGCAAGGAAATTGTAGCACGGTTGCAGACTCAGGTATGTCTGGAGGTCCAGTATGGTGGTGGTGGTGGGGAGCATATTTAGGATATATAAAGAGCCAACTCCAAGAGTTTTCCACATAAACTGCTGTTGATGTTTAATGTGCATCTCAAGGTGTCTTCAAGGAGTGCGGGCCCCTCATGTTCACCATCAGTACACATTGCAGGGGGAAACATCATTTAGTGTGTCACCTCATGTTCCAGTAAATTTCTCAGAACAACTGTCTCAGATGGCCTTTGTACTTCCTGTGACCCCCTTTCCTGTCACCTCATTGGAGTCACGCCATTTCTTCATTAGGACCAAAACTTCCAAAACAGTATGAGAAATGCCCAATGTAAACTCTCAGGAGTTCAGGCCGACTCTGATGAACCCAGAGTTTTACGTTTGGTTTTGGATCTGCGTCTGCACTTACTGGAGGCCCTACATGCCCCAATAGCAGTGTCAGAGTTTTGTGTGTCACGACACTCTTCCCTGTTGGTCCACAGGCCTCAGCTACAGTTGCTATCCCAAAGGAGCATCACCGCTTTGTCATTGGAAAGAACGGGGAGAAGCTGCAGGAGCTGGAGCTGAAGACGGCCACCAAGATCGCCATCCCGCGCCCTGATGACCCCTGCGCCAACATCCGTATAACGGGCACCAAGGAAGGCATTGAGAAGGCCCGCCACGAGATCCTGCTCATCTCTGCAGAACAGGTAATAGGGTCAGGGTTCAAAGGTCAAATATCAGGCTAGGCAAACAGATAGGAGTCTTTTTAGGAACAAAGATGGTATTCTTAGGGCTGGTTTATACTTGATGTTTGCAATGCGTACGGTTACACATGCCCACCAGGGGGCAGGCTGCATGATATTGGATAAAAATTACATATCGTCATGTGATTGTTTTTGAGATAAATATTGCAATATTTATAAAGCAAAAAGGAGTATAATCTCATTAAACTGCAAAAGAAAACAACAAAATGACAACAATAAATGAGCTATAATAACAATAATAATAATAAAAAATAAAAATAATGGATGCTTGGGTAAATGAAGTGACCCAAGCTGGTTGGAAAAACCAGAGATCAGCATAGCATAAAAAGTGTTTTGTATATTATACTAGGACAGGTGTTTGAAAATTTCTAAGTAAATCAAAAAAGGAGTTCAACATAAATTTCTCAAAAATGTCTGAGTGATTTAAACTGCAAGGATGAAAATGATTGGCTTGGAGAGTTCATGCACAGTTCATGCAGAAGTAGTGGAGGTAAATTTCAGTTTTTAAACATATACTACATAATCTTGAAAAGCATCATTAAAATTGCAAAGCCTGATAAGTTTTATTTCCTGTGACAGAATATAAATGTTTCTGTTAAATGTAAATGAATTTTATTATGAAGATTTCTACATACAAAGAACAGTATTGAAAAATAGCATTATGAAAATACCTTATACCACGGAATAATATCCATTCAAGTATGAGGGTATGCAATAACCTGAAGAAACCCAGCTGACTGTTGCTATCCTTGCGGTATTAGAATTGCATATGCATAATTTGTAATGTCGATAATAACGCACATCGCCCAGCTCTGCTTAGTATTTTTTTGTTTTATATCATTGCTCTGTCTTGGTAATTGTCTGTATTCTGTGGAGAAGACATTCAAGCAAGAATTTCACTGTAATTTGTACACATGGCACTGTTTTCTTGGCTCTGATTGAATTGGGAAACAGAAGAAACTTAAACTGCCATTAAGTGTTGAAAACACTGTACTCAGAGGCACAAAATTGTGTTCGGAATGCTTTGTATCTTGCCTCTAAAAATATTCCGTTTATCTTCTGGACACTCATTCCAAAATAAATAAAATAAATAAAATCTGATTACCCGTATATGAAATGTATGGTATATAAACACATAGCCAAGTTGACCATACTGCCATCAAGACTTTTTGTGTTACCCACATACGCATAACATTAATTCCATGCGTTGCTGCACAAAATATTTTATAGGTCTGTTAATCTGTTTTAATCTTGTCTCCATCTTTTTTTTTCCAACTCTAATCAATCCTTTATGCTTGTCTTTTCCCCCAACCTCCTGCTCAAACCCACCAAACCCCAGGACAAACGGGCGGTAGAGCGCATCTCGCTGGAGAAGGCCTTCCACCCATTTATCGCGGGTGCCTACAATCGGTTGGTACAGGAGTTGAGCCTGGAGACGGGGGCTCGCATCAGCATCCCGCCACCCAGCCTACCCAAGGATGAGATCGTCATCACGGGCGAGAAGGAGGCGGTGGCCCTGGCCCTTGCACGCATTCGCGCCATCTACGAGGAGAAGGTGAAGGAAGAGCTGCACATGTGTGGAAAATGGATGAGTGAAGGAACTGGTCAGTTACTGAATGAGATTAGAGGTGAAGATTGACAGAATGAGGGCAGGGGCCCTAGTGCTTTGTCCTTATTGTAGTATAAAATAGTAGTGAAGTAGTCAAGGCAAAAGTATCATCCACTCAGCGCCGTGACATTCAGAAGCAGAATGGAGAGATTAGGAGCTGCATCGGGCAGCAGGATATGCATTCAGAAATAATAATATAGTAATAATAACATCCATCACCTGACACGGAGGTTGCAGCATAGCATAGAACGCTATGGATTGGTGTGTGTGGGTACAGACTGACGAACCCACAGCACACTGAGCTTCTCAGCTGTAGTCTCCCGTCGCTATTTCTGGAACTGACTGATCTAACTCCAACAGGCTATCTTCATTGTTTTTAACGCTTATATAGAGCCAGTGCAAACGGCATCAGACCTGGATGTGCATATTAATGCAAAGAGACGGATTCATACTCCCATACATTTGTTTTCCCCCGCAGAAGCGCAAGACAACAACAATCTCTGTGGAAGTGAAGAAATCTCAGCACAAGTACATCGTAGGTCCCAAGGGGAACACGCTGCAAGAGATCATGGAGAGCACAGGCGTATCTGTGGAGATGCCGCCACTGGATTCCGACTCGGAGACCATCATCCTGCGCGGGGAGCCTGACAAGCTGGGGCCTGCCCTGACGCAGGTGTACGCAAAGGTGAGAAATACGAGAGCCACGTTTATGTACTTGAGCCCATACTCTGGCTGGGCAATGTTTAAGAAATATATGCGATATTTTAATTTAAAAATATCATGATAAATGATAATATTGAGTCGTCCAACACCAGTCTCCCCAACACCACACACACACACACACACACACATAAGCATGAATTCAGCTGGCACCAAGCAGACCTTATGCTGATCATTTTTGCACAATGCTGATAATATTTTAACCTCTGTGGAGTAAGTGAATAAATTTAACCGTAACTTAGCACAAAAGATTCTGTTCCAAATCTACGAGGAGTTAAAAGGTAATGGGTATGTTTAAAAAAAAAAAAAACTGCATCAGAAACTTAGGCTGAACCAAGAGATGTCAGAAATGATCTTGCGTTGTGTGACAAAGGTGTAAATTGGCTATGTAATGTTGTCGTTGTTTGCCAGTATTATCAAATTGCTCAATTTTAGCCCGTACGCAGACTGTGCAAAACACAGTCACTGTTTTCTTCTCCTATGAATCCCATTTTTCTTCTAATTAAAATCGAACTACACCAGTATTGGTTTAAAGTTAGCTTTATTCATCATGAGACAATGTCCTTCATACCCAAAGGAAAATAGACTGCTGTGAATCCTTTGTTCTGAAAAGGACATTTCTGCTTCCGTTTTATTGAATGTCTGTGTTCTGCAATATCAGCACTTGGTTTTTTGTTATCTTCTGTGTATTGGCATTCTTGGCTTTTAAAAACATCATTCGGGTGTTTTTTCTATGAATCCTTGATACTTTGGCATGGTTAAAGTTTGGTTTACATAATTCTGCCATGGTCACTAAACACTATCAAACTGAATATCAACTATGAGTCACACATGAAGTAACAAAAGTGATATTTTGTTAATGTTTGTTGAAGTTCTGTTCAAATAATTTTTGTTTACCATAGATTTTTCTATTGGTATCATATGGGCTGTTGGATTGGAGGCATCTCTGCCTGGGCATGGGTTGGAGGTGGCCAGCACTCGGTGGGAGGTCGACGTTTCTCTCTTGTATTCATTCCAGGCAAAGAGTGTGATGGTGGTGGAGGTGATGGCCCCCGCCTGGCTGCATCGCTTTATCATTGGGAAGAAAGGTCAGAATATCAGCCGCATCACGCAGCAGCTGCCCAAGGTGAGGATGTGCAGTGGTGGAGCGGCGGTGATGGTGGGGGGCTGTGACCTCTGAACTCCAACCTCTGACCTGTGCACAGGTGCACATTGAGTTCACGGATGGGGAGGAGAGGATTAGCCTAGAGGGCCCCACGGAGGAGGTGGAACAGGCACAGGCCCAGATCCAGGAAATCATCAACGACTTGGTGAGAGGAACCAGTGCTGTGTTTTGTGATACAGAGAGCTACAGGCAGTTTGTAACCTGCCAAAAGCTTCAGTTATTATCATTAACTGGAAGTGTCACACTTCTGTCAGCCGTGAGTAAGACGCTTCTCATGCTGCTCACAGCTAGTAAAGATGGACTACACTGAGGTCAACATCGACCAGCGCTTCCACCGGCATCTTATTGGCAAGAACGGGGCGAACAGTGAGTACCGCCAAGCACACATGCTGCGCGCGTGCACACACACACACACACACACACACACACACACACACACAGGATAGTGTGTGCGCGGAGCTCCCTGAGTGTCTGAAGTTACATGTGTGTCACTGCACTCACACAGAATGGCTCAGCCGATAGTGTTACCTTCAAACTGCAGTTAACCGGATCAAGGAGCAGTACAAAGT
Organism: Mormyrus lacerda; assembly: GCA_015163995.2. Taxonomy (NCBI): domain Eukaryota; kingdom Metazoa; phylum Chordata; class Actinopteri; order Osteoglossiformes; family Mormyridae; genus Mormyrus; species Mormyrus lacerda. The sequence continues at coordinate 25,716,766 of JAABNX020000002.1, read as the reverse complement.
TTCTGTGAGGATCCCCCAAGACACGGAGCGCAGCGGGCTGGTGCGCATCGAAGGGGATCCCCAAGGCGTACAGCTGGCACGGCGGGAGCTCATCGACATGGCCCAGCGCATGGTGAGGGGGGGGAGGGCAGGGATTGAGGGCAAATGGGTCACTGGCATGGGCCATTCGATGGTAAGATTGGGCTGTGAGAGGAGGATGTTGCCCAGGACATAGTGGGGGAGGGGGGACGTGGCCCAGCAAATGGTAAGAATATGATGGGCGTCGGACATTGGGATGGAATGTCAGGTAGCCGAAGGCCCAGAAATAATGGATGTAAGCAGTAAGATCAGATACTACTATGAAGGATCTCTTTCACCCCACTCCTTCCCTTTGATGGTCCTGCTCCTGCAGGAGAATGAGCGCACCAAGGACCTGATCGTGGATCAGAAGTTCCATCGCACCATCATTGGGCAGAAAGGAGAGAAGATCAAAGAAGTGCGGGACAAATTTCCTGAGGTATCTGACCCAAATGCCAGCCCCCAACCCTTCATCTTTCCCAAATTCGTACTTGGAACAGGAAGCTGGGCATCGTACTGATCTCCTCCCTGTCATAGGTTATCATCAATTTCCCCGATCCATCCCAAAAGAGTGACATTGTACAGTTGCGTGGCCCCAAGAATGAAGTGGAGAAGTGCTCAAAGTTCTTACAGAAGCTCATAGCAGATCTGGTACAAGCCAGGCGCCGCCGTCCCAGAATGCCGTGCGGTATGCAGAACTCAAATCTCCCATTGGCCAGAATACAGAGAGCCGCTCTCATTGCTCTCTCCTCTTTGTGCAGATTGAAAACAGCTTCTCCATATCCGTCCCCATATTTAAGCAGTTCCATAAAAACATCATTGGGAAAGGGGGCGCCAACATTAAGAAGGTGAGTGTGACTGGGAAATGTATGCGAACACGGTCACATACAGGTTTGCAGAGATCTCAGCCGCATCTTCTTGTGGTACTGCCATGCAGATCCGTGAGGAGACCAACACCAAGATTGACCTGCCCACAGAGAACAGCGACTCTGAGATGATTGTCATCACGGGCCGGAGGGCCAACTGTGAAGCCGCCCGTGAGCGTATCCTGGCCATCCAGAGGGAGCTGGTAAGATGCAGGAGCACTGCAGCAAGGCTGCGTGAGGACCCCACTCAAGAGAGCATGCTACCCACACAGAGATGGGCATAAATACATAGAAATGTGTTTAAAATA
>JAABNX020000002.1:25695630-25715435 GCA_015163995.2 Mormyrus lacerda | reverse complement strand
ATGTATTTTGAAAATACAAAATACTCATCTTAAATGTATTTAAATACAAATTACATTAGATTTTTCCCAAAGGCTTTCCAATACAAAATACAAAATAATATTTTGTATTTCAAATACGTATTTTAAATACATTTATCTAAAATACTGCCCATCCCTGTACCCACATTACCCATAATTCCAAGCGAGAATATACTTGTACAAACAAAGAATGTGAGTTACACCAGCAAAACTGATTTGATATACATTGTCAGTGTAATATCCATGGTGTCCTTGATGTCATGTTGCTACCTTCTGGGATAGACTGCAGACGGATGAATTGATGGATTTAACAAGTGTAGTAATATTCAGCTGTATTGGGTTAATTTTGTGTCCATCTGCCTTGAGCATTAAAAAAGCTGAAATTGGGAAAAAAACTAGAAACCCTCACGACCAGATTGTAAATTCTGTATTTCACAGCAGTTCCTGCAGAAGAGGCAAAATTCCCATAGAATCTTAGCTTGTGTTTGATTAAACACTCTTGTCCAAGTTTTGGAAATAGATATTTTAAATGTATCACGGGAACATGGGTAAGATGCCCTTTTTTTTCTTTATCTACAATGTTTAAAAATGTTTCTCTGCTATTTCATGTTTAAGGTTTTGTTTTGGCTTGTGCCACCTCTTTACTTAGACAGCCTGTAGCCTAGTTTCTGTCACCCACGCTTTCCTTCTGTGTGATGGCCGACAGGCAAACATCCAGGAGACGGAGGTAACCATCCCTGCCAAGCTGCACAACTCGCTGATCGGATCCAAGGGCTGCCTGGTGCGCTCGGTCATGGAGGAGTGTGGGGGTGTGCACATACACTTCCCCTCTGAGGGCTCTGGGTCCGATCGAGTCACCATCCGGGGGCCCGCCGGCGAGGTGGAGCGAGCCAGAAAGCAGCTGCTGCAGTTGGCTGAGGAGAAGGTGAGCGTGAGTCCAGGGAGGGAGGGAAAGGGGAGAAAGGGATGCGCCAAAGGTGTCGCATGCTGTAAATTATGACTGCGGCACATGCTCCCGTCACACCTGCTGCTCTTTTTAACCCCTGATGTGCCACGACTCTATCCAGCAAATCAACAACTTCACAGTGGAGCTGTCGGCCAAGCCTGAGTACCACAAGTTTTTGATCGGCCGTGGTGGGGCCAACATCCGGCGCGTGAGGGACCGCACGGGGGCCCGCATCATCTTCCCCTCACCAGATGACCCCGAGCAGGAGCTCATCACTATCGTGGGCCGGGAGGAGGCCGTGCGGCTAGCCCAGAAGGAGCTGGAGGCCCTCGTGAAGAGCCTGGTACGGAGAGGGGCATCGTGGGCTGGGCCATGTGATCTCATTTAGCGTGTTAGCACTGTAAAGGCATGTGGAGCCGACAACCTAGTTGTAGTAAAAAATCTGAAAACGTAGTTTTCTTTATTAGCAGAGGTGGATTTCAGGTCCAGAGAGTACAAATCCAGACCAAGTTTTTGTTTCAACCAACCAGGTAAGTACTGTGTGACTGTGACTCTTTATACTCAACGAAATCCTGGTCTGGATTTGTACTCTCTGGACCTGAAATCTCCCCCTCTGTTTATTAGCTATAGCACTGTCATAGCTTTATGAATATACAGTGTCAGTCAAAAGTACATTTGCTGGAAATTTGCATATTTTCCTATTTTAAATCCATAAAGTTGTCTTTAAATCTTGGATTCCTCAAATACCTACCATTTGTCTTTATAGTAGCTTTACAAACACAAGTCATTTGGTTTTTCACCAGCCATTCAGAGACATAGGGAACTTGTGGGTTCTCCAAATTACCCAAAGTTCTGTGGGTCTGAGGTCTGGAGACTAGACAGTTGAGGTCTTGAGTTGTCCTTCATTTTTCTTCCCACACAATTTGGAGGTGTGTTTCTGGTGGTTATCCTACTGAAGACAGATCAGATGCACTGCCTAAATCAGCTGTAATCCTTGAAATCCTTGAAGCTATGATAGGCATGCAGGTTGAGATTATGATGGATTTGATAAATATCACCACCTGTTACCAGCAAAGCTGCATCAGACCTTGACACATGCAGAACCCATGCTGTCATGCTCTCTCTCTTACAAATACACGCAGGTTGGACCCAAATATTTCAAATTTTGATTCATGAGTGAGTTGGGAACCCCTGCATTAGTCCACATGGCAAGCTTCCACTTCAGTTAATAAACATCTGTATTTTGTTTAAGATTTAGATAACATGTCTTCAGGCAGATGGCTAGTACTATATTTTGTAATTTTATCTTTCAGCTGGTATTGGATCTGTGTTTGATAAGGTTGCACAATTAATTGGCCAAAAAAAAAAAACGTGATCTCAATTACACACCTCCATGCAATCTCATTTCTAAATGACGCCAATCAAAACAAGAACTCCTACTTTTCCCCAGAGAATCTCAAACATCCCATAATTCTGCATTGTCTTTAAGGGGTGCTTTCGCAATGCAACAGGTACCTTATTTTTGGTACTACAAGAAAATACTGGCATTGAATGACATCACAGTGGGAGGCGGGGTATTTTGTACTGAATTTGAAAAATGACTGTATATTACAGGGCTGGCTGATGTGTGATACCAACATCGCATGTTGTGCATGTGCAATTCTTACTTCGCCAGTCGGCTAGATTAAGATCAGACTTTTTCTTACTTTCAATTCTAAATACGGACATTATAGCGCAGTGAGTTTCATTAAAGCATTTTTACTCTGTAATAGGAAAAAAAAAATCAAGTTTTAATTATTGTCCCTTTTCAAGATTATGTAGTATATGTTTAAAATCAGTTTAAAGTTCACCTCCCCTGCTTTTGCATGAGCGCTGTATGCATTCTCTGAGACGATCACAATAATTATCATCCTTGCTTTTTCAGTCACTAAATGGGTTTTTGAGAAATTGATGTTGAACTCCTTTTTTGTTTTATAAATAGCCCAATGTTATACAAATTACTTTACTTTTTTATGCCATCCTGACTCTGGTTCTTCTGACCAGATCACAGTTAAAGCTTCATTTGTTCATGCATCCATTATTTATTTATGTATTTATTCATTTATTTTTACCTCATTTATTGTTGTCATGTTTTCCTTTTTGCAGCTTGAGTGCAATTCACATTTTTTCCAGTATTATGCAGCCCTAGTTTATGATCTTTTTATCTTTTTATGTTTGTTCCTCTGTACAGGTAAGGGTGTGTGAATATGTGTTGTTACAAGGCATGAATGTGGATGAGCAGTGATGTGGTGAATCTCCTGTTTATTGGTCAGTGCAGTTTGCTACTAAATTCTGATAGGCTGTTGTTTATAGGGATTTGTTGCCATGACACCAAACTCTCCAATCACACAATGATGCTGTCTTCGGCCCTGTTGGGCATTTCAGGACGACGTGATCGAGGACAGCATGGTGGTGGACCCCCGGCACCACCGGCACTTTGTGTGCCGGCGTGGCCAGGTGCTACGGGAGATGGCAGAAGAGTACGGGGGCGTGGCCGTCAGCTTCCCGCGCACAGGCGCCCACAGCGACCGCGTCACGCTCAAGGGGGCCAAGGACTGCGTAGAGGCGGCCAAGAGACGCATCCAGGAGATTATTGAAGACCTGGTATGCCCATCTGTCTGTGTGTGTGTCTATGTGTAAGCGAAATTATGGGTTAAAAACCCATGTTGGGGGGTACGTTATGAAAATGAATCACTTTGAGGGTGTCAGTAAACATTCCACCTCTCCCATCCCACCACCAGGAGGCACAGGTGACAGTGGAGTGCGCTATTCCCCAGCGGTACCATCGCGCCATCATGGGCCCCAAGGGCTCTCGGATCCAGCAGATCACCCGTGAGCACGAAGTGCAGATCAAGTTTCCGGAGAGGGACGAGACAGCAGGTGCGTCGATCTGCCGCCAGCCTGTCCCCTTGGTATCCATGGTCACCACTGCAGTGATGTGGTCCCATTTATTTGAGTTAAAAAAGCGGACTACTCTGTTGTTGCCTTGGTTACGTGCCCAGGGGCGGACCCCTCGGCACAGGAGAATGGAGATGCCAGCCCAGAGGCAGAGTTTGTCCCACGTAAGGGTGACATCATCACCATCTGTGGACGATCAGAGAAGTGTGAGATGGCACGGGCAGCCCTGCTGGTATGCTCACTCCACCTATCTGTCAGCGCTGTTCCTGCAGTCTTTCCCAGGCTGTCTTTCTTCCTGTACCCTTTTGGTTTTCCTTTTCTTAATCTTTGTTCTCTTTATGTTACATCTCTCATCATCTCTGCAACCTCCAATCCTCCTTTTTTTTGCCTCTTTAATTTTTCTCTCCTTTTCCTTTGCTCCTTCACTGCTGTTCACTGTCTTCTCTGCCTTTTCTATTCCTCTCTTCACTCATTCCCTGTTTTCCTTTCATTTCCTTCCCCTGTCCCCCAGGCTTTGGTCCCTGTCACCGTGGACGTGGAAGTTTCCTACGACCTCCATCGCTATATCATTGGCCAGAAGGGCAGTGGGATCCGCAAGATGATGGAGGAATATGAGGTGTGTGAGCTTATGGTTGGTCCTGCAGTATATCCAAGTCCATACACTCTGATTTACAACATTGGTTTATTGGTTCTTGTGTTTCTGAACATGATTTACATTTTCTAAAGACAGTAGTTGTGTGATTACATCTGGCCAAATGGAGCGTGTCTGTGAACGGTATATGTGTACATGTGCTTGGTGCCCTGCAGGTGAATATCTGGGTGCCCCAGCCAGAGCAGCAGTCGGACGTGATTAAGATCACAGGCCAAGTGGCCAACGCGGAGCGTGCTCGCTTGGGGCTGTTGGACAGGGTCCGAGAGCTGCAAGCCGAGCAGGAGGACAGGGTAATGAGCACTCCTGGACCTCTGGGGTACGGGGCACAGCAGGAGCAGCAGAGACCTCACAGTATGGTAGGGGTGTAACAGTACACAGAATACTCAGTTCGGGGAAAACAGGACTTGAGTTCAGAGTTTCGTGCAATTTCGGTGCAGTGGGGAACACAGAGTTAATTTTGAAATTATTATCGAGACTGCAAGTGCAAACACAATTAGAAACAGTTTTAAGCCAGAGGCAATGTATCTGTTGACATGTCTGAATACCAAAACCTAATCATAACAATTGTAATCCTATCTCTACGGCTGAGTATAGTTGCATACCTGTAGCTTAGTCTGGAAAGCCTGGAAAAAGCATCTTAACTGCCATGGGTAGACTAATGGCACATTTCTACTGCCATCAAGAACCGGACTGTACTCGACCCATACCGCAAACTGCTGCTTTTACAAAGTATTTTGTCGCCATACCTTCAGAAGGACATTGCTGCCTTGGAAAAGGTGCAACTTGGGCTACAAGAATGATTCCTGGTCTTAGAGGAATGTCTTATGAGGAGAGGTTAGCTGAGCTGAATCTGTTTACCCTCGAGCAAAGGAGACTAAGGGGGGACATGATCCAGGTATATAAGATTTTAACATGTCTGGATGCTGTTCAGCCAAATGGCTACTTCAATATTAGTTTAAATTAAACTCATGGCCATAAGTCTAAATTAGCGGGAGAACATTTTAAAACGAATTTGAGGAAGCACTTCTTTACACAGCGTGTACTTAGAGTATGGAATAGTCTTCCTGCTAGTGTCGCTCACGCTAAAACCCTGGGTTCCTTTAAATCAGAGCTAGATAAGATTTTTAACAACTCTGAGCTACTGGTTAAGTTCTCCCCAAACGAGCTTGATGGGCCAAATGGCCTCCTCTCGTTTGTAAATTTCTTATGTTCATACCTGAGCCGTAATTGTGATGACATGGTACTGTTTACTAGGCCCGAAGGTGTGACTAAACCGAGCCAGTGCTCTGTGCATGGATTATCAGAAGGAAAAAGCATATATTCTATCTATTATTCTTTAATAATAATGCAAATTCACGCAAGCAAATGCTAATTCTGCTAACGTTTGATACTTGCATAACATGTCTGTTCGCACAGACATGATAGTGGAAATTAGCACTAAGTATTAGAAAAATATTAAAAATTGCACATAGTAAATCATGATGTACACCGTAAATAAGCATCTCTTTAGTTTTCCGTCACTTTCACTCTCCAAACTCAATGCTTTTACCAAGCTGACCTTTCTGCAGTGGAAAACCGAAGCGAGCTGGAATCGCACTGTAAGTAGTGCCATAACTTGCAGAGGCTGTTTCTGCCTTGCTGTGGTCTTACCCACACTTAAATAATGTTGTTTTAAATGAGTTAGCCTGTTGGAAGTGTTTCCAGCAACATATCCAAACTTGGTATAGTACAGTGATACCTCAGTTCTCGAACTCATTAGAACTCGAATTTCTTGAAAGTGGAACCAACCAGTTAGAACAAAAAATGACGTAGAACGTGGTCTAAATCTCTGAACCGTGAACGCCGACCTCAGATAACTTGCACGCAAAGGGGAAATGAGTCACGCGGCTCTTCTCTCCACGGAAACAAAGAGTAATGCTTCAGTCTCAGTCTCGCATTCGCTGTGATAGCATCCTTTGTTGGTGATAGTGCTTTTTTTATTAAAAAGACTGTATCAGCTAATACATTGTACTTTATATCATTTTGGTGGCAAAAATGTGTGTTAGCCATTGCTCACCAAAAAGTTACGCAATAGTACAAATGTTACAACCTAAAAGTTTGCGATTTATGAACAAATTAATGGATAGAGAGTAATGATAAAAATAAGCATTGGACCACATGACATAGTCTAGTGTTGGGGTATGGCTTGGGGTTGTCACGATCTGCCAAGCAGGGACAGGACTCAAGCCATCGTGAAACATAGGGTTTATTTGTGAACAGGCAGAACAACACAATGACGTTACAATGACCGGACAGGAGAAACAAACTGAAACGCGGACTAAATACAAAGGATTCATGACAACAACCAGAAACAGCTGATTCCACACAAGGTTAACGACGGGGTGTTGCACATGGAAGGAGCGGACGATCGTTTTGGAAGCCATTAAGAAAAAAATGTTCTTCTTGTGTTATCCTGTTTATTTTGTGTTTAAATGCTAAAAAAACATATTTAGGTGTATTTTTTTGGGGCTGGGAACCAGTTAATTGGTTTTCCATTATTTCTTATGGGGGAAAATTTAATCAGAACTCGAAACTTTTAGGGTTCGAACCTGAGTTCTGAATGGATAAAGTTCAAGTTCTGAAGTACCGCTGTAGAGCTGTGGAATAGCACCAAGAGTCTTGGTCTTTTTCAGCTACTCTCCCTCCAGTGCTGGTGTATTTTTTTGGGAAACCAAAATGTTCCCAGACCAGCACTAGCCGTAACCAACTTGCAGTCTGAAATAGCTTGTTTGTTTTGTTTGGAATGTTTTGAAGATCTACTTGTGAATTTGCGTTCCCTGTAAATAAATGTATTCATTTCATTTTGCAAACCAAACTGAAAATGGTGTAACTGAACTGCACATGATGAATAACTGTAGTATTGATGCAGGGGATTTGGGTGGAGTATCTGACTAAATTGTATTTTATGTATTTTCAGTTTCTCTCAACTTATAACAAACGTATGAATTTAATTCTCTTCCTCTGCCCAGGCGCTGCGTAGCTTCAAGCTGACCCTGTCCGTTCACCCTAAATACCACCCCAAGATCATTGGCCGCAAGGGAGCCGTCATCTCCCAGATCCGCAAGGACCACGACGTCAACGTGCAGTTCCCTGACAAGGGTGACGAGCAGCAGGTCTGATATTGTGTGTGTCATTGTCGTCATCATTTTCCTACTGCTTTTACCAGTGAGGGTCATGGGGCAGCCTGGCAAGAAGGTCAGGTCAGACCTCTCTTTCCAAGGCCACTGGCTCTAGCTTGTTCTGGGAGATCCCCAGATGTTCCCAGGCCAGCTTCTCCTATGCCATTGCCCAGGGGGACATATCTCAAAAAACCAGGTTGAATTCCTTGTCCTTGTAACATCCAGAGCATTTAGTCTGACTCCCCTTAATGTGAAGGAACAGCAGTTGCATTTTGAGATCCTTCTGGATTTTGAAGCTCCTCACTCTGTCATTATATCATAACTTCATTATATTCATGACCCGTTTCTTTGGTTTTAACCCCATGACCAAAGATGGGTATAGAGTTGTAGATTTACTACTAAACTGTCTTGTCTCATTCTTATGACTAAGCTCCTGCTTTACTGTCACAGACCTCCTCAGTGGCCGCAAAACTGTCATAGTCACTGGACCAGTCCGCCTGTCGATCTCACATTTGCTATTACCATCACTTACAAACAAGATCCAGAGGCAGTTAAACTCCTTCACCAAGGGTGGCCTCCCCTACCTGAAAGGAAGAACCTGCTCTTTTTTGCGCTTTTTCAACTTTGGAGTTTGGAGGTGCTGATTCTCACCCCAGGTGCTTCACAATCAGCCTCAAACTGCTCAGGTGTGTGCTGGAGGTCAACAGTAGCAGATGTCACCTCTAGCCCTCCGTACTGGATTCCAGCCACGGCGTTCTGTTCATGTCCTGTCCTAAAAAAACTCAAACAGAAGTGGAAAAAAGATGCACCTTTGATGGAGGCCATCTTCAGATCTCAGATTTCATGTCAAGTACACAGACATAACTTTCCTTGCCCAAGTGTTCAAAGCACATATAGACTGTGTTATCAAATTCACTCAAACCCTCACATAGCTATGAAGTGAGAAGAAGTTGGTCCCATTGTCCACAACCACGGCGAATCTGCATTTGTTCTCCTGTCTCCGTGTATCTCTGCTCCGTTTTCCTCTGTTGATTCTCCATATCTCTGTGTTGCTCTGCTCTGCTTCCCTTCCTCCTTCCCCAGGACCTGATCACAATCTCAGGCTATGAGCGGAATGTGGAGGAGGCCCGCGCAGCCATCGAGAAGCTGGTGTCTGCGCTGGAGGAGATGGTCAGCGAGGACGTGAGGCTGGACCACCGTGTCCACGCTCGCATCATCGGTGCCCGTGGCAAAGCCATCCGCAAGCTCATGGAGGAGTTCAAGGTGCAGTGATTGGGAACAACCAAGTGAAAGAAAACTAGGGACTGCTTCATAATGGAAGTCTTTCTTGGTAATGGAGTGTCATTGTTGCGTATCTGATCGTTCTTCTTATGATTAATCAGGAAAGGCTGTATAAAATTTGACTTGGCAGTTTTCAGGTGACTGTCAAATGTATGTCATAGAAACCGTTTTGGTACTCCATGTCCTGGGAGAAAATGAGGTGACATATAGGTTGGTAGATAAAGGGTACAGGAAGTGAATGAAGAGTCTGTCACCCTTGATCTTTCTTAATGTGTGACTCAGGTGTAAGTCATGATCCAAAGTGAGACTCTCCCACGTGTTCCTCAAGTTTGAAATCACATTAACCTTTCCTGCCATGCTAGATGTGAGTACCCTGACATGGAATCGTTCATCCCCATTCCCTCCCAGGTGGATATCAGATTTCCACAGCCTGGCTCTGATGATCCGGACCGGGTCACTGTAACAGGACTTCCTGAAAATGTCGACAATGCCATTGACCACCTGCTCAACCTGGAAGAGGAATATGTGAGTGTTCAAAGCCAGGGGGATCTCTCTCTCTGTTGTCTGAGGAGCAGTCAAAATGGCTCAGCGTGTGAATGTTAGTCGATGTGGTCTATGCCTCCATAGATGATGAACGTGACAGAGACCGAGACTATGGCCGCATACATGAAGCCCCCATCCCGGGGGGGAGGTGGGGATGATGACGGCAGAGTGCCAGCCAAGGGCTTTGTGGTCCGGGATGCCCCATGGAATGCCCCTGGGAATGCCCCTGGGAATAAGGTGGGACTGTTTGACGGCACACAAGTGGTGAAGGAGAAAAAGGCGTTTAGATGTAAAATGCAATGAAGCTTCTGGTCTGGCTTTGTCTCGCTGCTGAGAGTCACCGGTGTTCTCCTGCCCTTCCCCAGGCTCCCGACATGAGCAGCGCTGAAGACTTCCCCACCTTTGGAGCTGGTGTGGCCCCAAAGCAGACCTCAGCGTGGGGCCCCAAGAAATTCTGAAGGCAGAGGAGATAGACTGTACCCAGCTGCTCTTAGCGCGCCTGCTCTTCCTCCTCTCCAGGTCCATCTCTCTGTCTCTTTCTCTCTCTCTTCTCTATCTTGGGTGGATCACATTCACCCCTTGTCACTCAGGAGGCAAGAGGAACAGAGAATATTTTTCTCCCCTGTATCTCTTCCCCCCCCCCCTCCCGTTAGCACAGAGTTTCCCTCCAGAGGAACCACCATCCCTTCCACAGTTGTTTCCCCTCATCCCTCTCTGTCTCACTCTTGCTGGAAACGTCAGTCGTTCAGAAATCTGCAAGCAAGCCTTGTGATCATGGCAGTCAGAACCAGACCGTCCACTCTCATTTAGCTTCTGTAGATGTTTTTTAATAATAAAAAAAAAAATCAATGAGAACAGATAACGGTTATGGTCCTGTTCCAAGAAGGGAGGCTATTTGGATGCAAGGGAGCTAACAGCGGTATTTTGAAAGCTAGCGTTTCTTAATATTTCCAAAAAAAAAAGTTTTATTCTCTGCTGGAGAAGTGTGCACATAGTCTTTTATTTATTTAAATTCATAGAGTCGCATCGCCTGTGTGCGAGGTTTTCGATCAAGTCTTAAGCTGTCTGGGAATCTGTAGGTATGTCACTGATGAGAGATCATGGGTTTGCTGTTTTATTTATTCTTTTGTGAAACTGAGTTTTTATTCAAAAAAAAAAAATCAAAAAGGTGATCTGGTACTTTTTGGCATATGAGACCCTATTATTTTGTTGCTTTTTTTTTTTAATGCTGTATTTTTGCTCACGTGAAGGACTTGAGTTTCAGCCCATAATGTGTGCATGTGTGAGGGTGATCTTGCCATTATATTTGGCCCTGGTCCCTTTCTCCTTTTCACTCCATTCATTTTCTCTCCTGTCCTGTCTTTCAGTTCACTCATTTTGCGGGAAGCCATTTTGCTAGTTAAAGCTGAGTTGTGTCTCAATGAAATCGTAGCCTTTGATTAAAGACTCATCTGGGGTATGTGCCAATATCATGGTGCACAGGGGAAACAAACACGGGGGAAGTGTCATTACATTGGGTAAAAGGCCGAATTAACAGCCCTTACCGGGACCACTTTCCCACATGCTGCCATTTCCGAGTTCCTCAGATGGATACTGGGAGATGTCAGCTTGGCGCATGAGGGCAAAAAACACTCACAGCGGCCAGCAGAAGCTCCAGTACATCTTGCTCTCAGTGTTCGTGTCTGGTTTCTTGATTCTCTGCTTCTGTTGGTAGATGTTGCATCAGGGCAGACTATGAGCAACCAGAGAAATAAAGCTTTGGTTGCATGGCCCTCGGGGTGAGGAGTCTATCCAATGCCCCATCATGGGTCATGTTAGCAGAGCGTCCACAGAAACTGGCGAAGGTTAGCGGACGTTTCCTGATGCTGTTTACCTGTACTTTTCAATTGGTAAGGAGGAGCAACTTTGTAGACAGTTCTCAGCGTGCTCAAACCTGTACGCATAGGTAATGTCTACAGGCCCCGAAGTGCAAGATGAAACATTGAGCTTCGCTATTCCCCAAACCCACATCTTGGTCATGATCATAATACTGGTATCCTCTGCCTCAATCTATACAGTAGGTACCTACAGTAGTTAACAGTATTGTAGCATCATAAATCTGTTAATCCATTTCACTTTCAGGCCAGTATAGATTTTAATCCGTCGAGGAGAATTTCATCAGTAATGAATGAAGAAGAAAGAAAAAAAAATCAAAGGAATAAAACAATGACTGTTGTGTAAATCCGTGAGTCTGTTAACTTATGTTATATCATGATAAGTTGTCTACCAGTCTGTGTATGTGTATAAGAGGAAGGAAGCCTTTGTCTTCTGTTGTCATGCACACAGGGGCATGCAGCAAAGCAGAATGTTCTGTAGACTGGACAAGTCTCTCTCGACAGTTGTACGTCTTGATTGGTAAGGAACATTACTCCATGTGACGGCTGCCGTCAACATTCGCAAGGAAGTAGAGCAAAAAAAGCCACATTCTATGGCTATCTTAATGACCTCTTTGCATACTTAAGCTCACAGTGGGCCAAAAAAGAAATGTGCGTAATTCTGGGTGTTTAGTGTTGCGGACAGTACATTCTGGTTCAGGATGACCCGAGTGTAAGTTGCGAAACCTGTGGTGGTGCTCACTTACCTTTACCAGGTAATCAGAAACGTAGCTTTGACACGGATAAGCCATCCCGACCATTAGGTGGGGTGTGGGGTGGGGGGGTCTGCTGCGGTCTAATAAGCTGAGGTATGACGGGTCTCGCGCCACCACCAGTCCCTGCCTGTTCCTGCCCATTCAGCCGCATTCATTGTGGGTTTATTCTCCTTCTCACTGTGATGTGATACAGGTCAGATGTCAGAGTCACTCTAAAAGTCCTTTTCTCTTTTCCTGATGTATTTTACATTTTGTACTGGGACCCCTCCCCCCCTCCCCCGTAAGCTGAAGGTGTAACCCTACAACAGAATATGCAACCACAACACAGGTGGGAAAACATACTTTCCATTTGGTATGCGTGTGCACGTGGCTCTGTGTTTCTATGGATGAATAAAAACGCACAATAAATCCTGTTTCTTTTACATTATTTTGACAGAATCAGACCTTTAGAATCAAAATTTTGATGTTTAAAGTACCCTCTATACCCAAAATAATATACGAGCAGAGCGTGCTCTACATGAGGTAGTGCTGCTTATGGCTGTAGAGCTGTTGATAGATGAAGAAAAGGCGCTGGGATACTATTGGCCTTAAAAAATTTATATATATATATATAATTTATAGTAATATATAGTTATAAAATACTTTGGGAAGATGTGTGAGTAAATATGCAACACTGCAATAAAGTCAGTGAATGGATTCTTTTCCTATTCCAAATAAAGTATTGGGGGGAAAGATGTTTCTGGAAATTTTGTCCTGGATCTTGTTCTGTCAGTGCCTCTCACTCCATCTCATAGGCAAGACGAGGAGGAACAAGCATATACACGGACTGTGCACACAAAACACACCACAGCCCACAAGCTTTTCCATGTTGTATACTTACACCATTGTGTTTTTCTCTTGTTTAAATATGAAAACCGGATTCTTTATGTGAGATGCAGGTTGGACATAAGCAACAAACAAGGACAGGCAGCTTTTAAAAAAAAAAAAAAAATCCTCATTCAACACTGAAATACATACACTGTGCATCCGTTCTTTGTTCTTTACAAATCAGGAAGATATGATTCATGTTATGTTACATTCTGTACAACAAAACAAAAACAAAAATACAAACAATGATTTAAAAAGCAGCGCGGGGCTTAAGTAACCCCATGTCTTCACATTATCCATTAGACAATACGAGCACTTCCTTTTTACTCGTTGACCCTCGTGCAGTAAATTAAAGCCCATGTTAAACTTCAGGGACCCACTTCCTCCCCAGTGGGATGGACCAATGTCACTCGCATAATTTCTTGGCAAGAGCGTGGGTTTTTGTGTGTGGAAAATAAATATATACTCGTGTTCATCAGTTTGGCAAAAAAAAAAAAAAGAGGGGGGGAGGTCAGTCGCTTTACCCCAAGTATATGCTTTGGAGGCCAAGGCTGTCGATTTCAGACACAGTCAAACTTTCTGAAATGGAAATATCTTTACGTCGGCATTCGTCAAGTAAAATTTGAGCAAAGGGAGTCCTACAGAGTTTAACTCAATTTTTAACATCATATTTTATAAGTGGTCTGATATTCCCTACTAGGCAGAGCCTTGACAGGTTTGTTCGGTCAGATATGAATCATTCCAATGCAACCTTAGAAAGTAGGGAGCAGGACCAGGCACATATCCACCACTAGGGGCAGAACGGGACAAGTGAGTAGGAGATGTAACCAGAAAATATAATTTTGCTGATTCATTTTGCCCTCTAACACCCCTAAAGCTGTACAATCTTCTTTCCATCCTTAATGCCAGTTTGGGAAAAAAGGCATTTGGTAACTGAAAGCCTCATGACCTCACTTTTCACTTCCCACTATTTGAGGGCCGTTTTAAGGAGGACTGATGTCCAAGCTGACCAGAAGCCTTAAGAGGCTTTAGAAAGGACACCTGGGGAAGAGTCTTAGCAACATATCTACGAAAACTGCCAGATATGGCTCCCCGCCTTTTCCTGCAGGCCATCTCAGGTCCAAAACGCCCATCTCTCAAACCGGGTACTTGTGCTCATTAATTAGATGCCACACAAGCCAGCAAGGCGTCCATGGAGATGAGAGGGGTGATGCTGTGGAGTCTGAATCGCAGTCCTGCTGTGATCGTAGCATTAAAATCTCAGAGTGAAGGAGATGGCCTCCGTTCCTGAAGCTGGGAAGGTAGTGAGGGGAATTGTGGGAAAACCGAACCGTCAAACGGTGCCAAACCTCCAGGTCGTGGCCAGCCGGAACCAGGTTCGAGGAGTCCAGTTTAAGTCCTCCTCCTGCCCCAACCAACAGACTGATCCAGGCAGCCACTTGAGAGTTTGTGCGAGAGTGTGGCCAGTGGTGTGGTGGGACCAAGACAGCGGGGCAACCAGCAATCAAATGAAAAAGGTGAATGGAAGTGCAGCGATCTGTTCAAAGCAGGCAAGGGATAGTGTGTAGACACCCCGTTTGTGTACGGCGGCTGTGCCATCATGACCGTTGATGCTGGTCCAGAGTTCGGTCCTTCTCTTCAGTCATTTTTCAACCACATTTCCTCCATGTGGTTGTGCTCTTCAAAGCCTTAAATCATCAAGTGCTTCTGTTCCTGATTAGTTTAAAAAAAAAAAAAAAAAAAAACTGTCCAGATTGAGCAAAGTCTCTCAGTTAGCCGAGTGGAAAAAATTCAAGAGAAGAAAAAAAAAAAAAAGATGTACATCTAATGGAACGAACAGCCATAAACAGAGGGAGGGGTGTAGAAAATGAGAATGAAAGAGTGGAGTTTCCGGGCATGAAGGAAGCAGGTTACAGAGGAGAAAATTAGAGGCGAGGTGGGACAGAGTAGTGTTAGATCCATGGAAAGTTAAAAATCGCCCACTTGTGTCCAAAACATAAAGTGCAGGCAGTGTCTCTTCTATGAAACCAACCCCCCCTTAACGCAGAAAATAAACAAAAATTCCAATAAGTCTGTGACTGGGGTGCCGTGAGAGGAGGGCTGGAACGTAGTTGCCATCTGAGGTGACCGACAGTACTCAGATCCCCCCACCTGCCCCCTCCCCCCCACCTCACTCCACGCGGATGAGGAGGCTGTACAGCAGGGTGCCGCCCGTTTCCTTGGTGATCCACTCAATCTCCGAGTTGCTGAAACGGGGGTCCAGTGGCTCGCTCAGTCCTGCAGTCTGGGGGCCCACCTTGTAGGATCCCGGCCTCACACACACCTGGAAGGCCACCTGAGCCTGGTGGTACCGCTGCGAACGGAGATCTCGGAATCTGGTGTTGGAGTGGGGGAGTGGAGCGATGGGGTGGGAAGAGGGAGAAGTCAGAGGTGGAAAACGAATCAATGCCTGAAACACTCCACCACAACCCACCAGAAGTACGAGTCTAGCACAGCCTGGCTCCGCGCTCCCCAGGGATTAGCATTAGCATACATTTCTCACTCCAGTGCATTGCTTTCCCCACCCGCCCCTCACAGCTGCCATTAGTATCAGCCTCTTTCTCTTGCACATTGCTATAGAAGTTAATTTTAGGATTTTTCTTTTTAAGGTGGGGCTGTTATTTATACATAGGGGCCAACCTTATCATTAGCCAATGATATATTTTGAGTGACAGGGGAGTGGGCCAATCAGCTTTCACACCTTCAATGCTCTCTCCATTTCCTACCAGCATCGCCCCCTCAACCCTAGGTACTCACTGCACTTTTGGAGCAAAGGTCTCCAGGCCAGAGTACCGCATGGTGGGAGAGAGCTGCACCCTCGGCACCTCCCTCTCGGGGGCGCTGTTCTCCTCCGGCTCGCTGTAACCACTCTGGCCCTCCGCTTTCGTCTGCGCTACCGAGAATATAGACGAGGTCCCTGGAAAAGGTGGCAGCATGACAATACTCAGCCAGGGGGAATGAGGCCTATACATCTTATTTCTCATTTTCATCTCCCTCTACCTTGAGACACTGAACATTGCGCCTCCAGCCTTGTGTTTGTGGCTATGGACGACTGCTGATTTGCCAATAGCAAGGCCCCCCCCCCCACCCCCACCCACCCATAACAGAACAGCAGTGGAACGCAACACAGTCCTGACACACTTGGACTTAAGATGTACAGCCGGTTCCGTCCCTCCTCAGCAGCTCTCAGCCTTCTTGTGCCTCTTTCCGATCCATCTATCTTTTAGCTCCCCAGTCTGCACTTCACTGTGGTTCAGTATGGCAGCTTCTCTGAGGAACATCTAGACTTCTTGGCTTGATGAGAAGTACTGCGCAGCGGGAAGTCCTCCTTCCTGGTCCTCAAAGGCTGCACTGAATGCCTTTTATCAAAATTCTGAGGCCGCCCTGGGTTCAGAGCAGGGGTGGGCAGTCTTATCCAGAAAGGGCCGCTGTGTATGTAGGTTTATGCTGTAACTCCATAATTAGATTACCGATTAGAGGACTGATCGGCTGAAGAGTCCTCACACCTGGGTTTGAACAGCTGACCTAAAGGTCATCGCAAAAACCTGCACACACACACCGGCCCTCTGAGGACAAGATTGCCCACCCCTGGTTTAAAGTGACCAACCTGCCCCCCTTTTAAGAAAAGGGGGTGTCTTACCATGAGTCCTTCGTGCTCACCTGACAGTAGCTGGCTGTGGTCCAAGGTGCGCCTCAATGCACCCACAGTGGTACCATGGTAGGCGATGTGCCACTTCTTCAGAGTGTTGGACACCTCACAGTGGGGCTTGATCCTAGGAATGAGCAAACCCAAGAGCAACCCACCACACAGAGTCAGCTGCCTTACACAGCAGAACAGTAAGGAGCCCTGTTTTAGCAGCAGGAGCTAATGTCAATAAGGAATCAAACGGTGTAATGCACCAATACATCAAGAGCTAATGGTGTAATATGCCGTCCTCAATAAGAATCAACTAGCAAACTGCCGATCTACTCAAGAACCAAGCATACAGCATGTAACTGGTAGGTTAGAAATAACTTATGCTTAGGGGTAATGTGGGGGGTTTTTATATGGTGCCTGTGGTCTGGTATAAACCGGGGGAGGGAGACTGACCTGAGAGCAAAGCGGCACCAGCCAAAGGGCACGGCATAGTCTCGGGGGGGCTCCCCCCGCTTGTAATATGCCTCGTCCCCCCGCAGCTTGTGGCAGGACTCGCAGTAGCACAGGTTGTACTTGGCATCCTCACTGAAGTATCCATCTGAGGTGGTGGGGGGGGTAGGGCGGGTTGGATAGAGGATGTGAGGAGACAGAGGAAAGGAGGGAGGGAGAGATGGAGCGACGAGGAGGAGGTGTGTGGCGGTTAGGTGGCGCTGGGGGCGGCGGAGCCTCGGGGCTGAGGGAGTCCCATCGGTCAGCAGCACCTCTCATATCCTACACCCTCCGATGGGCTTTTCTGATCCAGCAGGAGGCTGGGAGTGAGTCAGGGGCATATCCTGGAGTGGGGGGCCACGGGGGCACTGGCCCATCCATTGGCTTATAATAAGGATGCCCCCTCTGTACAAATGAAAGCCTCTCTTATACCCTACACCTTCCAATCCAATCCTAGAACTGCCCCCAGAGACAGTGTGCAAGTCCCAGGCAGTGTGAGCAAGGGCAGAGCGCCTGGGGGTGACTCACCAGGCAGGGTCAGTAGGTCCTTAAAGCGGGAGCACAAAGCCTGGTACTCGCAGGTCTTGTTGGTGTTCACCTCAGGCGGAGGCGTCCAGCACAAGCTCTCTTTGATACCTGGAGCGTGGCCGGAGGGGGCGGGACAGAGAACAGTGAGAGGGAGGAGGCAGATGTGAGTGGTGGTGGTCAGCAAAGGGGGCAGGGCCTCAAAGCACTGACCAATGAGAGCTCTGCTTCAAAGCACTGACCAATGACAGCTCATGCTGCAGTAATCGGCTAGCTGACGAAGGAGAACGCTCCAGTAATTCTTACATACATTGAGAGTCAGCTTTTAAAAACTGCCACGCAACAGACATCAGGGTCTAAAAGGGAAATGGCACTGTATATATCAGATTGGCTAAAATGGGCCTCTGTGGCAGAGACTGAGATTCAGCGTGTGGTCTGTCTGACTTAATGAATCACACATTACAATTCTACCAGCTCGACCTTCCTGGCCTGTGTGGGACGGCCTCCGGAAGGCAGCGACTGGGACGGCTCTGTCTCTGGCTGCCATTTTGTTTGGTGACTCATTTCAATGAATAATGACAGAAACCACATTAGACGACATCTTAAGCTGCATGGATGTGAACTTAAAAGACCAACATTTTTCCTGATGACAGCTTCGCTACGCTTCCTGCTTCCTGCTAATCACGTTTTATAAACAAAACATTTCACAGCTAAGATATTTCGGTATTTATAAGCAAAATGGTCAAGACGAACTAGCACTTAGAGAAATGGCTTTTAGCCATAATACATATATTACAATGGATTATCAGCTAATTAAATATAACCAATCCTCTCATTACAAATGAAACATCTCACCGTCAACCATGTCGGCTTTCTCCATGTCCCCCTGACAACAGGACTCTCCGCGTTCTCTTCCTACTGCCGGCACGTCATTTGTCACTATGGTAACCTGCCATGGTGACACAACAAGAAAGGTCCGCCTCAGACAGGCTTGACCGCACAAAAAGGTGACCTCAACCCACAGACCTGCAGTGGGCCCAGGGCCAGAGGCCCAGTCGATTCACAGATATACGCCATACAGCATCTCTTACGCGACTAAAATATCAATTGTAGTATCACAAATGGCCAGTGGGTGGGGCTGCTAACCTGCTCGCACTGGCCATACAAGTCGATGAGGGGGTAGCAAGGGGTGGGGATGTCTTGAGCGGCCACGCCCTGGTCCATGCCATTGACGTAGAGGTGGAGGTAGCCGGCAGCATCCACCAGGAGACCCAGGACTGTCCCTTCAGGACACGTGTCCAGGTTGGGTCCATAGTTTTCACAAATCTGTCCAGGGTGTCGAGGATTAGGGTTTAGAGAAGCAGACAAGTGACAAAGCAGCTGAGAGGAAATGACAAGTGGCAGGTGGGCTGTACTTAATAACTAAAACAAAACATATCTCAAGATCTACCAAGGACCTTCTAGCTATTAAACACCAGGCCGAGAGGCTGAGAAGAGCGAGTGGTCCCCGGCGAGCTACCTTGAGAGAATTGTGGAAGACGGAGTCGCGCTGCAGCAGCCATGCCGAGCGCTTCAGGCAGCACGCCGTCGACGGGAAGTTCAGCCGGTCGGGGGAGTGGCCAATCACCCCCAGCGACAGAGATGAGGTCCACGACAGGTTCAGACGGTCGATCTGGAACTGGGAAGCCCACCAGCCGCACCAGTAAACACATCACAGACATAGAAATACTGAAGTCCACCACAGAGGTCAGCACGTTTGGAGAAAGCTGGTCACCAATGTGGTCTTGGACCTCGGTGTCCTTTAAATTTCTGCTCCTAATCAGATTTTGAATAAAGTACATTAATAATGTTCTATTTTATGTGTTGCTTAAACGTCTAGCATATAAATGAATTGAATTCCACAATGCAATTACCCTGCAGTTCACACCTGTGCCATTTTCTTGCAATGTGCCGCTGTATTACTGTATTTGTTATACTCACACAGACACACAAACAAGCCCGTGTGCGCACACACACACACACACACAGGTCACGCCACCCTCACCTGGAACAGCTGTTGCCGGGGGAGAGGCTGTGCCGAGACC
>JAABNX020000002.1:25663366-25681020 GCA_015163995.2 Mormyrus lacerda | reverse complement strand
GGCCCTGGAGGGCTACTATCCAGTAGGTTTTCTATCCTACCTGGCTTCTGATGAACCACCCCTGCTCCTGGTATTTACCCAACAACAGGTGTGGCTCATTAGAAGCCAGGTAGGATAGAAAACCTACTGGACAGTAGCTCTCCAGGACTGGAGTTGGAGACCCCTGGTCTAGGGAGTACAGTAACAGTTAGGAAGCATTAGATTTCTGAGTGATGGGGTCTAATGTGGCATCTACTCACCCATGTCTGGCTCTAAAGTGTTGGGGAATTTGTCTGGTCGACTCTGACCCAAAGGGAGCTCAGGCACTGAGTGGGAAAAGTAACCAGGTGTTAGGATCACTAAAGAAGCTGTAACTGGATGACAGTGGATAACACTGCTTTGCAAAAAGTACAACATCAAGGGTGTTTCAGGGAAAGATGAGACATTGAGATGTCACTTCAAACAAACACGGAAAGCTGGCAGCAAACCTACCTTCTTCCACTGTGCCATTCATGGTAACTACAGTCCCCACCCCCTGGTCCTCGTGGGTCCTGCAGAGCTCCACCTCTTGCTCGGCCGAGAGGGGTGGTGGCTCACAGCTGACCACGGTGACTTGAGTGCACTTTCCGTATAGGTCAACCACAGCCCACAGGCGCGTCGGTAAGCCAGTGGCAGCTGCGCCACAGTCCTGCCCGTTCACCCACAGGTGCAGCTCCCCCTGGCTGTTACGCTGGATCCCCACACGGTCGCCCTCACCCAGCTGGTCCAAGTCGCGCCCGTACTCCTCCAGCACGGAACGGCCGTCCATCAGCACTGAGCAGCCCGACACGATCCAGGAGCCGCCCTTCAGGCCCGTGGCGCTGCTCGGGAAGTCGAGACCTGCCGGGTCCAGTGCCGTCACGCCAATTTCGATGGAGCCGCTCCACGAGTTCACCTATCGGAGAAATGTGAGCGAGTCGGAAAACCAAGACCATTTCATTCAATGATTTGCCGGAAAAATTAATTTTGTCAACAAATTAGCGAAACACAGGAGCTCATCGCAGAACAGGCTTCCTTTTGGGCGGCTGCCAGGACCCCAGTTGGAACACTCTGGAAAAATCACGTTATATCAACCTCTGTGGCTCCATCAGCTAACAAATGGGGCTCCTGGTTTTAATGACTCTAACTGTACATCCATGTCACAGCAGAAGCCTTGCACCATTCCCAGAGCCACCCTACGGCCAAACCCACCACACCTACCTGCTAATTAAGGAGTGCATGTTATGGCACAGATTGGGGTCACAGGCCTTAACCTTTAACAGGCAGTATTTGGCGCGTCACTTCGATTTACTTTGTCAGCCATTGTATCTCCTGTCCACTCGACTTGGGCGGTATCTATTTTTCATATTGTCGAATCGTTCAGACAGACTTCTGCATACTTCATTTTGACGGCATTTTGAAAAGCAATGCTATTCCAGTATATTAAAATCTTGGCAATAAAATTTGTCAAGTGAGGGGGAGGGAATTCCCCACAATGAAATTCACTGCGCGGTTTGCCATATTACCGTAACATTGCCGAAGAAGCCTACTGTCCACCTAAATCTCATCATTACTTATTCATCCAGCTACAGCCTGTCCTCACACTGTGCTCATGTCATAGGAGCTCTACTGGCTGCCTTGGATGAAGGCATCTGCCAAACGTGAACAACCTCATACGAACAGGAGATCCGGGACCAGAATGGGCAGGATGCGTTGGAGCATCCCGTCGCTTCTGGACTCCACAGAACAAACCAAATTGTAAATGTTAGCATTTATTTAGGGAATATTATGCCTCGGGGCACTTGGTGTGGGGGGGTGGTGGGGGGGGCAGCCAGGCGAGACCAAGGTAGGTAGATCAAGGACGGTCAAGGGACAGGAGGAGCATGATAGCAAACAAATCGGAGGATTAGGGGAGGAGCCAGACATGAGGGATCCAATGAGGGGCTGAGGATGAGAAAGACAAGGGGAACAGAGAGTGTAAGAGACTGTAAGGCTGACAATTGCCAACACAGCCTGTCACTCTGCTGCACCACCCCCGCAGTGGTTAGGTCACAGGCAGAGAAGTAAACAAAACAATAAAACAAATAATGAAGACAAATGGGGGATCAGTAACAGGTCATAAAACACAGCACACACTGCATAAGCTGGCACAATGCACACACACAGCGATAAGGCAGCAGGCTGGAGCCAGATCACGCTGTAAATCCATCTTGCACAGTTCTGACAGAGAAAGCATTTTCGGTTGACTTCGCCTCCACGGCCCCTCACCCCGATGGCATCCAAACAGACCGCCTCCACCCGCCGCTCTCACTGATCCATTTATCCTCCCACAAGATGGAAGCCGTGTTCCGGTCCCTCCTGCGCCCCAACCCGAGGCCGCTGCAGCCTGTCACACGCCCCGGCCCCAGTCACACCTCGGAACATTCCAGATGCTGAGGGTCCCACGGCATGTGCTCGGAAAAATGGTGCGTGAAAGGAACACGCACACTTTGCATAATTACATTGCAGCCTCTTAGGTGTCACCAGAAGCGAGAAACAGATACTGAGTGGCCTTACAGTCCGGCCAGCTAAATGTTATTTTAGCACTTAAGTGACATTTGCGTACCATGCCGCTCGGCAGGCGTACGGCACCGGCTGCACCGCGGATCAGAGAGGGAAGTGGGGAGCCAGGGTCACACTCAGGCTGAGTACACTGCACTCTCAGTACCAGAGAGGCTCACCAAGTCAGAACCGGAGGATAACATGGAATATAGACAAAAATATTAGTTTAAGTCTGGCAAAGACATGCACAGATCCGGCCATGAGGCTACCAGATGGACAACACTGATCACATCACTCCATAACGGTAAAATGAACCTACACATCCCTCCCCCCACCCAGCAAAGGGATTCAAAAGCACCCCCCAAACCCGACTGGCCCATCGTACAGAGAGTTGCTGCCATCTGTTTAGTGCCCTTTAACAGACGCAAAAAAAAAAAAACACCATTAGGCAACAGGACCAGATTATTTCTGCACTAAAAATATACATAATTTAAATCATTATACTTTAGTGAACGGCAGTAATGCACATCACTCCTCTTTCAGAGAACGGAAGGGGGTCTTGGTTATGAAGTGACGACTCCTTTTCTAATTTACGTCCCTCATAAGGGTTTTTTTGACAAGAACGGAAAGGTTTATTTGCAACATTCTGTAATTCTAAACCAAGCTGGAAGATGCATTGAAAATGGCAATTCGGCAGAAAGGCAGATCCTGTGGGCACAGTCAGATTAGGATGCCCTGGCAGTGATACTGGTGCACAGCGGTGTGCGGGCTGGGGAACGGACAGGTGTGAGAGGATCCTGCCGTGGTTTGGTTTCCGCACCTAGAGAGATTTTGGCGGTCAACATAGAAAACGCATGGTGCTGTGCATCTCTGTAAGGACGTGCAGCCACAAGCGTAGTGCTGCGCTGGAATGGGACATCCTATTTAAACACACTGAAAGCACAACTCTACTAACTAGGACCAAATCACCTTTCCACACATGCACAAATCAGTAATAATGTCAAATATCCGCATTAAATTGCATTTATTGTTCTTTTTTTTAACCAAAATGATGTACAGATAAAGCATGGTCACAAACTCCCTGAAGCAGCTGGGGTAAGGGCCTTGCTCAAGGGCCCTGCTCAAGGGCCCAAAGGCGTAACCTGCTGATTTGAACCGGCGACCTTCCGAACGCGGGCACAGCGTCCTAAAACAGAGCTAAACAGCGCCCCTTTTCTTCTGTCAAATACAAGGCCCTTCATTTAATTTGCAGCCCTTAAGCAACCCTAAATATGGAAACAACAATGTCACGCAAAAGGCCCGAATACCTACTAGTACTACTAGTAACATCTCAATACATTTCTCATTGATGTCTATACGGCTGGTGGGGTAAGTGCTCACCCACATGCCTGTGATGGTCGCCGGGTTCTGCAGCTCCTGCTTCAAACACGGACCATCCGCAAGGGCTCTGCATGATCCTCGAAGACGGGGGTGCACGCAAGCCGGTCACATCGCTCTCCAAATTCACAACTACAAATTCTCCCGTGACAAAACATATGACAGCTCTGCATGGCCACCTATGCGGTGTGTGGGCAAGTATCAGCGCATCGCGGCGGGCTTACGCACGAAATCCTCTTCACCTGAGGCGATGAGTGCCTTGGCCAGGCTGTTCAGGGAAGCACCTGCTCCTGCCAGACCCTCAAAAACGGTGCACGGACATCAGCTATCAGACTCTCCCACCAGCAGCTATGCGGCTGTTACCTACAGGCTGACTGCTTTGTAACTGCAGATACATTGAAGGTACAAGGTGGGGAAACTAAGTCACCAAGGGCATCTAGTTTTGCACGATCGTCGCATAAGAACGAAACACATGCAATACTCGCCAACTTCCAGCCAGGGAGGCATGCAGATAGCTCCGGACCCGCTCCCATTAGCTAGCTGCATTCCAGGCACTGCCTCGCATACATTGAGGATTCAGGACTCCTTTCGTCCGCTTGTTTACCTTTTTGTCGATTCGAACCGTGAAGACATCACGGTCCCGGAGCGGCTCTCGACTTAAAACCAAGCCATGATTGAATTCCTGGACCGGCTGGTTCCGCTGGGCGGTTCGATTGGAGTTCGACAGGCCGATCAGTTTTCCGCTGCGGGGATGCAGCTCAGCCGCCATCTTCCCTGGGCGGCACGGTTCGCGACACTCGATGCTTTACGACAGTAAAAAAAAGGGCCGCTTCACCGGCACCTTTTAGAAACCCACGGATCGTTTGCCGACAGAAGGTCAGGAATAATCACATGTTTCCGTGCTTTACGGTAGTGTGGCACTAGTTGTTATTTTGTACTCAGCGGTAATATGACTGCGTTCTGTCCAAAAAACGATTGTATGCTGTCCCATTAAAGATGATATTATTTTGTGGCAATTAACCGTGAGTTTGTTTCCATCTAAATAACACTAATAACGCAATTGAACAGACAGTTTGCCCTCTTCCAAGCATATTTTGCCTTACAACCCCACCCCATGTCATAAATAATACCCAACACAACGTAAATCTGTTATGATGACTCTGCAGATCTGACCGTAGCATTTAATATTACTGAGTGATACAATAACTTGTGTATGTTAATTGTCGCACAAAGTCTTTAGTCAGTAACTTCCCGTGGATTAGACTTCAATAATTTTAGATATCCATTTATCCAAAATAAATAATTTAAATGTTCATGTGTGCAAATTTTGTGTATGGTTAGTTGCTATCAAATTGTTATTACAATTTGTGTACATTGTCCGTAGCAGTAGTTCGCATATGTATAATGATTTTTGTACAAATGGGAATATGGAAAAAACACCTCCGAATGTTATCCGCAGATAATGCATATCATTGTGACGTGAAAAGGAGCGTTCTAACCCGGTGAAATTTCACGCACCTTTCGTCTGCTATACAATGATTGCTGAATTGCTTTTGTAAGAAACATATGCCTGTCATATTGTCTTACTTATTTCGCAAACTTATTTTTATCTCTTCAACTACCATCCAAAATCACGCTAAATTCCGAAGACGGCGTTGCTAATAGACTGCCAGACACGAGTGGACCGTTAACTGTGTCAAATGGTGTGAACAGCACCAACGACAGCAGGGGGCAGCATTGTAAGGGTCGACACAGTGAAGAGCTAATCTCAGTGAGACATTCCCATGCAGACTGTCTCCCGAGCTCCATGCCCTCAGGTCTCCTGATACTGTTCAAAGAAAACACTGGCTGTACTCATCAGTCTAAGACAACCTGTCAAAACACACTGTTTTATTTTATTTTTTTAGTATTTGCCAGTAGTCACAATCTTTATCCTTTCCAATAGATTAAACAATCCATGTCTTCTGTGTGTAGTGCTTTGGCTCTTTTTGCATCAAAAGCTATGGATCATATCCTAGAACTCCAAATGGAAACAGATTTATTATACTGTAGATTAACTATTCAGTTCAATCAACAAATAAATGTAACAACTGAAGGTGGAGATAACTATGTAAGGGGAAACTTTTATTTACATTTATGTTATCAGAAGTAGAATCACGCAAAATGTCTCAGTCAACTCAGAATATGTAGTATATGTGAAATACAGGAAAATAATAGTCAATAGACAGTACTTTGTCCACAATGCTCACTGTGTAGCAACGCCATTCAAAACTGTGGTTTTTATTGGTGCCCTGGTTCTGTGTGTGTGTCTGACTTCTGCACATTTTCCTTTGGGTTTTCCTCTGTCCTCTGAATTCCCATAGATGAATCAGCATCTCTAAATTGCATTTATTTTGTTGGTTTCCTGTGATGGATTGGCCTCCTACCCACAGTGTCCCCTTGTCCCGTCTGCTAGCTTGGTTAAGTTCCAGGATTGCTGCAACATTGCACCGGTTATGGAAAATGGATGTTCGGAATGAAAACAATTCAGGACCAAAGCTGGTAGGCACTGACACTGTTCTCTGCAGGGCAAAAAACACAGTCCAGTTTGCAAAGGAATGGAAAGACTGAATGAACGCTGGTCACTCACCATGTCGACCTTATGTGAGACCTAGAAGAGATCCAGAAGCTTTGGAAGAATCCTTCAACTTGTGTGGTATTTATTTATATAATGAGATAATTCTGTCTAACTTTCATTTGCACAGTTAAAATGCGTCTGTTTCTGTTGTCGTATCAATTGAAGTATAAATATCTTGCTAAAATTTTCAAAATTAATTGCCCTCAAGAATTCTTAGGGTCTTAGATTTTTTATATTCTTTTTCACTGTAATACTTTATATATTTCTTTCGAGCTGGGTAATATACCATGAATAATTTGTGACAAGGAGTGAAACATCAGGAGTGACAGTGTGACACTTCTTGACCATCTTAGACAAAACAAGATTTGTTCTAAATATCAGGTTTTCGCTTGGTAACTACCTGAAATGAAACTGATTCTAGACCTTTCTTTTCAGAAAAGACTGTGAAAAGTATATCGTCTAAGTTCAGTAGAGATGAAAAAGAATGTACATTCTTCCTACATTCAGAAATAGATGCACATAAACGTTTATAGTTCTGTTTGGTGTTCAGCGAGCCTATTGATGCTAACCGCAAAGCTCTTGAGTACATCTTAATCTCTCTGCTCATCTGTGCTACTTTCTTTTTCAAAATGTAAACGTTTCCCGTGTCGTTTCAGTTTGATCTGCAGTAAGGGCTTTGACTAGGTTGGTGCTTGTGTACAAAGTACCAGGTCCTCATGTGGCATTTGGCATTAGGACTCAGGGCCAACAGAAGCCAAACTAAATGGAGGAGTGTGAATCTGAGATAAGTGAGACGTCACTCTTTTGGCTGTTGTTGTGAGAAACCCAAGAAGCTTTGATGACACGGGTCATACCCAGCATTTGTATGGTTGCATACTTTATTACAACAAGGGGTTTTGTTCATCCTTCAGGTTATAAGACAGTGCCCTTAATCAACCCCACTTTCTTGTGCTTATAGATCTTGCAAGATTGCTTTACTCTGTGTTGGGTGCTGCAATCAAAACACCTGTCTCTAGATTGGTGTCCTATCTGCAATTCTATCTAAACCTCAAAATGAGAACATCTTATCTGTGTATAAACTATGTTGTTGGGGCCAGTATAAATAGGCATGTAGGTAGAAGGATGAGGGAAGTACCATGTGACCTGGGGACTTTTGAGGGTGAAGTGTCAGTTGAGCAACACGTCGGTGTGCAAAAGGGACAGCAGAGGGCGGGCGCATGGGTGAAGAATGGAGCGGCTTCAAAGGCAGATGCCATTGTGGCTTTCAAATGGGCAGCAAAGAAGCATTAACACGCGATGTAAACGGACAAATGGGCAGACTTGATGGAAAAAAACCATGGCAGCCTGACAATGTAAAAGGGGGCAAATGAGGAAACCACAGCAATGGGCCAGAGCGAAAGTGACAGGACCCCTCGTACTTTCCGATAACAGGCTCGACACACTTGTAATAGACATGATCTAAAACCCTGATGAAACATAGTGCAATATGTTGGAATAAATCGCTATTAAATTTACTTCTGAATGTTTGCCTAGTGCAAAATGGAACAGTACGATGCGCAGTGAGAACTGCCAACAGTTATATTGTCTGCTTAAAGTATTTTGTTTCTTCTTACTTCTTGTGGCTCTCATTCGTATGTTTGTATCGCAAACACATTTGAGCATGTCTTTTCGTGTAATCCTTGGATCTACTTTGATTCAAAGCACATGGAAGCAAGAACCAGGTACACCCTGAATAAGCCTATCTGGGGAGAAGAAAAGACGTCACAAAAACAGATCTGGGGTCAGTTTCAGACCTGCAAGTTATCCACCCTCTGTGCCCGGTCACTGTTATTGCAAAATACATACTGTTGATCATAAATTATGAGATTTCTGTCTGATAATATACAAAAGCAGAAAATGGAAAAACAGAACAAAGATTAGCCACACAAATCTTTGGTCAGGGATGATCATCTGCACAGTATTTATTGAAGTAATCTCTGAAGGGCCTTTGGTTAAATTTCATTCAATCTCCGTCTTAGTTAATTGTCCATATTTTATAGAACAGGTCATGTAGATCGCAAATGTTGCATAATACCACTTTATAGGAAGCGGAGGTTATGTTGGGAGGTCTGGACAGAAGATGTGGAAGACCAGATGCAGAATGTCTTCCTTAGCATCCCGTGGTGAAGGTCATGGGGTCAGAAGTGGAGCACTGAGGAACATGGAAAGAGTAACTGGGAGTGAAACAAGGACAATGGCCTGGAAGACAAGTCTGAGGTCACTGAAGGGTCAGATGAACCATGAAAGGTCACTGAAGGTCAACAATCAGCAGTAAGCAAGGGTGAGGATTCAAGCAGGTCAGGCGAGGCAGGGCAGCTGTGTGATGAGATAGATCTATGTTTGTAGAGGGCATGGTCCAAATCTAATTCCCGGTCCTGAATTCTGATCCCCCATATGCAGCCGTACAGATACTGAGAGTCACTGGTGTTTGCACTGTAGTCTGTGAGGAAGAGAAGACCAATGAGAAGACAAGTTAGTCACAGCTGCGGTTTAAGGGTATGGACTCAAATCTCAAAATTTGTCATTTAGGGCTCCAGCATCAAATATTCATTCATCTGTCTTATAAAACTACTTGTCCCATGCAGGGTTGTGCAGGTCTGGAACTGCAAAATCCACAGGCACAGAGCCTGGGAGGAGACTCAAACGCTGAACTGAGACCCAGAGGTGTGAGAGAAAAGGGCAAACCAATGTGCCAAAGTACTAGACAGTTCTCTTTGGACTAGTGGAATTTTAGGCTTAAAGAACTGCTCACCTGGTACACCTCCAAAGGCCAGCAGCATGCCATCATCCCAGATGTTCAGCCAATTATGTGTGTCATCTCTGAGTTCTGTGACGACTTTGTTACCCAGTGCAATTTGCATTGCATTCTCTGATAGGTTTAGCAAGAGATCATTTTGAGCCAATGACAGACTCTCTGTCCGTTCACCAAATGTCACTTCCAGCTTCTGTGGAGAAAAGATAAACATATCCCAATATAATGAAATTCTGACCGTCATCTTAGGTAATATGTTCACGTCATCCCAGAAACATTTTGAAAACATGTTGATCTTGCATTGATGCCTGATTCTGGGCAGCAAACAACAGCTGTGCTATACTTTTGCAAAACATATAAAATGTGACCCTGGCTAGGATCCCGTACCTGTGTTTGGTTCTGGGCGGAAATGGTAAGTACAGCTTTGTGCTGGGAGTTCAGTATGGCCAGAAGGGTACCAGTCCAGTCGCCTATGTGCCCGTCTATTCCTATGGTGATGCTTCTGCCAGCTCCCTGCTGTGTGGGGTAGTCTGTGATGGTGTAAAGGGTACAAACTGTCACACGGCTTAAATGCTCTTATACCCTTAATTTTTCCTCCCTTGCTTATTGGGGACGCAGGGGTCACAATTGCACCCCCTACTGGTCAGATGAAAATGCCATTGAAACATATTAAGTTTTATAATGCCATTACTAAGGTGATCTGATGGAAGTGGCCCACATTATTACTTAAAAAAGTACATTTATTTAGGGGTGAGGGAGCTAAAGACCCTCTAAGAGCCCTAGCTCCGCCCCCCTGCCTTATCCTGTCTATCAATGGCAAACATCACATTCTCCTGTCACATAAAGTAAAAGCAGAAGAAGTTAGAATAGATGTCCAGTAGGGGACACTCTTCTCTTTAAATAGTGCAGGAAGACTGTTTGTCCAGTAGGAAGCACTCTTCTCTATAAACAGTGCAGGAAGACTGTTCCTTCTGATGAAACACTGGTCCAACCAAGGGCTACCACTGTATCTTTATAATAAAGTAATCTTCAGGAAAAATTTTAAATCCCAAAGAATAACATTCAATTAAATTCCTCACTTGATCATCAGAGGTGTGGTGAGCTGGTTAGCAGCTATACATCCCCTAAGTAGATACAGTTTGAAGGTGGCTTAGGTGAGTTTTTCCTACCCAAATAAGATACAAAGCACCTGTCGAAGCCCATTGATGCTCTAGGTCCACCAGCTCCCCCGGACAAAATGATATTGGTTTGTGAAGTCAGCACCCCTGCAGAAGATGGCACTCAAGGTGGCCATCTATGTCATTTAACGGGGTGACCAGCACTGATAAATATGTCTGACTCCCTACAAAACAACAGAAAACCCCGCTCCTCACTGCAGTGCCTCCCTTAACCCAGAATTTCCACAATTGGGAGGGAGCAAAATCTGTCTGTGGGTCCCCGAGGATCGGATTGGGAATCACTGCTTTAACCTCTCACCAGAAGTGTTAAAAACAGCCAGGCCTGTCCCTGGGAAGAAGCTGCCCCTTCGGATATGGCTGAAGCAGGCCCGGGGCTCCCCCACCAGGTCCGTGTCCCAGGGCTGGCTCAAATTCAGCCAGTTCCCCGTTCTCACGCAGCCGTCCATCTCCAGCCGCAGCTGCCTCACAGAAGAGAGACGACGAGGAAGATTCCGAGTCAGAAACGGCACGCAAAACAGAATGAGCTATGAATCTTTGAGGCTCGCCACTGCCCCCTGCTGACGGCTGATTGAAAACTTTCATAAAGGGTGACTCCTGACCGAGTTGAAAAGCTCCAGGTCTTTGACCAGGATGCCCCCCAGGGACAGGCGAATGAGTCCCGTGGTGTCCTGCTGGGCATGCTGGGAATGCAGCCCCACCACCAGTGATTTAGTGCCGTTCACCTCCAGGACCACGGACTGACCTTCGCTGCGCAGCTGCAACTTGGGGGGAGGGGGGAACACAAAGGGAAGCTGTAATATTATAAACGGTGAAGAAGCACATGGAACATGAAAGACCAATGACCTCGAGTGACCTTGAGTGACCTTGAGTGACCTCGAGCGACCTTGAGCGGCCTTGAGCGGCCTTGAGCGACCTTGTCCTGATGTGTTTCAGCTGTTATGGGAATTATAGGGCAAGCTGAAATGTCCCCCCTCTCCCTATTTTGGCGAAAAACTTTGGCAATAAAAATAGTTTATAGCAAATAGGATGTGTTCCATACGGTGGCCTGGCATAGTGCCCTGGGTTTCCCCTCCCCTGTGCCCTGTCCCTTGTGGTGCAGACTCCAGGCTGCCCACAACCCCTTCCTGACTGATGGTTAGACAGTCTCACGAATGCACAATAAAATCTTTGGCCAGCAGAAGACCTGCTACGTGGTTTCGTGTCTGCTTAGACGATCGGTAATTGGCGTTTTGAGCCTCTCAGAGGTGCTAATTAAAACTCCCTTGCTCTGAAAGCTCTAATGAGCAGCCCTTGAGTCATGGGACACAGTTGGTCTCATACCTGGTGCCAGTGGCCGTCATTGAGCCTGGGACCCCCTGTCACAGCGGCCATCATTCCACTTTTCCTGATTTGCATCTCGGGAACGCCACCGCGCAGACCCAGCACGAACCATTCGGCACCAGCGTGCGTGTCCCCATACAGAACCAGGCCCTCGGGGTCCAGGGTCCGGAACTCGAATGTGGACCTGATGCTGCAAGTGGGCGGCACAAACCATGACGCACCTTTCAGTGATTTCAAAAAATCAAAAAAAAAAAATTTCGTCTGCCTATCGTTCAATGCACAGTTCCATACATTATAACTACTTGCATGTCAGTGAATTCACTTTTGTACATATTCATTGCATATTACATGTCATGTCACTTGTTTATGTTTGCGCTATTCATTCATTCATTTATTCATTCGTTGACAATAATGAATTGAATCTTTGAATGATTGTAACTGCGCAGGAACGGCAATGCCTTACATGCAGTAGATAATATTAAGGTCATCTGTACATTCCACAGAGGTTTGGATAGACTGACCTTGTGACCTCTGTCAGATTGGCTTTCATGTGCATCAGGGGCGTCTTCAGTCCCCAACTCTGTCCAAGGTCCAGGGGGCCATTTCCCGATATAAGCCTCTGTAAAACACCACACTGCCCTGTCATATCCTTACACACAAACACACACACACACACACACACTACACACTGTAATATCCTCACAGCATGCGTCACAAACGGACACCTACCTAGTATACACATACATACAACGCAACACACCTCTATCAGACACTTGATTGATCATACTGATGGGTGGTACATGACTCAGAGGGTCTCTGTGTCATCAGAAGGTCTCTGGTTTGAATCCTGTATTCAATAAAATAATCACATTGCCAGCAAGTATTGAGCAAGGCCCTGAACCCGCTGTTCCAGAGTGTCAGATAAATGGCTGACACTATACTGTGACCCCAAGCCCCATACTTCCCTGTGTATGGGTTTACCCCGAAACAGGAGATGGAATATGCAAAAAAAAAACAAAGAATTATGTACTTGTGCAAATCACAGAATAAAGCGTCTCATCACTCAGGCACACAATATTGTCACAACATTATAGACACACACACACACCACCACGCAATATACACCCTGCCGTACACAACACATACAGAACACTTCCTTCCTGTTATGCACACTGTCCGAGAGGTCACACTCAAACAGAGAAAAAAATGCTTCATCATACAGTTATACATAGAAACGCATTTCGTGGAGACTCTGATTCCAGCTGCCAGACGTATCAGTTCAGGAAATTCACACAGCGACACCATCTTGTGCAAAACAGTGAGATGTCTTTATATTGCTCATTTATTAAGGAAGCTCTTTGCGGCTGTATATCCATGACCTATTGACACAAGTGGATCTTATATGTTTCTTTATGTACTTGCAATCATAAGATAATTTTTTCACTATTTGTTATTTATTCTCCTGAGAAGAATTGTATGGTCAGCATCAGTTAGTGAATCCTTACATAATCGTGAAACTGAATCGTGCTAAAAACTCAGACTCTATGTTCAGGGGATGAAGAAAAATGAAGTTTGAAGTTTATGTGATAGAAGAAAAACATGAAAAAATAAAAGAAGCTGGTTTTTCCATTGCGAGAGGAAATGGACTTACCCTCCCGACCCCGGGCTCCTCTGCTGCTTCTTGCGTGCGCTGGACCAAACTCACACACAGCAGAACGAGAAGCAGAAACTGCGGGTCCATTCTTTAGCGGGGCACGCGACCGCAGCGCCGTGGGAGCCCTCGCTGTGGGCTTCGCCGTGAAAAGCCAGCATTTGTGCCTCTGCTCTGTCGCCTCCCTTCTGACCTGCTGGAGGCCTACCAGGACAAACACGTTGACGTTTTACTCCCTGGAAAGTATCGATCGGCAGAAGCACGTTTGTGTCAATCTGCCTGCTTCTCTCGCCATGCCTTTCTGTACGGGTCAGGTGACAGCGGCTGGGTCATTGGTGCCAGTCCCCAGAATCCCAAATAGAGTTTGTTATGCCGATTCTTAGTTTGCCACACACTTAGTGGAAACAGGACTCGAATGTGATTCTTTCAAGGACATAAATCCACCTTTTTCTGCCTCGTATCTTGATCAGCCTCATGGGAAGATCTGAGGCCTATCCCAGATGGCACAAGGCTGGGGAACGGGGAACATGCTCACACATTAGCCAACTTAGCCTAGCTGTATAACCTAACTTTGTCATAGGGCTGTAGGAAACAGGCAGCATACCTCAAGGTAAACTTGTGTGACACAGGTAGGACATGTCAACCCCATACAAATACAAAAGGGTATTCAAACACCCAGCCCAGGAGGTGCGAGGCCACTGTGCCACCCCCACTGAAAAACATTCAAGGACAAAGCTACTCATGACTGTCTCCTGGCACTACACCTAGTATAGTATTAGTGTTGTATTACTATTTTACATTTCATATTCTCGGTACTAAGCCTGATTTAATAATTATTGCTTATTAAATTATTCGTAAAATCCCTTTCAGAACCCCTTATTGATTACAGAGTATATTAAAGCTTATTATCTTATCACTGTTTACACTATGTGTAGTAATGTTCAGAGTGGGTGTCTGCAGTGGTTTTTTTTAAGTGGGACTGTCATTTGTTATTACAAAAACACACAAACCAGGGCCGAGACCCCCCCCCCCCCTTCAGTAGGAAGTGCTTCTTAACTTGCCATCTCTGCTTTTTTGCTGAGCAGGGTGGGCTTGTGTAAGTATGTTTGCAATGCTGGTGACCTTTGTATACGCCGACTGTTGTTTACTTGCCTGTTACAGGGAGACCTTGACTCACTCACGAGGCAGGCCCGAAGGCCTCTTTGATCCTGACATGTGGGTGTATTCTCTTTACGGGGCCTTCTAGCAAACACACTCATTCGACACGATGCACGGTGTCTCTTTGTCACCTCAAAAAGTGCATGGTGCAGATCACAGCAGGGATTGGGGCAAGGGGGCGGGGGGGGGGGGCGTCAAGGATTTACTTCTTCTGCTGCAGGGTAAACCACTTCAATGACTCAATTTCTTACACAGAGCTAATAATGTTTTTAAATGGCTTAGGAAATTTGACAAATTATATTGAATATGTGTAGTCTGCATGCTCTTCCTGTGTTACACAGGTGTCTTCTAGGAATTCTGGTTTCCTCCCACCATCAAAGGCCATACAGCTTGGTGATTTGGGATCCATAGCGTGTGTTTGTGCCTTGTAATGAGCTTGCATCTTATCCAGGATGTTCCCCTGCCTTGTGCCCTGTACTGGTATAGGCTCCAAACCCCTCTCCCATGCCCCTGTACTAGATATGAAATCGGGAGATTGATCGATATTTGTATCTATAATTTATTATGCATTTTCTACATACAGTTTAGCAGAATAAACCACTCTCTGGGAATGACAGACAAAATGGCTGAGGGATTCGTATGAAATCCATGCATCGTTTCCCAAAATCAGTCAGGTGCCTGTGAGTTACTAGTTGCTTGCAGTGAGAATGTGTTCTCCAATTGGTGCTTGGCCGCTTGATGCAGTGGCTGAATGGTAGTTTGAAAGTGGGAGGAGTGGGCCGTGCATGTAGAGGAATAGCTCATATTAGGTTCTCTTTGTAGATAAGATATGTCTGTGAGCAGCTGTTTTGTAATACCGGACTGGAAACGGTTAATGCAGGGGGTCACTTTGATGTGTTTGGAATTTGGTTTTGTAACGTGCAATAAAAAGTACCGATGTTTGTCCCTGTCATCTGAAAATGAGCTGAGGAATCTCCTACAAAAGCCTACGTGCTGAAAAAAAAAGTGACTGAGGTCTACCGTCATTAGACCCTGAAGCCAGCCTTATTAAACCAGCAGGCTGTGTTTACATTAAATCGCTATCTCCCTCTAGTGGAAAAAATTAACATGACAGTAAAATTAACATCCATCAGAGTTCATAGACGATGGGCCTTCATTTGTGTCACAATAATTTATAGCTGTGACCATCAGTCTGTCAAAAATATAAGAAGAAAATGCCATTAATATATGGATTTATCTGCAGCATTGCATCGCAAAGTTATGGCAAAGCAGCTCTTGGAGAGAAACAGCAGTTAATGGGACATTATAACTGAGCAACCGACAGACAACGGACTGGGTCATCAGGTTAATACTTTATTTGTTTGATTGTAGCGGGAAGGAAGAAAACAGGAAAAAAATGAGGAATGAATGAAGTAAAATTATGAAGAGACAGAGGGTCGGATCGGTAGGGTCATTTGTGGGTACAAGCCTTTGTCAGACCTGTGACAGAACTGAACTTTATCCCATATTCGTAAACGGCCTGTTCTACCTCCCTCCCTCCACTACGACTTTGGACCAGTGTCAGAGCACGACGGAGGTGCAGATTTCCCAAATTCACCTGCCTAATTGGACTCCTCCAAGCTTCCTCGTGAGATGAGAAGTTGCACGTCGTGTCAAACTCAAGCTCGCTTATCAACCTCTTACAGCCCTCAGAAGTCAGCATCAATACTTAAGCACAGAAATGGAATGCCACGTGATTCAGGGTAAAATTAACTTAACATAATTTCACCCCTACAAACAGGAATATCAGGTCCTCCTGTTCTAACACTCAACCTCACGAGTCACCTGATCAACTAGAGAGTGCCAAACAGGCATGTACGTGCAAAACCCCTGAAGGTCGCCGTTGTGGGAAATATGTGGACACACAGCATGACTGGTTGGGTCTAGAGACATAATCACAGGCCCACACAATTCACGTCACCATAACATGAAGCCATTCTGAGGGTTTTCTTAATGCTTTCATTTTCAAAACACGAATATAAACGACTATAAATACAAATATAACTATAGGTGCGATTAATATAAGTTGAGTTTCTTTAGGATTTGTTAACAAAATAAATGCAAGAAAAAGTCAGTAGTAATGTGCTGTAGACACAGGGCCTGCTTTTTAATTTGCTTTTTTAAAAATAATTTTTAAAAAACAGGTGCAAATTTTTACACCAGTGCAAAAGTTCGCCAGATCGGGGGAGATGTGTTTGACCTTTGACCATTTTTTTTTTGTTTTCTTTAACGAACCAAAAGGCTTGTAACCACACCGAGCCATATGAGTGCTATGGCTTCACCTCCTGGTACAGGCACAGCAACGTAAAAGGTGTTGGGGGGGGGGGTAAAGTGCTGGGGGAGAAAAAAAGTGGGTGGAGTTTTAGAAGGACAGCTCCCGTTGTGGTCATGAACACATGGAAGCCTTGTTTTGTTTTTGGTTTCAAATTTTGCAAATATGGGAAGGGGTGGGGGTGAAATATAGGTGGAGATCAAAAAAGAATCAAAAGATGGAGGGGAGAGTAGTAACTAATACAAACGAAAGTGAAGACATACCAGAGTTGATACTGTAAAGAAGCAAGTCTTGCTCATGCTTTGTAAATACAGAACCCAACACATGTTCCTACAGGACTACTGTATATATACCAGACCATTCAAAAGTGACTGTAGATCTTTAACATATTATTATTCAAGTCAGAAAACATAATCCATCTACTTTTAGTTGTTATTGTTTTTTTTTGTTTCTTTTTTGTACTTCATCAACCTTGTGACTAAATTACATTCATTTTTTTTCTGTGTATGCAAACCCCTTTTTTACAGAACTCTCTGTCTGGTAACAAGGAAAAAAAAAACCGCAAAACAAACGGAAGGTTGTGTGTTAAAAAAAAAAAAACGGGGAGATACACATGAAAGAGAGGTCACAAGGGACCGGGGAAGTCCGCCGTGGTGGGCTGGACCCCCCGCCCCGCCCCGGCCCGCCCGCCTCGCCCCGCCCTGCCCCATCCC
>JAABNX020000002.1:25622074-25646023 GCA_015163995.2 Mormyrus lacerda | reverse complement strand
CCCCCCCCCCCCCCCCCCCCCCCCCCCCCCCCCCCCCCCCCCCCCCCCCCCCCCCCCCCCCCCCCCCCCCCCGGTAATTGTCTGATAAGGGGCAGGGTTGTTTTGCTGGTGTTCAGTAGTTAGGAGGGGGCCGTCTGCACCGTAATAGGAGGGGGGGAAGTGAGCCTGTGTGCTCGTGTGTTTTTCTTTTTCCGTCCACGACACGACGCTGATTGAGGTTCATATTTCCTGTTCCTGTGCCGCGCGGTTCCCAGCATGCTGTCAACCCCCCCCCCCGCCAATCTCTCCTTAAATAGAGCCCTACTCCAGTTTGCGCCTGACAGCAAGCTGAGCGTAACAGAAGAAGAAAGAGCGGAAGACAGGATGAGAGCGGGTCGGGCAGGACAGAGGGCGAGGGGCACAGATGCGGAGGGGCGGGCGGCGCGAAAGGGGAGGGGCCTAAAAATAGGCGGGGGAAAATAGAGCGAGAGGGAAAGGGCAACGACGGCAACGGCACTGACGTCAGGAGAGGGGGAAAAAGCGAGAGATAAAGGGGAAAGAGAGATAAAGAGAAAGAAAGAGGGAGAGGCAGATGGTCAGAGACGGTGGCAGAGTGCCAGCAGAAACAACGGAGGGAGAGAGAAGAAAGGCGGGGGGAAAGGTCGACTGGGCGACTGGGAGACCTGAGGGAGAGGCGGAGGTGGCCGGCCAGAGAGGGAGGCGCAGCATGGCCTGTGAGAGGGGCAGCCAGCAGCTGGCAGACAAAGAGGGAGCAGGCGGGGACTCGGGGCGGGGGGGAACTCCGTGGCGCTTCTCGGTCCAGACTTGGCTCGGACAGAGGAGCACAGATTAATACTAAGCCGATTGCAACGGAGGCCTGGAAAGAGGCGCAATTAATTTAGCGCCTGGGTTTTTCCAGAAGGAGGTGTCGGGTCTCCACAATGCGGGGACAATGGGGGTCCGCTTTGTCTGTGTCCGTCTGTCCCTCTGGACATCCCGCCTCTTGGGGCCAGATCCGGTAAAAAGGGAAAAAAAAGAAAAAAGAAAATCGTTTCAACCCATCTGCTTGGGCTGAGCATTGATCGGTGGCTCGCTGGCCCCTGACCGGGCGGCCAATCGCATGCTGCCCTCGGGGCTCCAGTCTGGCCTTGGCTGTAGCGCCGCCAGGGACCGGGCCGGCGGAAAAAAGAGCCATGCCACTGTTCCCGCCTGGATTCCGTCTGCTCACGGTCTGATTTACCGGCCTGCGTATTTATTTACGCAACCGCCTGAGCCCGCAGGACAGGGCGAGGCAGGGCGTACAGGCGGGAGAGCTCCTTGGCTAAGTGTCTGGGACATGACGGGCATTTTAAGCAGGGGATGGAGGGAGGGAGGGAGGAGTAGAGTCACACACAGAAATAACACATAAATAAAAAAGTGGAAATGCGTGAACTGACACCAACACGCACACATGCACACTCAGACGCGGGTGCACGCATACCCAAGATCACACGCACTCCAACAATCACGGACCCGGACAACATGTGATGCCTCAAATTTCTACCCACGATGAGCTCAAAAACGACATCCATTGGCTCAGACATGCGTGCTGTTTAAATTCAGCGCATACCAATTAGGTCCCTTGGAGGAGGTTGCTGAAAAAATCTGGGGAATTAAAAATATATGCATATTCTAACAAAGGTCCCAATAAAAAGACAGTCGATATTTTGAGCAGCATGAGGCTCGGACAGCAACAAGTGTTCATATTCCTAGATGATGATTTTGAACTAAATTCAAAAAGTAATCACAGTCGCTGAATAATATTTAAAAAGGAAAAACATTTGGTTACAAGAGGGGAGGTAAAAAAAAACAGCACATAGACCAAGACACTTGATAAGAGCTTCCTGTTGCGAAGAACGGCACGGCGATGTCAACAAAACTAACACCACCAGAACAGGATGTACTCCTGCCTCCCCTGAGGAAACCAGGACTCTTTCCGCCCCGAGTGTTCCTGCGTTCAGCTGACGTCTCCCATAAATACTCTCACGCTCTTATTTATTTCGCACTGTTTGTACACGTCGGCATGCAGTCTACGGATGTCAAGGATATCTGTGCGGTAGCATTCCATTCCGTCCTGCTTGCGTGCGAGATCATTCCCCAGGTTTTTCCTCGTGAATGACTTACCTGATTGTGTTTTAAAACGAGTGTATTACTGTCATACTTGGTCTAAAAAAAAAAAAAGACAAAATATTTCGTAAAACATATACTACATAAAATTATACTGAATTGATTATTCTGGTTCTAAAGGCTTTTATGTGGTTTTTAATTAAATAATTTACCATAAAAA
Organism: Mormyrus lacerda; assembly: GCA_015163995.2. Taxonomy (NCBI): domain Eukaryota; kingdom Metazoa; phylum Chordata; class Actinopteri; order Osteoglossiformes; family Mormyridae; genus Mormyrus; species Mormyrus lacerda. Next base: position 25,643,718 of record JAABNX020000002.1, on the reverse strand, counting down.
GTTACACATAAAAATATGGATTATTGTGTCCATGATACTCAGGTGTCTGTCTGGTTTCATGTATTCACACAACATGATTTCTGTGTTGAGCACGTATGTTTCTGCTACGTCATGTGACTCTCATCCTGAGGAACCATAGGTTGTGTGGATTTATTTCCCTTCCTCCTATAGAACCTGAACGAGATCAGGCCTATCTTTAGCAGTGACACAATCTAACCTTCCTCCCCAACTTGAAGTCAAGCCATCTTACAGGCATGATGAATAAACCTACTTTCAAAAACCTTGGAAACAGAGTCAGGACAGAGTTGAAAGGTGAAGGGTATATTAAGAATGGGAAGGACATAAGGTTAAGATCTTGCCACTGACTCTGATTGATGCTGAAATGTCCACAATTATAAAACCATAAATAAAGACTTAAATATCCTGCGATTCCTACCCAGGCTGTCAAGCAGCTGAGTGGCGGTTACCCTTGACCCTCATGAGGCTTCCGTCTCTGCACACGTACACAGAAGCGCACGACGGCCACCCCGCACACGCACGTTACCGACGCCTGAAGCAGGCGGACTCGCTGCCAGCAAATCAAAACACCCGCGCGTGTAAACACTCTGCCAGGCCGCCACTTAGGCCGCGCTACAGGAGCCTTCGTGTCAGACCCGCGGTAAGAATAAGGCACTGGCAGAGCAGACACCTCCACCCGGCTGTCTGCCCCTTACTCCTTACCTTCTGTCAGTCTGTCTAGTGGAGGGTTTAAGAACAATCCAGAATTTCCTAGCCAAAATGGAGTCCCTTCTGTCTCCCCTATGCTGTTCATGCTCTGCTCCAGGTTCTCTTTCGGGTAGTCTCTCTCCCTCACCCTCCCTTTTTCGATACAGCCGCCCCCCCCCCTTACCCAGTCTCTCTCGCTTTCTCGCACTCAGTCTCACAAACACACGCACTCCGAGTCAGGCAAACACTGACATCGACAGGGAACAGCTCCCCCCGGGTCGGCACGTCTTCCATTCTTTTCGGTCTTTAAGCCGCCTTGCGTACGTGAGCCGACGACGTCACATCTAAACACAAATACACCTGAGCATCTAATTCTGCATCATGAAACGGCGACTCTACTAGGTGCGCTTTCTTCTGTTGTTTTGCTTTTGTGTTTTTTTTTTTAAGTGTTTTGCCTTGGGATTCATCCAGGGCTATATCTGGTAAAGCAGGAGAAGCACACGCACACTTTCCATGATGATCTGGGTGAACATTCTTTCTTGAGGCATCACGCAGCCGGAGTTCTTACTTAACTGGCAAGTCTGTTGCACAACTCGAGCCCATTGGCACGACTCAGAACCGTCCAAAATGCACGTTGGTTAGCTTGAGAGCCAAGAGCTGGTGGACGTGTCCTTCCTGGAAACCCACGTGACCTGTGAATATATCAAATAGAACCTCCTTTCCGGAAGCATGCTACAAGGACAGGAGGCGTCTCTCGGACGACTTCTGACTCAACAGCTCCTGCGGTCAGCCATTCATACTGCAGAGCGACAGGCAGTGGGGTAACATCAGCCTAATTACTCTACATGGTGTTGTCTATATTCATACACCATGACGTGTTGGATCATTGATGGACTTATCTGCTTCATAGTCATACTTCCACTCATCTCCGCGAATTCAAGTAGCTGACATGGCTATAGGACACAGGCATCACATTTCAAAACAAAACTGGACCGAATAGCAAAGCATTCAGCATCACGGTCCTTTACCTGCTTAGCAAAAATTATACATGTAAGATGCAGGATAAATTATAAAGTAGGTCGTGTCTGCAGGATGAAACGATTCTTGGACAAACACTTCTTAATAATACCATTTCATAAAAAATAGAATGAAACACTGAAATAACTCAAGAATGGCCATGAGGTTTCCTCCAGTGCATCCTTTGTCAGGAGGAGTTGCTGTAGTCTGTGTCTGTGAACAAGGCAAGTGAGGCTGGGTGAAGTCAGCAGCATGTCATATTCAATGACTAAGAACCACTTCCAGGTCACTTAATTGTAGTCTATTCTCTTTCATCTGCATTCATCAAGGCCCATAGCATGTCTTTCATTTTATTAAACAAAAAAAATATTGCTCTCTTCATCTGAGGACCACAATTCTTGCTGAAATTTAATGCTGATTTGACAATGCACTAATTAAGTAAAACAAGCAAACACAATTCCCAAAACCTATTTCAAATAATGCATCTAGTACTAGCATTGTTAGCTTCTACATGTACATATCATGGTTCGTTTCATGGATTTGTGAACTAAGAATGCCCCAGAGCGCCTGGGACAACTGTCACGTTTCAACATTACATAAATTGTAAAGTATTCCATTTGAATCAATTTGACCATTGTTTGTTTTGTAAAAACAATATACATAGTGACGTTTATATGGAGCCCAACATAATTTTAGGAATTATGTAACTGACCCTATGCCACACCAGCCACCGATTCCAAATGTGTTTTGAATTCTTAAGAAGGCTAAGTAGTGCTTTTTTACACTGCAATTAAGATTAATAGGAATTAAATAAATGTACCTCGCTCTTCACATAAGACAAACTAAAAATCTATCTTTGTAATGCAGCTAATCCCGGTCATGGAAGTTGATTGGCTACAGGAAGGTTCGAGGCCGTGCTTCGTCGCCTGATAAAGTAACGCGTATAACCTGATCACCATACTGTGTCAAATATCATTGCGCAAACTTCTGATCCCGTGTACGTTTCACTGTGGTACAATCAAGTAGTATTAGCGAGGTGAAACAGGACAGTTTTCCCAGTTTAATTTAATTTATCAAATTATTTAAAAGGTACAAGACAGGAATGGCGCACTATTATGAGATGGAAGTTGCTGGACCTAAGGCAATAGTGTGTGTTGTCCAGCGGTTTAATTATGTACACTGACCGCATTCTGAATTTTCATTTTTCATTTCATCTTAAACCGTAAATACTGACTTTTAAACTATGTTGCACTTGTAGAAGCAAATCTAGGATTTTTTTTTAAATACGTAGCAGGGTTTGCGCTAATATCAGAGCGACAGGCTATTAAAAGTACTTCACTCGTGACTTCATTGACAAAACAAGACTTATGCCTTATTAATACCACATCCAGTTTTAATCTTGATTCCTATTATAATGACAAAGCGATTCAAACGCTGCTCGCAACGCTAATAGGGATTAAATAAATTTAGAAAAATCATCGGTTAATATTAAAATAAAGCTCCACGCCCTTACTTCGGGCAATGAAGGCCTCACTAGTGTGATTAAACGCCTGGTATTATAAACAAACTGGCAGTTGTGATGAAAGTTGTTATTCAACTAAACAGCAAGTAAAGGTACCCATTATTCGGAAGCGTAACGTAACATTCAGTTCAGCCAAAACTCCCGTGAAAAATAAAAACTTCAGCAGGAAAGGTTAAGGGTTTTCGATAAGAAGCGTGTGCTCCACACTCATGCATGAGCCTACAAGCACCACCAGGCGGAGCTATGCAGAAAAATAATGTTGCGCAACTTAATTACAGTAGGTAGTAATGTTCCTTCTCCGCTAGAGGGAGACAGAGGCCAAAACGAACAGGGAAATTAAAGCGGTGAGGCCCATTTTAAAGTAAAGAAGCATAATGTATGATTTACAGGTGCATCCGTCCACTCATACATTTGCACGACACAATTCTGATGATCCAATTGAAAATAATTTTATATTTGCACGTGCTAACACAACATCTTGAATATGCATGATAAAAAGTCATGGACATAAATATTATGATTTTTAATACAAATGAGAAAACAACAGGAGATCCAGTGAACTAGGCAAGATCTGTTCTGGCGTGTTTAACGTTAACACTTATTTTAAACAAATGCTAAGGAATGTGTACAGTCAAACTTATGGAATGAAACATGACACTGTCATATCACTGCAAGTCGTGATACAGTCCATTGGAAGACTCAAACACTAACAAAAATTATGGGCAGGGGGGAGAAGAGTCATTCCAAGTGAACGCCACATTCCTTCTCCCACACATACGTGTTCTTGCTACATCATGTGATACAAAACTCTAAATCAAGCACATTGGCATATGAGAGCACGAACACTAGTGATCACCAAGTATCCATCTGGACAGAGCCAGAGAGGTGTTTACAGACATAAGCGACCTTGTAGACTGGTATGAAGATGGTCTCTTACACCCATTCTGAGGCTGAGAATGTTAGTAGTCAAAACGGTAAGCACACTCAAGGTCGTAAAACCATAAATTAGGGTAAAGACAGAGTAGCCAACAGTTGCAATGACACCCCTCCACACACACACACACACACACACACACACCTATGATCTAGGCCCAAGAATCATTTTCTAACTTAAAAACCTTTTAGGAATAATTGTCTGTCACCATGTCCCAAATCATAACCAAGTAGTCTCCATATTGTTAATATGAAATACAAGATTACAAAAGTTTAGGAAACTAGTTACACTTACATAACTTGCCAGGACCAGATAAGACTGTATGTATACGAGTTTGTGTATATATGGGCAGAACATAAATTCTAAGCTAGAAATATCATTGGTATCTATCCTTTAGTCAACAATTAACAGTCATAGACCTCGCACTTAAAACAAAAGAAACGTGTAGGTCCATTAGGAGTAAATGTGGTGTTTATTAAAGCAAAGATACATGAACGTGTCAAGAGTATGAAGTTACAGTTCATTACACATCAAAAAGAATTAACTGTTTCGCACCCACGCAGTCTTTATAAAGCATCAAAAAGGCAAGCATGTAAAGTTATACTCGTTCGGTACTTGTGAGGATTCCAGGCAGGACATTCCATGTGGGTAAACGAGAATTATTTCGCATGCGCAGTACGTCGAAATTTCCAGCCATGCACAAGAACGACAATCACATACAGGCCATTTTTGTTCAAGTGAATCTCCTAACAAGATTATGCAACCGCCCGGCGGTGGTCGCCAGCTTCCCCATAGGGCTCGGTCGCTAACTTCGCGGTAGAAGGACAAGAGCAACTCAAAATGTCAGTTTATCCCCAAGCCTTCAATTTTTAGCTTAGTTTAGGCTACGTTAAACGAATTAAGGTTAACGTTTGTTAATTCTACGCGGACATTTGCCCTTAGTTAGTGTGTAACTTATTTGGCTAGTTATACAGCCGAATATACTGTCCTTTTGTGCCCGCCCCGTTAAAAAAAAACTCCATTTTTACGACCCCCGCCCGCCATGTCAAGCACACTTAGGTAGCGTTAAAATAGTTACCTCTTCGGGTTTTCTCATTTTAAATAGGAGATGTTAAAATACTCCACGCCACCAATGCCAACGTACTTAGGAAAATCATTTATATTTAATTAAAGGCGTGCTTTAAAAACAGCGGGCTTCTGACAGATCGTTTTAAGGACAACACGACATTAGCTAACTAGGTAATAACAGACTGAGCCGAATGATAGTCTATCGAAGTTGGTGGCCTACATGAAGTCCATAACTACCGAAGACGCCTAGAATATTATTTCATTGCGCGACATTTGGATTACTAGACAGCAACCCGTTGATAATAATAAAACTTTACCAAAATGTACATGCCCCTGTGTCTGTACATGATTTACCTACAGCTCCATCACAAGAGTGGTCCTGGGGTTACTGTATAAACCTAATCGAAATGGCTGTTTTGAAGACTGCCATTTCTTAGGGGAAAAAGAAACCTTTCGTGGAAACAAAGCCCTTCCCTAATAATTCACTACATTGCTAGTGTCTCCGTATTTGTCGAGCCAACTATACGAAGCCGGCGGCGACTCGCCAGCTGCCCAACACGGCTAAATAAATTCAAATTCAGTCGGTGACAACGAAATTTAAAGGTCTTACTGCGAATAACTACACACAAAGTGCACAGTTCCTCATGACTTGCCAAGCCAATTCCAGTTTGGCAGCCATATTGTTTAAAGAAAGCTACTTCACTGCTATTTTAACCCAATAAATCATATCAATTTGTACTCTCTTACACCTAACAATTTCGATTTCTTCAGATGGATTACTAATTGATAAGCATCTAACCACACTGTCATATCTCCGACACCAATCTTCTAAATATCTCGAACTATTTGCCGTCGTGCTGGTTAGCAACAACTAGCTAAGCAAGAACAAACCGCGAGTTAGCATTCCTTCTCTCGCCACCATTGCAGAGTATCGAATATAGTCACTACGCCACCTACGAAATCTAAAAGTAATAATAATCACAATTATATAAGACAACGGATAATTGCATTTTAGGTGTCAAAACTACAACACAAAAAATCCAAAATATTCAAACTTCTCCTTTACGTAGTCTTAAGTTATCGTACCGATTTCGGCCTTCCCGTCTACATTCGTTTTTTGTGGAAAAATAAACTTAAGTTACCTGAATAAAACAGATATACTATGCAATAACGTCCTGTCCACTTCTACAGAATTCAGTTAACCATAATCCGTGAAAAGCAACAATATTATACAGTACAGGCTTTCTTCGGATTTTCCTAGACGACATAGCCAGAGAGAATGCGGGCTGCCCAGCATTCGCCTCTACTGGAGACCGAGGAGCAGAGCACATTCCCGTAAAAAACGAAAAAAATGCTGAAAAATTAATAAAATATCGACGTCAATCAAAAACAAAAAGAAAATAATATCGGTGTGACCACTTTGTTTAGCTAAACTAGCGTATTTTGCTGCAAAAATATTTTGGTTTTATGAAACAATCTACGTAGGCCTTAACGCGCGAGCTTCTTTTCCAAGAGTCGTAGCTGATCCAAAGCGAGACGGGCGAGACAGCGCGGATTTTTTTTATTTTTGCTAAGAGGGAAAATTCTTATTCGGCCGAACTCGGAATTGTTCGGAAATAAGGCGGGTCAAACAAGAATTAATTCAGATCGGGCGTTTCTTGCTACTATTGGTGCGTTCTTGCCATAATTTACATATTCATTAGCCTTTAGACGAACCGTGTGAGACTTCAAGAAATACATAAAAAAACTAACTGAATAATATATTAAAACTCCTCCTCGTATATAATATAGCCAATCGAAATATTTCTCAATTGCCTTATGCACTCCTCCTCTTCCAATTCGTTCCTCAAAAATAGCGTGCACAGTCATTGGATGTACGTCCAATCTATTTCATAATTCAGGCGTGTCTCTCGAGCAGCCAATTGCCGTTTTACTACACTAGCTTACTGCCCACCCCCAAACTGTTCAGCCCCTGCAGTGTGGGCCTTGTAAACCTGTAGCCCATCGTACAGTCTATATAAAGCCGTGTGGAAGCAGTTCTAGCTCAGATGCGCTTAGAGCGCACCGGAGTGTAGTTCGGGAAAAGGGAAGGCGGTATCCCTTAGTAATAGTAGCTAGTTTAAAAAGGTAAATAAGCAGCCTCATAGATCTGTAAACAACGTGGGTCCTTGGGAACTCGCCATCGGAGACATTCCGGTCGCCGGTGGGGGCTTGGAGAGAGTCTCGGTGGCAATTTTACCTGTTCCTCTTTACAAAGCGGCGTGCCGAGGGAGGACGCGTCTCTTTGAATAGACAGGATGCACGGACCGCCCTCCGGCGACAGCGCATGCCCAATGCGCCTCATCAAGAGGGTGCAATTCGGCATCATCAGCCCCGATGAGCTTGTAGGTTTTGGTTTGGGGAGGGGGGACTTCATTTAACTTTTTGAATGGAGTGTTCTCTTATTGATCCTCTATATCCAGATAAATATACCAGTGGATTTTCAATATTTATCCTTTATTGAATGTGTTGGTCTTATTGTAGGCTAACGTAGTTAGCCTAACAGCTAGTTCACGTTAGGGACCGCATGTTTACAGAACTTCACTTTCACTGCAAAACGGATGTCTACAGTAATTAAAGAGAAATGCCCTAAATGCTTAAATGTGCTTTAATGGCGTCATGCATTTCACGGTAGCAGACACGTTTAATGTTGCTTTTGTCAAACGTGCGTTTTCACATGTTATCGCATTCACACACACTTTCTTCGTATTGACTTAGAGCTTTGCATTCCTTTATGTACTTTTAATCTGTGACTTTGACAATAAAGCCTATTTTAAAGTGGTGCAACGCATGTCTTTCTATAACATTAACACGTATCAACGACTCGATCGCTATGGTGTTCGCTGACTTAATGCGTTTTCAACTTGGACTTTATTTAGCTTCTTCGCTACATATACCGGGGAGTTTTCCCGGTCGCGTGTCGTCTGTTTGATTATGGCCCATTCGGCAGTTGCGGTTCCTGCATACAGTTTTAACTGGGATATTTGCTTAGTGTAAATGAACGAAGTTCCTTCATAAGTTGGGATTTTCGAATACCCGTGGCGCACTTTCATAAATGCAATTTACGTTTATTTTCTTTGCACATGGCTCTCTGGCTTGTAACTTGTCACTCGTATGTAAATATGCACTACGTTATATAATAATTTTATTTAATAAGTTATTTTACTGCACTTTTATCATTATCATTTTGATCACATTTCTTTTTTTTCTGCTCTTCTCTCCTTCTTTCAGAAAAGAATGTCTGTCACAGAGGGGGGAATTAAGTATCCTGAAACCACAGAAGGAGGACGTCCAAAACTGGGAGGTCTCATGGATCCCCGGCAAGGTGTCATCGAAAGGTCGGGGAAATGTCAGACATGTGCAGGTAATTATATTTTTTAACAAATAACTCAGTCCTGTACTTGTGACAACCACATGTGAGTCGAGTGTTTCCCAACCCGGTCCTGAGGGACCCACAGAAGGTACACGTGTTTGCTCCTTCCCAGCTCTCTGCCAGGCCGTCCACATTTTTGCAGATACATGGGCTGTCTGTGGGTCACCGAGGTTGGGGAAACGATGTACATTTTGCTCTTAATTTAGCCACATGGCTCAAAACTCAGCTTATGTTGTTGTGTGCTTCCATCAGGTAACATGACAGAGTGCCCGGGTCACTTCGGCCACATTGAGCTGGCCAAACCCGTCTTCCATGTGGGCTTCATCACCAAGATCATGAAGATCCTGCGTTGCGTTTGCTTCTTCTGTTCAAAGCTATTGGTTGATGCGGTCAGTTAAAAAAAATATTTTTTTATATATATATATATAATTATTAATGAATGAAATATATAAAAAAATGCACACAGACTATTTTGCAAATTAATCATAAACCCAGCCATACTGTACTGGTAGCTGCTTGGGACATGTTGGGCAATAGTTCAGTCCTTAGTTGTTAAAGATGTCATAATGTGAGTTTCAATGATGTGTAATCTACAGGAACCAGAACAGCCAAGGTTACCTGTTCTTGTGCTCCTGTTATTTCACATGCAGTGATTAGCATATGTTTTGCATGCCTGTAATTGGCGAAATGAAAAGGAATTTTGTCTTCTACAGCACAATTTAGCATGATAAGCTTCTCTTCACTGCAAACATGTTACTTTTATGCTTAACAATATAGTTGTGCTCTTTTTCCTTGTATATTTGTACAAGTAATCATGTGGAATTAGTTTTGCCCGCAGTGCTGCTCCTCACTGTTCTGTTCCAATAACATGACCCCCCCCCGTGGTCTTCCAGAACAACCCAAAGATAAAGGACATCCTCGCAAAGTCGAAGGGCCAGCCTCGGAAGCGTCTCACTCATGTGTACGATCTGTGCAAAGGCAAGAACATTTGTGAAGGAGGGGAGGAGATGGACAATAAGTTTGGTGTGGAGCAGGCTGAGACTGAAGAGGACATCACAAAGGAGAAGGTGTTGCTATCTAACGACCTTTATGTTTGTGCAGTCTGCTCTCAAAATAAATTGATGCCCAACTTTCAACTCAGTCCTGTTCAGCCAGTATTTGTAATCATGTCCTGTATTAACCTTGTCTTGAGGTACTTTTGCTAAAGACTCTGTGTCTAATAATATGGTCACACTGCTGTCTCCTATACATTTATTTCCGTTTTCCATTCAGTTCAGCTACTCGTTCAGCTGCTGTTCCTCAACGTTTCCTCCTGTTTGTGTTGCTGTCAGGGCCACGGTGGTTGTGGGCGCTACCAGCCGCGGATCCGGCGCTCGGGGCTGGAGCTGTACGCGGAATGGAAGCATGTGAATGAGGACTCCCAGGAGAAGAAGATCCTGCTGAGCCCCGAGCGCGTCCACGAGATCTTCAAGCGCATCTCCGACGAGGAGGATATCATTTTGGGCATGGATCCCAAGTTTGCCCGGCCTGAGTGGATGATCGTCACCGTGCTGCCCGTCCCCCCGCTAGCAGTGCGACCCGCTGTCGTGATGCAGGGCTCTGCTCGTAACCAGGTAATGACAGTCAACCTGCTCTCATAATGGGCATTTCATTTTGGGTGATTGTGATCCTCCTGTACTGATGTGTAAGACGCATCATGGCGGCAAACTGAACATTACAATGAAGAATGCAGCATGTTCCTCACATGTCCTCTCCCCTTGCAGGATGACCTGACGCACAAGTTGGCAGACATTGTGAAGATCAACAACCAGCTGCGGCGAAACGAGCAGAGTGGGGCAGCTGCTCACGTCATAGCCGAGGATGTCAAGTTGCTGCAGTTTCACGTAGCCACCATGGTGGACAACGAGCTTCCCGGCCTGCCCAGGGTACCATGACCCACTGTGACCACCGTGCTGGCATGACCCATGATAACTTGCGAGCGATTTTGAATGACAAGAAGGCAGAACCCTTTTTGGGGTAGTGAAGAGCAGGAGGAAAAGCTTTCTCATGCTTTCTAAAATACTTCTTAACATTATTTCAGACTCATTCTGTGAATTGTATCAGTGTAGTTCCTTACTAGTGTTCAGGTGAGGTTTTATATACCTGAATCGGCATTCGAATGAGAGTATGGTGAATTGTTTGACTTGGAAATTTGTATTGTCCTGAAGCCAGCACACTAAATGGCATATTGTGATTCCAGGCAATGCAGAAATCGGGTCGGCCCCTGAAATCCCTCAAACAGCGGCTGAAAGGGAAAGAAGGCCGTGTCCGAGGTAACCTGATGGGGAAACGCGTGGACTTCTCCGCACGTACCGTCATCACCCCAGACCCGAACCTGCAGATCGACCAGGTCGGCGTCCCACGCTCCATCGCCGCAAACATGACCTTCCCGGAGATCGTCACCCCATTTAACATCGACAGGTATGCTATGCATGCAGTGAATACTGGTGATTAGTGTTTGTTCCCTGTGTAGGATTTAAATTCTCAGGCTAGCAGTGGATATTCAGGACAGTCCTCTGGAAATTTTAAAAAGTGAAGAAGCTGAAATTCTAAAGTAATAGAGGTTTTCGTACAAAGTGTTATTCAACAAGTCTGAAGTGACGGTGCTGGAACACTTTGCTTTCTAGTTCTGTTCATGTGTAGATTTTAGTCACTTATGAGCCAGCAGTCTCTCATTGTGTAATTGTAAGCAGAAATGAATCAAGCTATTGGCCATCTGCTGACTGTATGTTAATGACATACGCTTCAGACTACAGGAACTGGTACGGAGAGGGAACAGCCAGTATCCAGGGGCGAAGTACATTATTCGTGACAACGGGGACCGCATTGATCTGCGGTTCCACCCAAAACCCAGTGACCTGCACCTTCAGATCGGCTACAAGGTGAATACACGTTCACTTCCCTCTAGTATCTTTTGTACTGGTAGTATCCTTTTGGGAATGGATTGTTTTCTGCTTCTGTGGAGTTCATAGTGGCCTGAAGTTGTCCCACAGTTGGACTTAAGTGTGCTTAGGACTAAACACTTTCTCCTTCAGGTGGAACGTCACATGTGTGACGGGGACATCATCATCTTCAACCGACAGCCCACGTTGCACAAAATGTCCATGATGGGGCACAGAGTTCGAATTCTGCCCTGGTCCACATTTCGACTCAACCTCAGGTGGGCTTTTCAGGCGATTCGCGCATATGGTGCTTAACGTGAGATTCAGATGGGCATTTTTTTATTTTTTTATTTAGTTAGTCGCCGGCTTCCTTTCTGGAAATAAGAGGTTGGGAGATATTGCATGTCTGTGATAATGAGTGAGACCGGCCAGCACTGACTTTCCTCCCCTCGTTTGCTCACCTAGTGTGACCACCCCCTACAATGCTGACTTCGATGGGGACGAGATGAACCTCCACTTGCCGCAGTCACTGGAGACAAGGGCGGAGATCCAGGAGCTGGCCATGGTGCCTCGGATGATTGTCACACCTCAGTCCAACAGGCCTGTCATGGGTATTGTGCAGGACACCCTCACTGCCGTGCGCAAGTTTACCAAGAGGGACGTCTTCCTTGAGAGGGTGAGGCTGTCCCACTTTCCATAACGTTTCGGTCTCTGAGCTCTTGCTATGCTACCGATATCTCCCATTCTTAATGGCCACTTCTGCCGCTGAACGTTGTCTCCTGTGTAATTACTTGTATTTGTGTCCAATATATCCCTTCCAGGGTGAGGTGATGAACCTGCTTATGTTCCTTTCCACGTGGGATGGCAAAGTACCCCAGCCAGCCATATTGAAACCTCGGCCACTGTGGACTGGCAAGCAAATATTTAGTCTCATCATCCCGGGTCATATCAATGCCATTCGGACTCACAGCACCCATCCCGATGAAGAAGACAGTGGACCCTATAAGCACATTTCCCCTGGGGACACAAAGGTAGCTGTCTGGACACAATTAACTGAAGATGGTTCCCCCCAATAACTACACTGTTTAGGCACTAAGTTGTCCACTGATTACCCTCGATTGATCATTTTTTTTGGGCTGCTTTTAACACATTTGCTTTACTTGTTGATCTGCAGGTGATTGTTGAAAACGGGGAGTTGATTATGGGGATTCTCTGCAAGAAGTCTCTGGGAACTTCTGCTGGTTCTCTTGTCCACATTTCTTATCTGGAGATGGGTCATGATGTCACCCGGCTTTTCTACTCCAACATCCAGACAGTGGTCAACAACTGGCTGCTTATTGAGGGTAAGGGGTCCAGGACATAACTGCCAGCTCCAGTTTAATGACGTGCCTTAAATCCGAGGGAAATGTGTCAAAACAATAGGTTTTAAGAACATATCTTGATGTCATGTCCAGGTCACTCCATTGGTATTGGTGACTCTATTGCTGATGCAAAAACCTACTTGGATATTCAGAACACCATCAAGAAGGCCAAGCAGGATGTGATAGAGGTGAGACTATTCTGATTTCTAGTCAAAGGCATTAAGTTTATCTAGCATATCTCTCAATTATACAATTTTGGAGATCTTTAAGTTGAACTTGTTTAATGTACTTGTTTCCTTGCTCGTATCCAGGTCATCGAGAAGGCTCATAACAATGAGTTGGAGCCCACACCTGGCAACACTCTGAGACAGACCTTCGAAAACCAGGTCAATCGTATCCTCAATGATGCCAGAGACAAGACTGGATCCTCAGCCCAGAAGTCCCTGTCAGAGTATAACAACTTCAAGTCCATGGTGGTGGCTGGGTCCAAAGGATCCAAGATCAACATTTCACAGGTAAAAGAAAGGATAGTATAGTCAGTTCAGGATTGGGTCACTAAGAGTCTACTTTGAATGTGTCGTCTCTATTCTTCTCACTGTATCTGCCAAAGTTTTGATTAAAATCAAATTCAGAAAATTAGCCTGAAACAAATGTAACCAAATCTTTCTCTCTCGCCCTGCAGGTTATTGCAGTGGTGGGGCAGCAGAACGTGGAGGGGAAGCGTATCCCATTTGGTTTCAAGCACCGCACGCTGCCCCACTTCATCAAGGATGACTATGGGCCAGAGAGCAGGGGTTTTGTGGAGAATTCCTATCTGGCTGGCCTCACACCCACAGAATTCTTCTTCCATGCCATGGGTGGCAGAGAAGGTCTTATCGACACTGCTGTGAAGACTGCCGAGACTGGTAAGTCTCAAAGGAGTTTCCTGTAGTGTTGTGTACTGGCAAGAAACTGCGATATGATGTGTGTCATGACACGTGGGTTACTATTCAGTATATTGTAGCACTGTAAGCAAGGCAAGTCTAATTTTAGGAAAACTGACTAAAGTAGTATAAAGAACACACCACCATGTGCCTAAAAATGATTAAATGGCATGGCTTTTGATTGGAGAAGCTCAAATGAGCCCATCCTTCTGCTCTTTGTCATGGGAACCAATCTAATAACAGTATTGGATTCAACCATTGGTGGCAGCGTGTCACCATGGCATTCAGCCACTGGTGGCAGTCTGATAATGCTAATGTTGGCGCAGCACTCTTGTGCTGCTTCCAGTTTCAGTTTGTTACATTTGAGTGGAAAAGTCAAAGGGCTGAAGATGGATTAAAACACTGCTCTCTAGTGTCAGGGGGTTTAAACACAACACAAAACAAAATGAATGACTGTGTCACGAATCTGTGTGCAAACTATTACTTAATCAATAGTGTTTCTGAGAATCAATACAGTATCATGAGACGTATTGCAATATTCACGTGTATCTATTTTCTTACACCCTGGTTACCCATCTCATTGCTTACTCCTTTTGTCTCCCCTTAGGCTACATTCAGCGCCGTCTTATCAAATCCATGGAGTCAGTGATGGTGAAATACGATGCCACAGTTCGCAATTCCATTAATCAGGTGGTACAGTTGCGATATGGGGAAGATGGACTAGCTGGAGAAGCTGTGGAGTTCCAGAACATGGCCACACTCAAGCCCTCCCACAAGGCTTTTGAGAAGAAGTAGGGAATCCAGACACATCTCCATACATTTTTACTTGTGTATATCTCCCAGTTAATCTTTACAAGTTTATCATCTAAGCTTCCTGTCTGTCCCATAAAATGCCTTAGGATGTTGGCCTTGTTTTATTCAGACTAAATTTTAATAAGATGATCTCGCTGTCATTTTTTTTGTCTTGAGGAGGTCCGGGTTGGGTGATGATTAGTAGATTGGCTGACATGGTCCGCAGACCAATTAAAGAGCTGCTAGAACACATCCACTTGCTCTTGTCTCCCAGGTTCAAGTTTGACTACACCAATGAGAGAGCTCTTCGGCGAACCCTACAGGAGGATGTGGTGAAGGACGTAATGACAAATGCGCATGTACAGAGTGCTGTGGAGCATGAGTTTGACAAGATGAAAGAGGACCGGGAGATCCTTCGAGCCATTTTCCCCACTGGAGACAGCAAGGTCTGAGGACACGCATGCATGCAACAGTGGTTGTAGTTCTGCATGATGTATACAGTTTCCATTTCTGCATAATCTGTCCCACCATGATTTCATTGGATATATATCTTTCTGGTTCCCTAGGTGGTTCTGCCATGTAATCTTGCCAGAATGATCTGGAATGCACAGAAGATTTTCCGCATCAATCCTCGTACCCCAACAGATCTCCACCCCCTGAGAGTTGTCAATGGTGTGTACCTTCTGTTACTTCTATAACATCTGTTAGTATAATAGAAAATGAACGTGGTCAGCTGTTTGTCCACTGGTATGTTATGCTTATGGACTGGCCAAAGATTGATCTTGTGGCATCAGACTGTAGGACAACACCTGAAATAGGCCGTCTAAATCAGGTCGTACGCTTTTGCACTCACCCAGCCTCTTTGCACTTGTTTAGACTTAAGCTCTTATTGCTATATTAGGAGTAGATTACTTGCTAAGTTGTGAGGATCAGTACTAGTGTACCTTCTAATTCTACTTAATTTGTCTCCTTTATTGTGCATCCAAGAGGGAAAACCTCAACATTTTTTTGAATTAATGAATTAGATCTGTTTTTCCAACAACTTCCTGTGTGTAAATTCTAAAATTATACATTGTTTAAATGCACTTGGTCCTACTGGTTGTGTACGTTCATGTGTTCAGGTGTGCAGGAGCTGAGTAAGAAGCTGGTGATTGTGAACGGAGATGACCCGCTGAGCCGGCAGGCCCAGGAGAACGCCACGCTGCTCTTCAACATCCACCTGCGCTCCACGCTCTGCTCGCGGCGCATGACTGAAGAGTTCCGCCTCAGCACAGAGGCATTTGATTGGCTATTGGGAGAGATTGAGACAAAGTTCAACCAAGCCATTGTAAGCTCCAGGGTTTGAGAAGAGACACAGTATAGTTTGTCTGAAAGCCTTAATGTTTAAGTAATGAGTTTAGACTGGTGTAGGTTATCAAGGTAATGCAAGGAACGTTATTTTTTGGTGGTGGTGCTAATGACTTGCATCTTCTAGGTACATCCAGGTGAGATGGTTGGGGCTTTGGCTGCCCAGTCACTGGGTGAGCCGGCCACCCAGATGACCCTGAATACCTTCCACTACGCTGGTGTATCTGCCAAGAACGTCACCCTTGGGGTGCCTAGGCTCAAGGAGTTGATCAACATCTCCAAGCGGCCCAAGACCCCCTCGCTGACAGTGTTTCTGCTGGGCCAGGCAGCACGGGACGCTGAGAGGGCTAAGGTACCCCTTCCTCTCTGCTACGGGCACCGCTTTAACTCTGCTTTGAACTACAGTTTGCACATCCATGGTGGACTTTGCTGTTGGGCCCTTGAGCAAGCCCCTGTAATCTCAACGTCCATGTGACCACCTCTTTCCAAAGGACATCCTGTGCAGACTGGAGCACACCACCCTGCGGAAGGTGACGGCCAACACTGCCATCTACTACGACCCCAACCCTCAGAACACAGTGGTCACTGAAGACCAGGAATGGGTCAATGTCTACTACGAGATGCCCGACTTTGATGTGACCCGCATCTCGCCCTGGCTGCTGCGCATAGAGCTGGATCGCAAGCACATGACTGACCGCAAGCTAACCATGGAGCAGATTGCCGAGAAGATCAACGCAGGTCAGGACCATGCTATATATGGAGGAGGTTGTGGAAGTCAACAGGACTCGGGTTGGCATAAATGAACCTGTGGTTGTTTGGATGTGTCACCCCATCAGGTTTTGGTGATGACCTAAACTGCATCTTCAATGACGACAACGCAGAGAAACTGGTCCTGCGAATCCGCATCATGAACAGCGACGAAAACAAATTCCAAGAGGTGTGGGTCTGTCGCTACATTTAAGTAGCTCATTGCCGCAAATCTGAAATGAATCTGAATGATTGGGTCTCTCATTCCCAGGATGAGGAGGTGGTTGACAAAATGGATGATGACGTGTTCCTTCGATGCATCGAGTCCAACATGCTGACAGATATGACTCTCCAAGGCATTGAGCAGATTAGCAAGGTATGGGAGGAGCCTTCTGATTAGTTGCCCTGTCTACACACATTCCAGTGATCTTCCAGTGCATTATCAGTGTGTGAAAGCTATCAGATGCCATATCGAAGACCTGCATAACCTTATGGTCTTCACTGTAAATGGTCATTTGCAATGTGATGTAAATCTTACTTCACCACCCCAGGTGTACATGCATCTCCCACAAACTGACAACAAAAAGAAAATCATCATCACAGAGGATGGGGAGTTCAAGGCGCTACAGGAGTGGATCCTGGAAACTGATGGTGTTGGCCTCATGAGGGTCTTGAGCGAGAAAGATGTGGACCCTGTCAGGACAACTTCCAATGACATTGTGGAGATCTTCACTGTAAGCAAGGCCTTGAGCTAGAATACATTTAATGTTTGTGCGATGCACAGGACATCTGACTTTCCGGAATGGTTATATACTGTCACGTCATACATATTTGCGTTTCCCCTTCTTTCAGGTCCTGGGAATTGAGGCTGTACGCAAAGCCCTGGAGAGGGAGTTGTACCATGTGATCTCCTTCGATGGCTCCTATGTCAACTACCGCCACTTAGCCCTGCTTTGCGACACTATGACTTGCCGTGGTCACCTGATGGCCATCACACGTCACGGCATCAACCGGCAGGACACTGGACCCCTCATGAAGTGTTCCTTCGAGGAGACGGTTAGGATCGGAGTCGGCCTGGGGTGGAGTGTAGGGTGTGTGGGTTATGGTAGAGCTCAATGAATGCTTTGTTTTATATCAGCGTTTCGGGGTAATGGAATGGTCCAGAAGACATTTAAACAATTGCCTAGATGGACAAATGGGTCTGCATGGTTTTATGCTGTCTTCTAGGTGGATGTGCTGATGGAGGCCTCCTCCCATGGGGAATGTGACCCTATGAAGGGTGTGTCTGAGAACATCATGCTGGGCCAGCTGGCACCAGCAGGCACAGGCTGTTTTGATCTGCTGCTGGATGCTGAGAAGTGCAAATATGGCATGGAGATCCCCACCAACATCCCTGGCATCAGCATGGCAGGACGTAAGTGCTCAGCTGCTGTGTGTTTTCTGCGTGTAGTGCGATCTTGTCAGCAGACCATTTCCAGAACATGCTTGCTCACCTTGTTCTCCTATCAGCAACCGGAATGTTCTTCGGATCTGCGCCCAGTCCCATGAGCGGGATGTCACCCGCCATGACTCCCTGGAACACGGGAGCGACGCCTGCTTACGGGGCATGGTCACCCAGTGTGGGTAAGTACGCCCCTTTGCTCTGCCCTTTTGGCTTTCACTTTCCCGACTGGCTGCCTATTTGGTTCGCCTCTTCCTTACTGGTTGGCTCAAGCCTTGTCCCCGTTCATTGCCTCTACAGGAAGTGGAATGACTCCAGGCGCTGCAGGTTTCTCACCCAGCGCTGCCTCCGATGCCAGTGGCTTTTCACCTGGATATTCTCCTGCTTGGTCACCCACGCCTGGCTCCCCTGGATCTCCAGGCCCAGCCAGTCCCTACATCCCCTCTCCTGGTAAGTCCACACTCAATCACAATTATAAGTATTGCTGCATCTTTAATCACAGGCTTGGGTTTCTACGTCTTTAGTTCACTTGCAGCTCTTTGAGCAATACTGGTCGTATTTGAGGGTTATGAATAACACTGTCAAACATGGCAGGCATGTTGTGGCCGAGTTTGCCAAACTACCTCTTGCCCCTCTATCAGTTCATGGCATCAATTGTCCATTTTTGAGGAGGTTTCTGCTTTGACTAGCTCAAACTAGTTACAAGACCTTATCACTTCCCTTTCAGCCTGTCCTTTTTGTTAGCTATTGTATAATTCCCATATTTTAAATGCCATCAACTTCTGAAATGTCAGCAGTTACTTAAATGGCAAATCAAACACGAAAGTAAATTCCCTCTGTTGCGAATTGCTGCTGTATGGGATATGTTTGGTTTTTGGTATTGTAAAATGTTCCTCCATTCCTCCAGGTGGCGCCATGTCTCCAAACTACTCCCCCACTTCCCCTGCATATGAGCCTCGTTCTCCTGGGGGCTACACACCACAGAGTCCTGGTTACTCCCCTACATCTCCCTCATACTCGCCCACCTCCCCGTCCTATTCGCCAACGAGCCCAAACTACAGTCCAACTTCGCCCTCTTATTCGCCAACCTCGCCAAGCTACTCACCGACGTCACCAAGCTACTCCCCCACTTCCCCCTCTTATTCTCCCACCTCCCCCTCTTATTCTCCCACCTCCCCCTCTTATTCCCCGACATCGCCTAGCTACAGCCCCACGTCTCCGAGCTACAGCCCCACGTCTCCAAGCTACAGTCCCACATCTCCGAGCTACAGCCCCACGTCTCCAAGCTACAGTCCCACGTCACCTAGCTACAGCCCCACATCTCCCTCTTACTCACCCACATCCCCCTCTTACTCTCCAACCTCCCCATCATACTCTCCCACCTCTCCGAGCTACAGCCCTACTTCGCCCAACTACACCCCCACCTCCCCAAGTTACTCGCCTACATCACCGAGCTACTCCCCCACATCCCCATCCTACTCTCCCACCTCTCCGAACTATACACCCACCAGCCCTAATTACTCTCCGACTTCTCCATCTTACTCCCCGACCTCTCCATCGTACTCCCCTTCCAGCCCACGCTACACCCCCCAGTCCCCCACCTACACACCCAGCTCCCCATCATACAGTCCCAGCTCTCCCTCCTATTCGCCCACCTCCCCCAAGTACACGCCTACCTCGCCCTCCTACAGCCCCAGCTCCCCGGAATACACCCCCACCTCTCCAAAGTATTCCCCAACCTCCCCAAAGTACTCGCCCACCTCTCCCAAGTACAGCCCGACTTCACCCACCTACTCTCCAACCACGCCCAAGTACAGCCCCACGTCCCCTACCTACTCACCAACATCTCCCACCTACACGCCCACCAGCCCAAAGTACTCCCCCACTTCGCCTACCTATTCCCCCACCTCCCCCAAATACTCCCCTACATCTCCCACCTACTCTCCTACTTCCCCCAAGGGCTCTACTTACTCGCCCACCTCTCCAGGCTACAGCCCCACCTCCCCCACATACAGCCTCACCAGCCCGGCCATCAGCCCCGACGACAGCGACGACGAGAACAACTGAACGAGTCACCATGGGGGGTTGAATGGGGACTGATGTTGATTCTCCTCCTGGCCTGCCTGTCTGCCCTTGGCCCCCTGGGCAGTTCCCAGAAGGATTGGGCTCCCCCTTGTGGTGGAGGTGCACAGGGGCATGGTGAAGAACCCCAGTGTTCAACATGTGAATTTTTTTGCCCCACCTTCTATTTTGCCAGCCCTCCTCCATCTGGGGTCCCTAATAATTACTGTTTGATAGACTTGAACTATTAGCCTGAGCGAAGGCTGCCTTTCGGATTTTTTTTTTCCCCCACCCCCGTCTGGGTGTTGAGTAATGCCCCTCCCCCTTTAATAAAAGGAAAAAGGGAACTGCTTGTAGAAACACTCTCTGTTCCTGGTCTAAAATTCAGAGTTGGCAGTGGCAATACAGAAACTATTCCAGTATTGCAAAAAATTTCAAATGGATTATATTTTTAAACTTTGAAATTGTAATGCTACGCAGTACTTGTCAAATGGAAATCACTTTCACAAAATTAGAATTGCTGATCTTGTGTTACTAAATCTGCTTTGGTAGAAGCGCCTTTTTTTTTTTTTTTTTTTTTTTTTTTTTTTTCCTCTTCCTCCTGTAAATGTACATAATTCAAGACTTGGCAAAAGAAAAATGATGGGTGAATCAACAAAGGTTTAGTGATGTCCCTGGTTTAGTTTGGGTCAGACCTCTGTGTTTTATGGAGGGATTTGAAGTTCTTTATCTGAAGTGGCACTGAAACGGCATCCTGGTGGGCTGGCTTTGTGGGCACTGTGGTGGTGTACACTAAGGGCGGGTTTCTTGTCCTGCCCCAACTCCTCGCCGGGTGCAGCATTCCACACGCTGGATTTTTGTGATAAATTGACTTTGACTTGCACCGCAGGTGTAGAGCTCCATCAAATGGTGCCCTAATTGGTTCAGCTCATACGGCTTGTTTCCAGGAAGCACAAAGAATAGCAGAGGAACCCCCCCACCCCTGTCCCTCCCTCCTGCAAGAAAAGGGTGTGGACTTTCAGCTCCTACCTTTGTCACCCAGACTATTTTGCAGTAGAAGCGGTTGTGTTGAACACAAGGGAGCTATGAATTTTTTTTTTTTTTTTTCCACTTTTTTAATATTTAAAATATTAAGAATGGTAGGATTGGGATGTTCTGGTGCATTAGTCATTTGCATGAGGCGCCACGTCTGGTCAGACTTTTTTTTTTTTTTTTTTCTTTTCTTTTCTTTAGTTTCAGTCCTCTCCCCATCCTTTATTAAAATTCCTTCAGTCCTGAACTAGCAGACATAAATGCTTTATGTTGAAATGTAATAAATAGTGATGGGAAATTTTTAATTTTATATATATATATATATATATATTTTTTTTTTTTTTTTTCTCTCTCTCTCTGT